>VXAL01005625.1:8065-51039 GCA_013399475.1 Chauna torquata | reverse complement strand
GGGCGGGAAGCGCGGCGGAGGGGGCGTGAGACGCGGGCCCTCGCCTGCCGGGGTGCCCCGGGAGCTAGGCCCGAGCGGCTTTGAACAGCCGCGCGTTTCTTGGCTGAGATGGCGGTGCGGTGTCTTCTGAGCGGTGAGGCTTTGGGGAGCTCCGAGGCAGGGTGTTTGCGTTCTTAGCTGTGGGGTATAGCGGCAAAAAGCAAGCCTTGTGTCTGTAGCTTAACTGTTCTCACTTTTTTTTTTTTTTTAATTTCACTCTGTAGAGCGGTTGAGATCCTGGGTCATCCTTTGTAGGGGGATAAACAGCTTGCAGGTGCAGTTATACATCTGCATATATATGTGCATAGCTACTTCCTAAACTAATCAGAAGCTAGAGCTTATTAGCCACTGATGATCCCGAGGTGCTGACTGCCAAGGCTTGGTGCTGTTGCTGTGAAACCCTGCCCTGGGTCTCTACATAACAGCGATGCTTTGAACTAGGCTTTTGCTATTGGGTCCAAAGCTTTCAGCCAATTACAGTGTGAGCGGCACTCCATTGATACAAGATGCTAGCATGTCTGTGTTGTAGATGCGGCCTCTTCCTTCTTTTCGTAACAGTGCTGATGAAATGGGAGAATAACTTCTCAGGTCAATCTTTAAAGTAAATTGAATGTTAACAGCAGCACCCAGAAGAATAAAAAAAAAAAAAGGGGAGGGCCATTTTTGTACCTACTTCTGGTTATTAAATCTAAATTGTTTTGGTCTGATCTTTCCATCCACAGCAGAAGGGCTTCAGTCGTAGGCTTCTAATTAAATCAACAGAAAAGGAGAAGTCACCAAGAAGGGCTGGTTAGGGAAATCTCAATACTTTCCTGACACCCTGTGATGAGTAAACTGCGTAGACTGTTTATGACAATTGAAGCTTGTTTAAATATTGGAAATGCATGTTTATTTTTAGTATCAATGGAAGTGTTTCTAATTTAAATTGCTTCCGTGTTGTCACACTTAATATAGGTGAACTCTGAATTGAGGGCAAATTGCTATACTGTACAAACCGTGTCATAAATTCAGCTATTGTCAGAAGAGTTAATATGTCTTTCTGGGTTTTGTTCTAGGGAATTCACTTCTCTAGCTTAAAAGAAAATGTCTACATCTAACATTGCAGCAAGAGTGGAAACTTGGCTTTCATCCACATGGCATGTTAAAGTTCCTCCGACATGGTTGGAAGCATGTATTAACTGGATCCAGGAAGAAAACAGTGGTAGTAACTTAAGTCAAGCTCAGATTAACAGGCAGGTATTTGAGCAATGGCTTCTTACCGATCTAAGAGATTTGGAATATCCAGTTTTGCCTGGTTGCATCTTAGATACTCCGAAAGGAGAGTTGTCTGGCTTTTACTCCATACAGATCGATTCACTGGTTGATGTTAGCCAACCAGCATATTCCCAGTTGCAGAAGATAAGAGGGAAAAGTACTGTCAATGAAGAAGTAACAGCCAATACTCCGGCATTCCAGAAGCCCTGGGAAGCAAAGCCTACTCGAATGCTGATGCTGCAGCTAACTGATGGGATACATCAAATTCAGGGCATGGAGTATCAACCAGTGTCTGTCCTACACAGTAATCTTCCACCTGGTACAAAAATCACTATACATGGTAATATTGCTTATCGTCTTGGAGTCCTTTTGCTTAAACCAGAAAACGTGAAAGTGTTGGGGGGTGAAGTGGATGCTCTTCTGGACGAGTATTCGCAAGAAAGAGTCCTTGCTAGATTAATTGGAGAAGCTGAGAACCCTAATTCTGTTGGACAACCTGGTCACGAACAAATTGTTCTAAGTCCTGTGAATGAATTAGATCAAACTCTAGGCCCTTCGGATGAAGAGCTTTTGGCTGGTCTTGATGAAAATAATGAATATATTTTAGACAATGAAACATCTTTAGAAAGTGGATACTGCAGTAGAAGCAACAATTTTAGTACAACCTCAGGTTTGCTCACTGCACGCAATGAAAATATTTTGCAACAGGAATCAGTAAACTCTTTGCCTCATTCAGATGAACAAACTCCTGTGGAGTATGTTGATGGCTTTTTAAATGACTTTCCTTTGGAAGATGACATTCTTCTGGAAGAAGAGATCCAAAGAGAGCTGGAAGAAGTGCTGCCAGTGGTCATGAACAGAAACGTAGATTTAACTACTGAGAGAATTCCACGTACATGTAGAAGCTCCTGTGATTCATTTTTAAATGGCACTTCTGAAAAAGATGAAGGGCATGAAAGAGAGAAGCCTGCAGAAACTACCAGTAAGCAAAAGACTTTTGGAAGAACAGTGTCTGCTGGAGATGGAAATAGTACAAGTGGCTTTTCACAGCGTAACAGTGTACATCAGCCCTGCGGCTCTGCAGTTTTTTCTTTAGAAAATCCTCCTGAAGAAAGGCAGAATGATATAGGCCTAGATGAGAGCAGACGTAAATCCCATCACACTTCTGACAGCAGGCAGTTAAACACTGATCCTGTATATTTCTCAAAAACTGATCCAGAAGCAGATCAGCAGAAGCGTGATATGCAGACCTTTCCTTGCAGAGCAGTAGAGGCACATGACCTTGACTTAGATTCTCCACCTTTCACTTATATTTCCCTTCTCCTTGCAAGAAAAACAGAAGCTGTTACAATTGTGAAAGTAAAGTGTTTTATTGTAACTCTCACTGGAAACCTCACAAGCAGTAATGGGTCCTGGGGTATAAAGGCAAAAATTTCTGATGGTTCAGCTTATCTTGAAGTAGATTTTGCTGATGATATTCTAAGAAGTTTGATAGGATTTTCAGTGCTTGAAATGAATATGCTGAGAAAAGATCCAGCTTTACATCCAAAGCTTAAGGATGGTTTAATGAAATGTCAAAAACGACTGATAGATCTCTGTTGTTTGATGACTATAGAGTTTAATCCATTTCAGTCTAAAGCCACTGTCTTAGTTCTACAGGATGCTGATGCAAAGCATCTAGAACAATTGAAGAAACGTTTAAATAAATAATGCGTGCAAACTTGCAGACTATGTTAGGAAACATTTAAGTCTGTATTTCCCTCAGGACTGTTGAAAGTTAAATTTTAAAGTTAAGTGGTATGCCTTTTCTCTCTCAGGAAAAATAGTGGAAAAAAATGAGAGGAAGAGATGACTTGGTGGGGAGGAATTTAGCAGTTTGTTTCTTATGATGATAGTATTGAAATAAATTTTCAAATACTTCTGGCTTGATGTAAAATGTTCATGTATCATTTTCATTCAGCAAAATCTTCTGTGTCCTTGACTAGTGATCTGGAGGAGCAGACTGTGTCAGGAAATGAATAATAAAGAACACACCAGCTTGTTCTTATACTTCTTCAAGGATGATTACTTACCTGATTTTTAAAAGGCAGGAGGAAAGCAGTTGAATAAATTTAAACAAAAAAATCATTGTTTAGGTACAATCACTTCTGACTATGCCAGCTTGAAAACTTGAATGCATAGTGAGTGTGCAAGGACCTGAAGGGCAGAGAAGTAAAAAATTTTCTTGTAAATATTCAGGTGTAAAAAAAAAAAATATAAAAAAAGTATATGTAAATGGAATAAAAAGATGCATATTTTAAAAATAAAATAAAACAGAAAAAAACAACCCCCCAAATATTTTTAAATCATTTATTGATAGAAAAGAGTGATTGTAACAAATGGAGAATTTGGGCATGTTAATCATTGCTATTAGTTTTGAACGTAGTCTGCCTTATTCATTAACTCTTAGAATGATTACTAGTCAAATCTCTCCATAGAGTAGTTAAATAGTTGTGCAACAAATTTGTTGTGTACTTAATATTGGCCTTTATTTTTATTTTTTTATTCCTGCTTTTAGAATGTGTAAAAGTAAACATTAAAGTTTTCATACAAACTTTGGTGGAAGCTGTTCAGTCACTTTCAAACAAAAATATATGTCTTATTGAGTGTATACAGTATCAGAAATGTTTTTATTTATTTTTGTTCTTCCCTTTTCTTCTTTCTTCTGGGGGAATGATGAAGCAGAAGTCTGAAGTATTGAGCGTGTTTGTGAAGAATGTAAAATAGGTAGTCAGAAGAGCGATTTTTCATTTGGATTATCGTTATCTCTTTTTTTTCATAGCCTTTTCTTGCTCTAAACAATGTCTGCTAGACCATTGGAAATTACTGTGAGACTTTGTCACTATTGCCTGCCTCCCTTGTCCCCAGTTGAGAGGCTTCCTTTGAGACTCCAAATGACTTAAGGAAAAGTAGAGGTAATTTGCTAAGTAAGGTAAAAATGGAGGGAGGTGGAGCAAAGAAAAGCTTTGTAAGGCATGAGCCTTTTTAGACTTTGTTTCCAACAGCTTAGAAATTTATGAATTCCTGTGTTCCTTTCCTTCCTCTCCTCCCCTTTCCCTCTCCACTCTGAAGAGAACCTGAGCAAACCATAACCCCGTGAGTCGTCTGTGTTTTTATTTCCTGAGTCTGCTGGGAATTGTGCGTCATTTAGGAGTGTGACAGCAAAAACTTTTGGCTGTGTGGAAGCTATATTGCTGGAGCTCTCATTATTGTTTCAAAAAAAATTTACTTAACCGGGAACTGACCAAGCGTCATCTCATGTAATCTCCTTAAAAGGTAATATAGCTGACTGTAATCTTCTAGTGCAGTAAGTGTTGACTTTACCATGAAAAAGGATAGGAATCCTTAAACCTTGAGGTAAACAAACAGTCCATGGATTTTATTCTATTTGTCCAAAACAAGAACAAAGCCATTCAAAACACTTAAACAGAATTGAATTAAATGTTATCTTTGTCTCAGCTGATCACCTGAAGTCACACTTGCACTTTTTTTTTCCTGAATTTGTGTTAAGGTTTAGTCATGTCTGCTAAAATAAGTTACCATGCCTTCCCTCCTTGTCCTTCACCTCCCCCCTGCCTTAAAGGGGGGGGGACTTTGTCGGACTTTTCCTTCTCCCCCTCCCCCTGTGTCATAATCTTCATTTTCAGAATGTTCTTTCTGGAGGGCTTCTCCTGGACATGTTCTCAAGTGTAAGCAACAATATAAACCTCAGTACTGCAGGCTGTTCAGTGCTTGACTGCTCTGCAGACGTTTCAGTACAATCTGCTGGCTTGTGATGATTCCAGATCTGTGTTTAAGCTTTCAGAATTAATAAGAAGTAGTATTATGTGGTTTTTCAGTCGAGAAAAGGAATGAAAGAAAATAATTTCTGGAATGCATGCTTAGTTAAGAGCTGCATGTGAAATGGACAGTGACATAAGCAGGTGCGTGTACCCGTCATTGGTTCATGCTTAATCCACTGTATTGGCGCTCAGAACTGAGTTTCTCCATTACCAGTCATATTGCTTTTGTGCTGGGAGTATGTGTGGTGTGTGTATATTGCCTCTGCATGCCAAGCAGTGGTGTCCGTCTCAGTCTTTCAGTTAATCAGAGTTCTTGTAGGCCAAATTCAGGAAAAGACTGTGCAAACTCAGCTGACTGTGGCAGTCAGGAGGAGAGGTATGAATGCACTTCACTTGGGAATGTGACAGAATTGCTGTACAAGCTGATGAAGGCAATTGTCAGTATAACTTGAGTTACATGTAGCCTTCTAGCAGAAAATAGTTCCTGTTCTTTCTGTCCTCTTTTCTCCTTGCTGTTTTACAAATTCACTCTTTCTTGCTAACATTTTTTCAGCTGCCAAGTAGATTTCTACATCTGCAGGCTATCTGACTGTACAGAGTTTCAGAAACGGTGTTCTTCAGGAATATATTCATATTCATGGGAAAAATTAAGTGCATTTTTTCATTACTTGCAGTGAATTCAGTTTTAAAGTATGAAACCTATAATGGCACACGATGTCTTGAATGTTAATCAATATAACTGATGAAAGTTTGCTTTTTCTGCATTTCTTGCAGTTATTAGAGAAACTGAAAACAGTAAATTGGTTATGGCGGTGCCAGGTATTGGCATCAGAATATCTTTTTTAAACCCTCTATCTCTAAGGCAGGGTAGCAGAAAGAAGAGAGTTCTCAGAAACTTAACTGCACCCTACTTTCTTTAAAGGTATTCACTCTCAAGCTGTAGAATAAGGCAGTGGCTAGACCAAAGAATGTGGCAGGTTTCCAAATAAGCTGGGCTGCAAGAACAGTTTAGAGACTAGCCTAATCCTATTGGAAACCAGTTTGTCTGCAATGATGCATGTCATTACAACCCAGCAACGTCATTCTTGCTGAATGAAGGCAGCACCCTAAGGAAGGAAGCAACAGCTAGCTGTGGTAATGTCATCTTAAAATACCAGTTAGGAATGTTAAAGGATTTCCAAAAGGATGTGCTGTACTGGTCCTGTCTAAGAGCATTACTGTGACTTCGTACTGAAAGAATGATATTTCAGGTCATATCAGTAGGAGAAGTTTTTGTGAGAGCTGAATAGGGAACACGATTAGATATATTAAGTACCAAATGTTATGTTTACTGTTCTAAAACCTTATTTCTTAATATCTTGGTATCGTAATGTCAAGCATTTCTCTTCAGAATAAAAACATAATAGCTTTGCCTTTCTTTGTAGGGAGAGAAGAGTGAATTACAGTTTGGTATTTCTGAGTTATCTGGTGGCAGGCAAGCTTAAATGTATTTAACTGGGAGGAAAGGGCAAAAAGGACTGAAAAATATAAATAGCGCTTCTGATTTCAGATCCAATTCTCTGTGTTATAGTCCTAGAAGGAATAGAATGCCAGCAGCAATGACAGCAAATGGGAGGTTAAGGGCAGCCTGACACTGCAACTTTTTTAAGTTTAACAGAAGAGGCAGAAGTTTTCCACAAATAAGCTTCTGGCATAAATGTATGTGTAGCAGAGTTCTGTATCAGTGTGTCTCTGTTTAATCCTTTTTCCTTTAGGATTTTTTCCCTATTTACACTGGGTTTTCTAACAGGGCAAAACTGCAGTGTATTCATGTCAGAATCTCTCCTGCTTTTGTTTCTTCGGCTGAACAAACCCACCTCTCATCCTGTCCAGGGAGTGATATGTGCTCCAGCCCCTGGCCACCTTGGCAGCCTGACTGCTGGACGTGCTCCATTATGTCAGTGGCTTTCTTGTGCTAGGGAACTCAAAATAGGACACTGCACACCACGTGCAATCTCACAAGCACCGAAAACAGAAGAAGGATCGCTTTCTTGGACCTCTCTTGTTACTCTCTAATAGATCCTGGTATATGGTTAACCATCTTCACTGCAAAGACACAGAGCTGACTCATGTTCAACGTGTCCACCAGGGCATGCGGGTCTTGGCAGTGCTTTCTAACTAGTTGTCCCCCAGCCCATACTGTTGCATGATATTATTTCTGTTACAAAGAAGGACTTTCGTTTACCTTTGTTGAGCTTAATGAGGTTTCTACCAGTCTGTGCTGAGCCTGCTGTGGTACTGGGTCTCTCACGTATTGACTGCTTGCTTTCCTTCTCTTTCACCTGTACCTCCACAGTCTGTGGTTGCTTCTCCCCTGCTTGCCCAATTATCTACACAATCAGTAGTCTCTTCCTTAGAGGGGATCTGGTTGGGCAGGCATGACTTGCCATCTGCAAAGGACATTGCCATGCTGGCAGTCCCCACTCACCTTCTCCTTCATGTGCCTAGATATGGCTTCAAGGAGGATTTGCTCTAGCCTTCTCTGGGACTGAGATCAGACTGCCCAGTCTGTAGTTGCCTGGAATCCTCCTCCTTGAAGATGGGTGTGAAGCCTTTTTCCAGTCATCAGGAACATCCTCTCATCACCATCACCTTTCCAGTACCAGAGAGAGTGTCCTTGCAATGACATCAACCTGATTGCTTCACCACTTTCAGCAGCACCCTGTCTGGTCCCATGGAGTAATGCATGTCTGTAGAGTTAATTACTCCCTGTTTTGCACCAGGTGGTGCTGGCACGTCTGATCTCAACAAGAAAGATGCTTAAATCTTTCTTGCTAAACAAGAAAGATGCTGTAAAATATTGTTTAAAATGCTATTGGAGCTAATACTGTTAGATAAAGGCAAAACCACACAGGTGGCATAGTATCTGGTACCAAGTGGGAGCTGGGTCCTCTGGTACAGTGAGCTGGTGGAGTTTGTTCCGTGGCCGTGGGATCAGTGCAGCACAGCACAACCTGAAGGCGATGCTGTGCCTGCAGCACAGCACGGCCTGGGACTGCTCAGGTGAACTGGTGCGGATCAATGACTCCTCGGTGTGTAATGGTCGTCTGGTCAGGATCGCTGCACTCCTTAACTGGATTGTCTCCTGCAGTGGGTAGTACTGTCTTTCTGCAGATCCTAATAGCAGGGTTGGGGAAATGGGACGCCAGGAAGCAGACCAACCACTGAAAAACAAGGCAAAGGAAAAAAAAAAAAAGCATTGAGTACCACAGTCTTTCCCATGTCATTTGTCACTAGGTCCTCTCTCTCACTGAGTCCCCATTTTTCACTGTCTCCAGATGTACTTACAGAGGCACTTTTTGTTGCCCTACTCAGCCTAGTATGCTTCACTAGTGTCCCTGTAGTCTTCCTGAAGTTTATCCATGTGCTTCCTTTTTCACATCTGGGCTCAGGCAGGGGTTGCCTGCTCATCCGTGCTGGCCTTGGTGTTCTGCACTTTCTAGGGGGCTGCATCAAAGAGGTTGTCCTTGAAAAGCAGCCTGCTGCCCTGGGCCTTTCTGCCTACCTGGGCTGTCTCCCACTGGATCCAAGCAGATCCCTAAATAAGCTGCAGTCTAATTTCCTGAAGCTCAGAGTTGTGATGCTGTTACCTTGCGCACTTCTCGGAGCATTTTAAACCACACGGTCTCAGGATCAGTCAGCCAGGACTGCCCTCAGCGTTGCTGTATTTAGGTCTTTCTTGTTTATGAGTGGCAGGTCCTGCAGAGCGTTTCCTGACATCTGCTCATGGATCGCCTGCCTCTTTTCGTACCTGTATGGCTGGTGTAAGCTGTAAGTTATTTAGGAGAAGGTTTTGTATTGTGATACAAGTCACCGTTAACGATAGGTTTATAACAGTTCAATACCTTTTACTGTATTGCAGTGTGGGTGATAGAAAAAAAGTAACTTTTTTGGCCGGACAATACTACTTTAAAAAAAAATGGCAATATACAGCCTATTGTTCTGTGGTAGATGAATAAAAATCAATCTAACTTTTACACTATTTTCAGGGACAAAATGCTCGCTGATTTCAACAAAGTTCTGGGAGTATGAAAAGAGGCAAGACACAGGCAAATACCATCTGCATCGGCAATGCAGCCTGGCTGGATGAGCAACTGGAAGAGATCTTCATGGGAGGAGTGACAGATCTGAGGCCTTTCTGGGCAAGGGTATTTCCCTGTTTCCTGAGGAAGCTCTTGCAAGACCATTGTGCCAAAGAAAAAGAAATCTGCCTCAACTAGCATTTAATTTTCAGCTCTATTAATCACCTCATCTGTAGGTCTGTAGATGGCGGTGGGAGCTTAGAGACATTCAGTATTTAATGTTAGCTAATGAACATCTCCCTGCCCCTATCTGGCCTTTTCAGAGGCACCTAACTCCTTGCACAGGCTGAGCAGAGAGCCTGTGCAGTTGACCTAGCTGGTATGGACCACCCTGACATGCTATGCAGTGTTTGTGTCTTGCTTCAGAATTTTGTCCTTGGATGAGAACAGCCTTTGCAGTGGGGAAAAAAGAAGCAGATTATTATTTCCACATAAAAGGTCAAGGGCTTTCTTTAGTGATGTTGATAATTACAGGACGAGTATGAGGCAATGGTAGCATTAACTGAAGCAGATAACAGTCTGATCTTGAAGTACTGGCAGAATGATAGCCTTCACAAAACATTCTTTTGGATTAAAAAAAAAAATCTTAAAACTTTAAGGTGAAAGTATGCATGTGTACAAAGAATCTGTGATGGGAAACTGTGACGTATGGTCATTATGAGGAAATGTTCACTACTAACAGCACTGAGAAAATTATTGTAATTACAAGCTAAATGTTTGCAACTGACTTTTCTGCATGTAAGGCAATTTCATTTAATGTTGACAATTACAATGCAATCATCTTTTAACAAATGTGTACCATATATAAAATACAGGCAAGCGTTATTGCTGTTAAACCACAAGTTTGGCATTTATTGTACAGAAAAACAAGACTTAGCAGCCCCAGTCATGCTGGCTACCTAAACACCTGCTTAGATAATTTACCCCCGGTAAGAGCTATTAGTATAGTTGCCCTCATGCAGTTTCCCCAAACTAGAAAATGTCATTAAGTAGAAAGTGTAAATAAGAATCTACTTGTAATTTAAAGAATTAAAAAAAAAATCATTCAACATTTTACAAAAACACGTGTTATTGCCTGTGTCCTTTTACCTATAAATTGATTACTCTGGAGTACAAAAAATGATGAAAAATACCCTTGAGCTGCCAAGACTATGCTGCTAAGCATATGTGCAGCAAGGACCTGTATAAAATAAATGTTACGCTTCTTAAAAACATATGTTAAACAATGCAAGAGCACTGAAGGAGGTTTTACTTTTTTATTTCACCAGTCACTAGGAAAGCATGTAGTCAGATACAAAGCTGACAGGCATGAACTATTTAATACTGTGACGTGATCACATTTCATAATGCAAGCAAAGCCAGAAAGGGAGAAAATCAGATGTTTTAGCTATACGGTCAGTGGCTATTTGTGGAGGGAAATGAGTTTGCTGTTACATGATGTTTTTAATAACTACATCAGCTTTTATTTGTAACCTTATTTTCTAATGCCAATGTTGTAGATCACAGGCTAAAATCTTATTTAATGTAAAATAAGATAGAACAGTGTGTAACAGTACCCTATCTCCAGCAAAAACTGTATCTATTGTCTCTAGTGTGGGTATGGTAGAGAACTAATCGTGAGGGAAAAAAAGTGGTTTTCTTCTACCTGGTGATACCAGTTAGGTGACTATTACTTTCCCAATTCCATTTAAAACACTTCATTCAGTGATCATTCTTCTACTTCTGCCATTCAAAAAACAGAACTGGGAGTTAGTTTGATCTAATAATATCTTCATAAAGGCCTTTATGAGGTTAATAACCAGTATATTAGGCTCTGGGTACATCTATAAAAATTAAGGAGTGAAATAATTGTGAATACTTACAGCTAAGTATTATTTATCCATATATAAGTACAGTTGATCAGTCTGCACAGACAGTAGCAAATGTACAAAATGAAGCATGGCTATGTATTTATCTATTGTTATATATTTTTGATTTTTTTCTAATAATAGTTTATTCTTGTGCCAGATATGCCAGATATATCTTGTGATAGACATGCTTCAACAGTACAGTATGAATTGATGGAGCTCTTAAAAAAACACTGTCTTGTAGGTATGAATTAATTGTTATTACTGCCTCCATTGCTGCTTCTTTGTAGAAGGAAGCATTATTTTTTTTTTTTCAGCTGTTGCAGATATGTGAAGTTGTGTGATACGAAAAAAATGTTAGTGCTTTGGATAATCTTAAACTGATTTAAATACACAGCTGAACATTATTCCTGAAGACTCATTAATTTGTGAAATGAATAGTTTTTAATCTAAAAATCCAATATTATGTCTTCAGTGTAATTTACCACTTTAGATCATCCTGAGAAACACAATAAGTTTGTTCATATTGTAATCTACTAGGGATTTCAAAAGTTCAGGAAAGATTTCTGTGGTTGAAGTAAGCAAACCAAATTTTTATGATGAAGCAGATGATAATATTTTGTGTTCTAGTATTTTGTCAGCTAAGATTTTATGTTGGTCTGATGCTGTGAAGTTGTATGCCTATATTCCTGAATTCATTTTGGGAGTGTAAGAGTTTGTTAGAGGAAGAGTAGTTGTTAATGGAAAAGGGAGGTGTGGTTGGTGAGAATGTCAGATACCTTAAAGGAATTTTATTTTAGCAGGATGTTGCTTTAGTTATGTAGGAAACAAAAAGCAAAAGATTACATAAAGCAACATTAAAGTAACATTCTCTAAAGCATTATTTGCTTGTTTTAGTTCAATTTCGTATCTACAGCAAAATGTATCTAAACTAAGGTTGCTGTTCTAGGCAAGGAAGTAATGTTCTTTACAGGTACAGTATATCAAACGTTGTGCTGATGGCGTCCACAGAGCAGTCAGCAGCAACATTTCTATTGGACCCACTCACAGCAGAACACTTCTACAACAAGTACTCCTTAATACTTACATAGTAAACAAACTTTACAAACTTTGCTTGTCAAAACTTAAAGACACTGTGGGTATTTTTGACAGTACTGTCTCATGCAGCATGTTTGGATCAAAAACTTGCATGTTCATTCTGCAGGAGAAGCCTGCAAAACGTTTGGAAGTCTGGGGTAACCTGATGCTGCTCAGTTGCAGAAACTGAGCCAGTTTGTTTTTTATGGGGGACAGTTTCAGTGCGGCTACATTGCATGTGATATCGACACAGACTGACAAAATCCATGGACATCATGTTATCAGTATAAAGATGATTAGACTGGTAAAATTTTCACCAGTTTGCAGAACCCTAGTTAATAAATTACCCTTAAGATTTAGGTGGAATTTGGCTGACTGAAAAAAAAAGAAAAGAAAAAAAGGACCTGATCATTTCATATGATACTTCTGCATTTGCTTTAGATTTGTATGAACCATATTTATATGACCATTAAAAGAAGCTATTAGACCTTTCCTGCCCCAGTTTTCATGCTTGCGCACCGTCCTCTTTGTGCTGGGTTAAAAACAAGAAAAAAATCACCATAATGCTGCTGGGTTGCAAAACTACCTTTGGTTGCTGTTGCTGGGTTGGATTTTAGCCTGAATCAACTCCCTGAGGCACAAGGGAGGAAATGGTGCAGGGGTGGAAAGAAGCAGGGGGAGGGAGAGGGAAAGCTGCGTAGGCTGGTTTAAGGCGTGTGAAACCCCATCCGCAGACACAATTCTGCTGATGGATAGCAACAGGCATCCTTGGAACCAGCTGGAGGAAAATAAGATGAAAATATAGGAAGAGGCCTGGTAAGGAGCACAAGAGAAGGAAGCTAAGAAGCTCAGCTATGAATTTAAAAGTGAGAAAGAGGTTACTGTGTCCTCTGTTTTCTTCCAAGAATCAAACAATGACTTTGTTAGGAGTAGTAAATAATAAACAAAGAAGGAGGGAAAAAAAGGGAAATTCTAAACTCTCCAGGGCATTGAGAAAGAGTAAGTGATTGCAGAATGCAGAATTCAGCTGCAGGGGAAGCTAAAGAAGAAAATCATGTATATTTATACTGATTAAAGATACCAATGAAGACATCAAAAATAATTGGAAGAAATTGCTTAATTTAAGGAGATTTAGTATCTACATTGTGTTTCCTGTTGGGATTTTCCTAGTCAAAAGAGAAAGGAAGGCACAGTGAATCACTGTTTTCCCATAAGTATTCCATTGAACTTTAATTTCGTACATCTGAAAGCGTTAAAAGCACTGCACCTCTGTGAATGCGTGTGCAAATGATGTCCGCATAATAATAAAGTCCATCTCTCTCTGAGAGGTAGCAGTGTGTTACTATGTTCTTTAAACAGACTTGAATGATGATAGTAACTCCACTTTTCATGGCAGAACTTGAGAGGGTGCAGAATAGAGGTGTTACTAAAGCAAACGGAATTGTAGCTTTAGGTTTTGTAGTTTTGTTTGTTGGTTTGTTTTTGGTTTTCACACACACACACACACACACACACACACAAAAGCATGTCTTAGGAAATTTTGAACCCCATTCCACCTCCTTCATGCCAGCTCACTGCACTACATGCCGTGCGGTGAGTGCAGCCCCAGGGGCAGCAGTATGTCCATTTCTCCGTTGGTTAGGACTGCACCTTCCTTCTACTTACTAGCATCCTAATTTCTGTAAGCAGCATTTGTAAATAACTAGCTGGTTCTATTTGGTAGGCTCCTTAAGTCATTAGAAGACCACGCTGAATTTTGTAGCATTATTTACAACTGCGAATGGTAGCTGGGGGGTGGGAGGGAAGGTTGCCCAATGCTGAGTTTTCCCCTGATGCTTTTTAAATGATGCATTTATCTGTTCTTCATTTTTCTAAAGTATCTTCTCCAGCTGTGCAGTTATAATTCAGCACTATCATGTACTGTCACTTCTGCATTAGTAAATACTTAGGACCTGCTGAGTAATTATGAAATAACCTCATAATGAAATGCAGCAAAGAGTTCTAATTAAATTTTAAAGTTGCTTAACAACAATTCTACTTAAAATGAGAATTTTCCAACCATGTGTCCTAATGAGTTCTCAGAATACATTACTGTAAATATATAAATGACATGGTAAACACAAAATGTGATTTTCCACACCTTCAGTGTGTGGAAAATCATTTCTAAACAAAATCATATACAAAAATTCAAATATTAACTTATTTTGAAATACTAGGGCAACTATATAAAATTTTTAATGTATCTTAGTTTTATAAAGAAAAATACGAGAAGCCTGTACAGGTTGACACCAATGACGTATGTAATTCAGTACTGTGTCCCCAAAAAGCTCTAGTAGTGGGTACCTACAGTATTAAGTATATAGAGTATATACAGGCATATAGAGTTTTTCCTTGATTCTTTCAGCAGCCTCTGGCTCATGACCCTCTAAGCCTTTGCACTTCATGCTCCCTGATGGAAATTTAGAAAATGCAATAATTGGATTAGACCCGCACTAGAAGGTTTTGTGAATATAAAATATTGGCTAAAAATATTGGCTTGTATACCATCTTCCATTCAGAATCTACTAAACTTGTGTTTGAAGAACAAATATTTTTCCCATATAAGTCATGTTCCTAGTTTGCTGGCATTGCTAACCCTTTCTGTTACTACACAAGCTGTTTTGTAAGATGTGATATGCACACGATCACGAGTAGAAGTACAGCTAATGCCATAATCCACTCGTGTTCCTGTATCAATAGCTCATTTTAAATCTTATAAAAAGGAGAAACAAACCTCCACAAATAAGTTAATCTATCTAAGCCCCAAACCAAACTAATTTAAAATGCTAACTGAACATTTATAAGGAGCATTGGATTAATTATGATAATATGAACTTAATGCTTATTTGGAAATCATAGCAATGCTACAAGAAATGGTAATGACAGTATTCTTTTGAAAGTTTTTTTGAGAACTGTTAACTTCAGTGATGGTTAATAGAGCCATTTTAAGGAAAATATTCATTATATTAAAAAAGTAAATACACAGAAACAGTTATATTGCTACAACCAAGTATCTCAGTCACACAGCCTTACCAAGAATTTAGTTCTGTCTTCCAGTTACTCACTTTCCTGTTGTGTATACTGTTAATACTTTTTTTTCTCCTGTCTTTTTTTCTTTTGTTTTGTTTACTTGAACTGTAAGTACTATCTCTTTTAGTTATGTATTTTTTTAACTGAAGTATCTGATATTGTTGGTCCTGCTCTCACTTGGAATATCATAGTACAAAACATAAAACAATGTTTTACCTACAGTTCCCTCCAAACTCTTCTATTTCCACAGGAAATCAAGTGGAATAAATTCTTCGGTCAGAAAAAGCTGTTTTTCTGCCATTTGGTTTACAATCCTGAAGACAATTGGGGCTGCTGATTTCACAAGATGGGGATTATCTGAATGCAGTACTTTTACATCACGTTCCGTCCTTGCTCCAGGCTTCTGAGTGGTGAATAAGAAGACAATGGGAAGACAACAGTGGGAGCAGAGTAGGGATTTCTGCTCCAAGAAGCATGGGACTGGCATAACTATACTTTAGTATATACTTTATATATATATATATACACACTATATATGTAACTATACTTTAGATACCATACATCTCAAAAATATTTAGACTTTTTTGTTCACTTCCTGATACTCTTGCCTGAGGATACATACTCTCAGACTTCCCTCCACAGTCACTTTCCTCCATAACTAAGGCTTGTGCTGTTCTGCTTGTTAAATGATTTCAGGCAACCACATAATAGTGGGAATGGAGGCAGTGTTGTCTTCTCACTCTAGTAAATGCACTATACTTGTAGACACTACTTGATATCTTGTGAAAACGCACACAAATTAAACGCAAGTAGGGTCTCTGGTGATAACCACTTCTTGCACACAACCCCTCCCTTTACAGGCGTTCCATCTTAACTGTACCGTGCATCGTGTGTCCTGCCTCTCGCAAAGCAGATGACTGAGTAGGACTTTCCCCGTAATTGCTGTTATTGGCTGTCACTGGCACTTAGCACAAAATCTATGTGGAGAGGGATTTTTTGTGCCCACAGAGTCACTGACCCCAGTGGAGAGAAAGGGGCAACAGCAGTGGAGGGGCCTGAAAGCAACAAGAAGGCAGAGCCTAGAGGAAGAAAAAGTGTCAAAGATGCAGCAAAACATATTTTTGTAAAGCATTGTCCAAAGCCAGAGGACAGTCCTGTGTTTCTGAGTACCTGGACAGAAGAACAGGAAACAAACACATGTAGGGGGTGGCAAGGGTCAGATAGAGAAAAAGAGGAAATTTGGGTGTGTGGAGGTATGCAGGGTTAAAAGGGCAGGACAGCTGAAGTGAGAAGCTTGAATATATGTGGGAAAGGGTTTGAGCATGAACTATAAGGTGACAGTAGATAGGTAGAAGCTGAGAGATGGGATGCTGGTGACATGCAGAGCTGGAAATAAAGAAGCTTGATGTTGTGGCAGAAAGGGACAGGCAACTGGGTTTGGGATATACTGCCTATGAGCACAGGGATATGGCAGCTGGGATCATATTAGTATTTTTAAAACATCCTTTGAGTCACTGGCAAAATAGCATGTTTTTTCCATCATCTCAGAAATGACTCAACCGTTTCTGCTAAAATTTCTCTCAGTTTAGCCTGGGGCAGAAATGATGCTTGAATGGTTAAAGTATGAATCAAAATGATCTTGGCAAATTGGATATACAGTTAGACAAACAAACAAACAAAGAAAAAAAGCTCAGAATGAATATTAGTAAGAACAAGAACAAGATAGTACACTTGAGGAGGAGCAATCAACTGCATGAATTAAGTATGGGCAGTAACTGCTTAGGAAGCAGTTCTTCAGGAAAGAAGTTATGGGTTGTAGTGGGTCGCAGAATGAGTGAGCCTCAGCCTCATGTGGCTGTGAAAAACACAGATGTCAGACAAGGAAATATTAAAAGGATTATAACCTGAAATACGCATGTGGTGGGTTAGCCCTGCTAGGCAACTAAGTACCACACAGCCACTCGCTCACTTCTTCCCAGTGGGATGGGGGGGCGGGATACTGTGAGGGGGACAGGAATCAAAAAGGTAGAAGTGCGAGAACTTGTGGGTTGAGATAAAGACACTTTACCAGGTAAAGTAAAACTATGTGCAAGCAAAGCAAAACCAGGAATTCATTCATTGCTTCCCATGGTCAGGCAGGTGTTCAGCCACTTCCAGGAAAGCAGGGCTCACCACATGTAACAGCTATCTGGGAAGACAAATGCTGTAACTTTGTTCCCCCACTTCCTTCTTCTTTCCCACAGCTTTTATTGCTGAGTGTGAGGTCATATGGTACGGGATATCCCTCTGGTCATTGCAGTCGGCTGTCCTGGCTGTGTCTCCTCACAACCTCTTGTGCAGCCCCTGCCTCCTTACTGTCAGGGCAGCACGAGAAGTAGAGGAGACCTTGGTGCTGTGTACGCACTGCTTAGCAAAAACGAAAACACTGGAATGTTATTACCACTGTTTTCATCACGAATCCAAAACACAGCACCATAGAGGTTGCTCCCAACCTCTCCTCCCATCCGAACCGAAACTCCATCCCAACCGAAAAGAATGCAACCCATGAAATAGTTCTCCACTGGCCAGCACTGCTGAATTTATGAAAGTTTACACCATCCAGATTTAGGAACTACACTTCAGGGAGGATGTGAAACAAACAGTGAAGATCCAGACAAACAGAAGGAAAGATCGTCTGTAGAGAAAACGTGTTTGGAGAGGAAGGATTGAAAGAAATCACATTGTTTACTTGAAAAAAGGCTGGAGGGAGCAATGGGAAAACATGATAGTCTTCAAACGAGTATAAGGTTATTATGGACAGAAAGTAATTAATCTGTTCTCTTTATCTGCAATAGGACAAGAAATAACAGGCTTAAACTATTGCAGAAAATACTCAGGTTAGACTTGAGGAAAATATTATTAAGGGTACTACCTGCAGAGACCTCAAAGTAGTCTACAGTAAACCTGGGAAGATGTCAGGGCTCCATGGCCAGGAGGCATTTAAGAACAGGTTAGACCATATTGGTCAGGAATGCCTTGAATAGAATTATGTGGTTTGGAGCTAGTGGATAGAGCTAGGTAACATGGAATCCCTTTAAATGTGTTTTCCTATGGCTGAAATTTTAAGCAGCTGGGAAGTTTTTTAGGATTAAAATTCAGAGTGCTTCTCTGTTGAATACTAATACTTGAAATATTCCTAAAGCTGACCCAGGGGTGGATGCAGCTACAGCTAGAAATATTGGGCTTATCCAAATGGCTTATTTTTATCTCAGTAAAAGCAGATTGTGGTCTGCAAATGTGTCATCTTCTCTGCCTACCCACTGCTGTGCTGTCCTTTCTGCACCTACTGTTTCCAATAGTCAGTGCTGTTTTGACGATGGAGTCCTATTTATGCTAGGGACTTCTGCTGGCATAACCCTTGTCACTCAGCAACTTTACCTCCTCACACATAGCAGGCATCTCTGATATAAATAAGTCTGGCTTATTTGGGTAATTGTAACCATAGGACTGTAGCCTGTACTGCAAGAGCAATTAGCCAGAAATGGTAAAGAAGAAATGATCACTGAATAGGAAACTTCAGTGGTATCCTGTGCCAAATCCACAAAGAAGCTAATTGATGACTACCTGTAGTAGTGGAAAACTCTGATTACCACATTCTGATTAAAAATAGACAAACAAAACTTTGAATTTTTGCAGAAGTTGCTTATTCAGTGAACTGTTTAAAAAAATCAGTAGGCAAAATGCTTTTATGAACCACACAATCAAATCTGAAACCTTGCTTAACAGAATTCCTTTTGCACCTTAAAAGCAGCCTGTTCTTGCTTAAGGTCTTAACATTAATGCTAAGCCTGACTGAGTCCCTTCCCAGTTTTGCTGTTATAAATCAGATTTTAATCTAACAAAGACAGTGAAATTATGGTGCTACAACAGAGTTTGAAAAGAATATTAGTAGATCTCTATTTCAGGACACAACTGTCTGTACTCCATATCAAACATCTGCTGGGAAGGCTGTCAGGAATGAGACACAGAGAAGGGCCTTTAGAAGGAACTCTTACGCAGAAAATTGCACCCTTTTTTGTCCAGCTCCTGCTTCTCAATTAGGTGGTGGAGCCAGACCTGCCGCTGTGCTTTCAGGTAACTTACAGAAGCTGTTTGTAACAGCCTGCGCTTGTTCTCTTCCTGCTGCTCAAATAGGCCTTTAAAAACCTTTTGTCGTTATGTTCCCTGGCCTCACTGGAACAGCCCATGAGCTCTGCACTGTAGGCTGGTCTAGATTCAGAGAAGTCATATTCTTTTTGGGACCAAGTTTCTTGGCTCATTTTATTTAAACCTTCATTAAGTCCTAAGTCTGTGGTGGTATTACCAGCACATGCAGCAGGCAGACCGTGACTACTGACCCTTTTTCAAGGTGCTAATTCTTTAAAAAGCAAGTCCCATCTTTATCAGTACGAATAGTATATTCATTAAAGTATGCCTTTTTAAACAACCTATTGACTAACACCTTTCTTCTTCTGAACTGTCCCGACCAGGTCGCTGTGAAGCGTGTTTTAAAACCCCAGGTATTGCTGAAGACCAGTAAATATTGCAATGCAAATATATCCATGCTAGCCTTGCTGATATGATGTCTAAATAATACATTCAAATCAGTGGTTAGACAAGTAGCAGATACTTAACATTTATCTTGAATTACTGTGGTTAATATTGTTAATACAGTCCAGTTTCACTAATTACATTTTAAAGCAGAGCATTAGCAATGAGAATGTTGTTAGCTGTACAGAAGTGCTACAAGTACTGCTGATGTCATGAAAAAAACCTAAGCCAGTATTTCCAGTTCTCCTGTTTTCTCTGTACAGATCGTTTTTGTGCTGCAACAAAAGCTGTAACAGTTTTTCTGTTGTGGGGGCTTCTGTATAAGCAATGCAGAATTAGAGCAGTTATTCCAGAATCATTCATTTAATTTAGTTTTGCTATAGCATAGAAAATATTTTGGGGTAAGAGTATCATAACACTTTGTACTTATTTAATGCCTTGCATCAGAAGGTCAGGAAAGACTGTGTAGACATATTTCAATCTATTAGGAAACTCTCTATAACCTGACAATGTCAAAGGTGCTCTCTGCTTTCATTCTGGAATAATGAATACTTTCTTCAGACATGTTTACAATTTCTTTCTAGGCATTTATGAAAATAACTATTAAAAATATTATTATTCCAATACAGAAACTCAGAAGCATTGCACAGAACCGGCTTCTGCTCCCAGAGTAGTTTTT
Organism: Chauna torquata; assembly: GCA_013399475.1. Taxonomy (NCBI): domain Eukaryota; kingdom Metazoa; phylum Chordata; class Aves; order Anseriformes; family Anhimidae; genus Chauna; species Chauna torquata. Next base: position 30,563 of record VXAL01005625.1, on the reverse strand, counting down.
ACTTATGGCATTCTTTTTAATGGAGTTCCAGCGACAATAGAAACTGTCCTTAGAGAAGACATCTGGAACATACAGCTAATTATTCCATATACTCTGACTTGTTATCATGGGTAGAGATAAGGATATACCTCTTTTTTTTCTCTCCAACTACAATATGTTGTCTATTTTCAAGTGAAGAGTACTAAAAAAATCCTGTCTTGATTTAAATAGGATCTGTCCATTTGAGTCTGTCAATTTCCTATTATAAAAGAATGATTCTTAAAATAAATTTCTCAGTAGCTGGGGCAACCGCAGAGTGAGTAGTCAGAAGAGAACAGTCAGTAGATTCTCATGCTAGAGGAAATAGAGGAAATGTTCTTTTCTGCTCCTGAAGATGGGGATTTATTAGACCTTTTAGCAAATAATTTGGTTTTACAATGCATTACCAGGAATTAGTGAGATTGGTTATGTCCCTAATTATGTTTTTTTAAAATGTCCTTAGTCTACTTCGAAAAATTTTGAAGTGGACCTTTATTATAGTTACAAAATTGTATAAAAGAGCAATGCCCTCTTAAAATGAGGGTCACAGGTGGAATGTAGCAAGGCTAATATGAAAAGTAATGGAAAAATCCACTACTTGTGTTTGCTACTTAAATGACATGGTTGGGTAAATGGATTTCTCTACTTCCTAGGAGTGTGCTTCTACATTAGTCTAGCAGCAATTAGAGAAAAGAGGTTGCTCTGCAAATTGGCTCCATGAACCATGTAGTTCATCTTTTTATTGTGTAAAACATAAAAAATTGCTCCTAATCAATCCACTTCAACTTTCAGTCTAAAAATTATTTATCATCCCTTTCAGCCTAGAGCACTTCTAAAATGTTTTCCTGAAATTAACTAAAAGGAGATGGTATTTGTATCAGTAAGCCGATTATGGCTATGTGAGGTAAATCTTACCGTGGCAGCAACAAAGAGACTACATTATTACTGAGGAGTTCTTAACAAATTGATTAATGCTTTTAAAATAATTAGTCCACATTTCAGATGTAATAGTGCTCTCTTATTTAATAAATGAATGATGCATTGCTTGATGACCATAATACCAAAAAGCCTCATTTTTTGAAAAAGAAAATGAATTATTTTGGACTTTCCTTTTTGACAGATAGTAAGTTGCTTATTAAATATATCTTGACTCCTTCTTTTTAGCTCTTGTCTCCTCTGCAACCTACAGTGTGACTTCTGCTTTTGTGGACAGTAATATTTTCGATTGTGCCTCAATGATTGTCAATAGTTCCCACAAGTTGACAGAATCATTGTGTTCAGATAATTGGACTGGGTGTCAGGAGATAAAATTTCCACAGCAGGCTACAGTGGGAAATTATTTAACCTCTGTGCTGTATTCTCTGTAATATGTAGGCATGGTGTTCATGACCAGAGTATTGCAAGGCTTAATTAATTATGCTTGAGATTCCCTGATGAAGGAGGCTCTAGAAAGTACTGTTATCTGGATGAATATTTTGACTCCAGTCTTGTAATCCCCTGGAAAGCAAAATGTTAATGCAAAATATTATTATTGATAATTAGAGTTGGTGAAAGATGACAATTCTATTTCATTATAACACTCAAGCTTTTGAAATTTGTTTCGGTTCTGCACTGGAGTAAAATCAAAACTTTTAAAACATTTTCATAAGTAAAACTGCATTGAAATACCCATTTCTGGATAAAATATTTGGGTTTTCAATTTTATTCTCTTTCACCTGAAATAACAGTCTGACCTGGGATGCTATAAAACCTTCCCCCAAAAACTCCATAGAACTAAGTTAGTTTGTTTCACATGTTTCAGCTTGGACAATCAGGTATTTTCATGAAAATGTGTTTTGAAAGTGCTGCAACCAAATTTACTGATTAATGGTTAAAGGAAATACTATTCTACTTGTGGTGTACCTGCACACATTCCTAAAGAAGCTATGATATAATGTGATCTAATTATGGTTTCCGTATCCATTTTTAATTTTTGCTGAAAGCAGTTGCACCACCAATAAATAATATTCAGGATGTCATAATGTTCCTATTCTATGCCATAATAATAGTTGAAAGTTAAAAGTCTATTAAGATAGGTATATGTCTTCTGTAATTATTAAATTAATTAATTGTACTTTAGTGCAATCATTTTTTACAGCATGTGTGAAAACTACTTCTCTGGACTTTAATGTCTGCAGTAAGATATTGTTCCTGGCACCGGAGATCAAAGCAGTGAGCAAGTGAACAGGTTCCACTGTGACTCATCTATCAATATGGGCAACCAAAGTTAACATTTCAGTTGCAGCGTTGGTTGGGTTTTGTTTGTTTTTTTGTTTTGTTTTGTTAGTTTTTGTTTTTGTTTGTGTATGTGTTTTGTTTTGTTTTCCCAACAGAATGCAAGTAAAGGAAAAAAGCAAATTCGTAACTTCTAAGTAGAATTTTTTTGGTTCAAACATACAAACTGGAAGTCTGTGAGACCCAGCCAAAGGAAAAAGGGTTGTGCTGGAAATATTACAGGGCAAAATTTCTTATTAGAGTGGGACTTTATGGTAAGTTGGTCTTTTTAGATGAAGATGTCCTGGAACAACATGAATTTCTATCTACTTCCTGATTTATCTTCACATCCAGTGGAAGCTGGCTTGGGAAGAAAGCAGATTCCAACCTATGGAGTCCTTGTATTTAATACTGACAAAAGTTGCCATTAGTGCTCTACAGAATTCCCAGAGATTGTCTGTGGTCAGAGAAAGTGCCTGTCTGGTTTTCCAGAACTCCAGGAGAAGGGATGTGGGCTGAGCAATAAATCATTGTACATAAAAATTCTGAAGATGCTTGCTGATTGTATCACACAGACCCCAAATTTGGGTCACAAACATCATATGAGGAATACTGATTGTTGTCCTTAAATGAGTGCACCTGCAGCTTCAAGTAGGATACTGTATGCCTAAGACCGTGGAAAGCGATTTTTCCAGAAAAGCTTGGAAAAGGATGTTGTTCATAAGCGTAGATAAGGGATTGGCTGGAGCTGATATGGAAGTTGAAATAGAAGTTGAAATAGAAGAAATAGGGTGGTATAAGACCTCTGACGCCAGAGTAGAAGACTGAAGGACTACATTATATGGGATCTGCTTATTATAAGCTAGCTCAAGAAAAGCAACTAGGTAAGTAGAAGAAAATCAGATTTAGTGCCAGTATTATAGGAGCTTTGAAGAATATTTCTTTATGTTTTGCAACTTATGCTAAATAGAGATGTAAACTTAGCTTGGCTGCCACCACATTTATAAGTATATAAGTGTGTATTTCTGTATATAAAAACATGAAGATATATAGGTGTGTACATCTTTATATGAGTACAGACGTGTACTTTTTTCTATTCATTCCAGTAAAAGAAGAGAGCTATGGAATTAAATTGCTCACTCATTTCTTGATATGTGATTATCAGCCTCTGGAAATGATGAAATGTTTTGTTTCATGGAAATCACAACCACAATCCTAGGTTAATGTTACCTTGTAAAGAAGGTCAACAGCTTTCTTCACGCATTTCAGTACACTATGCTTGAAACTGATGTGAAATATTTTCTGGGTCAGAGCTGTGCAATATGCTGTTCCCTTAAAATTTGGGAAAATCAAGCACATTCTATGATCTTTGTGTGTCCCAAATAGTTTCCACTCAGAAGTACCTGCAGATATAGTTCTGTGTCTGTGATTCTTCATCTGGTTCTCTAACCTGAAAATGAGTTAGAGATTGGTTGGAGACTCAAGCTTACATGGGCTGGCAATTGAGCAGCAGCCGTGCTCTTCCAGTCCTCCACTCTGGTATCACAGGCAGGAGAAGCACTGGACAGCCTGTCAGATCTATGTCTCCCTAGGAGTCCCTGAAAAAATAGTACTCAGAAAGGACTGTGTTTTGCGCTCTTTTATGCAGAGGATAAGGGAAGGAGCACATTTGTGAATCTACCCTTACGAAATTAATTTTCCAAATAAATAAGTCAATAGACTTTTCTGATAAAAGATCTGTGTCTGGAATTATTTGTGAGCTATTCCTATACTCAAATGAAGATAAATAATGTTGCTGGTGGCCAAGCAGCAGAAGTTTCTGATAGGTCTTTGACAAAGCATTCAGATAGTGATTACATTTATTAGTCCCTCAAGGTCTTGCTGTGCTTTTCTTTATCAATATGTGCTCAGTTGAAATTCACTGACTAATCACAGCTGCTGTTGACTTGTGGGAAGGATGCTGCTTGGAATATTTTAAATAGTTTTCAGAATTTATTTTTACTCTCTGTTGTTCATAATTTGTTCTTTTACTGAGACTATTCATTGAATAATGAATGTATGAACAGTACGATATTTCCATTTCAAAAATCAGCAAAACCTCATCTAGTTTATGTGGTGAAATTTTGACAAATGTTGACAGCAAAAATTGAAGACTTCAGAATATACGACTAAAGTTATTGTTGTTTTATTAGGAATTTTTAATTTGGCATAAGACATTACCTAGTTTCTACAGATGTGAAAATGCTTCATTGCCCTTAGGGGGAAGTGCGAACCTTAAGTAACTACCATAAAGTATAGTGCTATGAAATAGATAACTGGGGATACCAGAGATACCTAAAAAAAATTATTTTTAGTTTTGTTATTGGTTTAGGTTTTTGGATTTTAGGTTCAGTGTTTATCACAGTGAGAATTTTCATAATTTGCCATGCCAGAAATCAGTCCTCAGCAAATGCAGGTGAACATGACACTGGGTGTTGGGCTTTGGATTGGGTGTTGGAACTGGTGGTAAACTGCAGAGGTTAGCTAGCAGGGGTGGAAAGCTGCAGAGGTCAGAACATGACCATGTAAGTCCCTGGGCAAACAATTAGAATAAATAAGGCCTAATACGGCATCAGAATCCTCCAGTATGGTGTCATTCTCAACATGGGGTTAAGTATCATAGAATCATAAATATCCTGAGTTGGAAGGGACCCACAATGATCATCGAGTCCAACTCCTGGTTCTGCACAGGACCACCCAAAAATCAAACCGTATGTCTGAGAATGTTGTCCCAACGCTTCTTGTACTCCGACAGGCTCTTAAACAGTTCCTGGGGAACCTTTTGCAGTCTCAATCACCTTCTCAGCGAGAACCTTTTCCTAACACCCAAGCTGAACCTCCCCTGTCACAGCTCCATGCCGTTCCCTCGGGTCCTGTCACTGTCACCAGGTAGAAGAGATCAGCGCGTGCCCCTCTGCTCCCCTCGTGAGGAAGCTGCAGGCCGCCATGAGGCCTCCCCTCAGCCTCCTCTTCTCTGGGTTGAACAACCCAGGTGACCTCAGCTGCTCCTCATACGTCTTCCCCTCTAGACCCTTCACCATCTTTGTAGCCCTCCTTCGGACACTCTCTGATAGTTTCATGTCCTTCTTATCCTGTGGTACCCAAACCTGCACACAGCACTTGTTCAACTTGCTGTTGACCAGAACCCCCAGATCCCTTTCTGTGGGGCTGCTCTCCAGCCTCTTGTACCCCAGTCTGTATATACAGCCAGGGTTGCCCCTTCCCAGGTGCAGAATCCAGCACTTGCTCTTGCTGAACTTCGTGCAGTTGGTGACTGCCCAGCTCTCTAATTTGTCAAGATCACTCTGCAAGGCCTCTCTATCCTCAAGTCAACAGCTCTTCCCAACTTAGTATCATCTGCAAACCTACCCAATACACCTTCTAGTCCAAAATCCAAGTCATTTATGAAAACATTGACAAGAACTGGCCCTAAAATGGAGCCCTGGGGAACCCCACTAGTGACTGGCTGCCAGCCTGATACAACCCCATTTACTACAACACTTTGAGCCCAACCTGTCAACCAGTTGTTGACCCATCCTGTTAGGTTTTTATTTAGCTGTATGTTGAACCTTCTGTTTCACTGTGAGAAACAGTATCAAAAGCTTTACTGAAATCCCAAAAGGTTACTCCACTGGCTTCCTTTGGTCAACTAGATGGGTGACCTTGTCATAAAAGGAAATGAAGTTCATTAAGCAGGACCTTTCCGTCGTGAACCTGTGTTGGCTGTGACCCATGACCACAATGTCCTTCATGTGTTTTTCAATAACTCCCAGAATAATCTTCTCTATAATTTTACCAGGCACTGAAGTGAGACTGACAGGCCTGTAGCTACCAGGGTCTTCTTTCTTGCCCTTCTTGAAGATCGGGACAAAAATTGCCAGCTTCCAGTCAACTTGGACCTCTCCAGATTCCCAAGACTGTTGAAAAATAATTGAGAGAGGTCTCGCAATGACATCAGCCAGCTGAGTACCCAGGGAGGAATCCTATTGATCCCCATAGACTCATACACGTCCAGGTGGAGCAGCAAATCCCACACAAGTTTGGGGTTGGCTGGGAGTTTGTTGTTCCCACAGTCATGGTCCTCCAACTCAGGGCATCTAAGATTTTAATCTTGACTACTTCATGGTCACTCTGACCGCGACAGCCACCAACTGCCACTTCATCCGTAAGCCCCTCTCTGTTTACGAGCAACAGATCTAGGAAGGCATCTTTCCTAGTCGGCTCCCTTAGTACCTGTACCAAGAAGTTATCATCAAGCTGTTTTAGGACTCTCCTGGACCTGTTTGTATCAGCTGTGTGGTATTCCCAGTTGACATCTGGCAAGTTGAAGTCCCCCATAAGGACAAGCGCAGCTGATCTAAAGATATCTGTTAGTTCCTGAAAGAGTATTTCATCAGTGTTGTTGTCCTGGCTGTGTGGTCTACAGTAGACTCCCACAATGACATCCTCTTTATTTGCTTGTCCCTTAGTCCTTACCGTGAGGTTCACAACCATGTCATCAGCAACAGCAAGTTGTGCACAGTCCAGCCCCCACGTTACATGCAGCACCACCCCCCGCCTCACCTGCCCTGCCTGTCCCTTCTGAAGAGCCTGTAACTGCCCGTCATAACACACCAGCCACAGGACTCTTCCCACCAGGTTTCACTTATGCCAATGATGTCATAGCTCTGGGACTCAGCCAAGGCTTCTAGCTCCTCTTGCTTGTTCCTCGTCCTGCACGCGTTGGTATAGAAACATTTCAAATGTGCTTCATTGTACCAACACCTCATGGAGCAGACTGAAGGATCTCACTAGCACACAGTCCCTCAGATTTTGATGTGCTATCCCACAGCTTATCACTGGTGAGCTTGGTTTTATCCCTTTCTCTCTTCTAACCCAGTTTAAAGCTCTATCAACCAGCCATGCTAACTCCTGCAAAAAAATCCTTTTCCCCCTCTGAGAAAGGTGCAACCCATCAGGCGCCAGCAGGCCTCGTGTTGTGTAGACCATCCCATGATTGAGAAACCCAAAATTTTGCTGGTGACACCAGCATCACAGCCACGTGTTGATCAGCTAGGTCTGCCTGTTCCTTTCAATGTTGTTCCCCGGTACTGGAAGGATAGAGGAAAACACTACCTGTGCTCCAATCCTTTAACCAATTGCCCCAAAACCCTAAAATCCTTCTTGATTGCCCTTGGACTTCTCTTTGCCACTTCTTCACTGCTGATATGAAAAAACAATAGTGGATAATAATCAGAGGGCCGTACCAGGCAAGTGACTTCTCTAGTAATGTCTCTTACCCAGGTCCCAGGGAGTCAGCAGACTTCCCTATCGGTTGGGTCTGGGCAGCATATCGGGCCCTCTGTTCCCCTCAGAAGGGAGTCCCCTATAACAACGACCACTTTTTTTTCTCTTGGTGGAGGTTGTTGTGATATGGGGGGTAGGCTGATGCATCTTAGGCATCCCCTCCAACCTGGATGGACCTTTGCCCACATCATCCTTTGACTGTCCATCAGGTTCCAGAGCCTCATACCTGTTGTGTAAGGACACCTGGGAAGGTGAGGTAGGCAGGGAGGGGATTCCCTTGCCACACTGAGCAGGAACCTGCTTCCATTCCCTCCTGTCTCTTAGGTCCTCTCCTTCTGCCTTGTGGTGAAATGGTAGGGGATCCTTTGTTTCTTGTGTTGTGGCTGGCCAATGCACCTGTCCCAGGGACGGTAGAGTATATTTCCACCAGCCGATCTCCTTCTCCATCTTCCTGATGCTCCTCAGCCTGCCCACCTCCTCCTGAATCTCTGTCACCAGGCTAAGCAGTTCTTCTACCTGGGCACACATCCCACAGGTGTACTCAGTGCTGCCATCTGACACTGACAGAACACTCAGGCACACCCTGCAGCCTGAGGCCTGGATGGTCACATCTTACCTTGGGAGCTCTGTCTGGGTAGCTGCATCAGTTCCTGCGGCTAGAGAGGCCACGGGGGACGCAGAGGACATGGCTTTCTGCTGGGTGGAGGTAGGTGTATAGACTATAGGTGCAAAACCTGTACCACAGGTAACACCTGGGTGCTGTGAGAAGACACCTTAATAATTGTCAGCATGATGTTTTACAGGAAAAAGCTATTCTGCCCAAGCCACCTGGTGGCAAATAGTACTGGAAATAGTGGATACTTTACTAATGGAAAAAGTCCATACTACCATGACCAGGATGACCAGATGCAGAAAGGCCTTTATCTTCAATGCATCTGACGAGCTGAGAAGCAGTTGATTTTTTGTAAAATATTTTGTGTTTTGGAACTGAGTGTCCCCTGCTTTGGTGTTTTGACAGGTTCCTTGAGCTATAGAGGGTCAAATGCACCAGAGACCTTGACTTAGGCATTGCTCCAGTGGGAGGAGGCAGCTCCCCAGGCTGGGGGTTGGAGGCCATCCCAGGGCTGGGGCAGGTGGTACGCTCGCCTGCAGGAAGGGAGTGCTGGCCAAGTTGCTGGGCTGCCAACTTAAGGAGCTGAGTGAGCAGACTGCACAGCAGCAGGGAAGACAAACAAACAAACAAACAAATAAAATTGGTGAGATCTTCCTGGAGACCCTGCAGAGAACAGAGATTGAATCCCTAACTGCCCCAAAGGAGAGGCAGCCAGAGACTGTGGCTGACAGTGGAATGATTAGAGATCCCTGTGATGGGGACAGGCTGGAAGTTTGTGACTTCTGGCAAGAGGATAGCTGCTGCTCCACCTGCAGATCTACAGCTGCACAGTGAGCATAAGGCCGTGGTAGCAGGAGAAGGGTAAAAAACCCTGCCTGGAGAAGCATCAGAACTGTCTGAGCCCTAACCCTGCAGGAGCACCAGAAAAAATTGGCAGATGATAGCAAGTGGCTCCGGAGGCCCCCATCTGCTGACCTGACTTGCTGCCTAGGGAGTTTTGCTGCTTGCAGTAGGCTTGGATCTAGGATGCTGCAGAGAGACTGCTCAGGCTTGCTCAGTGCTTGGACTGTTCCTCCCTGCTGCTTGTCCCTGTGGGCACTAATGGTATTGCCAAGGCTTATGTTGACCATATCAAGAAAGATTGCATGGCTCTGGAGGTGAGGGCTGAGGGCATAAGAGCTGAGGCTGAGTCTCATCTACCCTAGTGGTGAAAGAGAAAGGACTGGAGAGGAGTTGATGGATTCTGCCGGTCAATGCCTCATTGCACAACTGGTGCCGTGGAGAGGAATTTGGCTTTTATCCCCTTAGGACCCACTTTGTGGATTCAGGACTGCTAGGAAGAGATGGGATCCAGCGAGAAAATGGGGCAAGAGCATCTTTGTCAACAGGCTGGTCTCACGAGGAGAGATTTAAACTAGGAATGATGGGGAAGGAGATGGTGATTCACAGTTAAAGAAGGAGATGTTGTACAGGGTAGAAAGCAACAAATGCAGGGTGGCAAGCTCAGAAATGGTAAAACAGGATGAAGACCCAAGCATCTCAAGGGTGTAAACACACATGCACACAGCCTTAGAGACAGGTAGGAGGGACGTGACCTCCATGTGCAGTCACAAAACTATGGCATTGCTGAAATTGCTCAGAGGAGGTGGCAAAGCTTACGCAACTGGAGTGCTGTGATGGACAGGCCGAAGCCCTGCAGGAGGCACAGGCAGGGAAGAAAACAGGGGTGATGCCACTTGTGTGAAGGAGGATTTGTGTGTGGGACAGATGACAGGTGGGGGGGAGCTTGTGGGCCAGGTTCAGGGGAGAGGCCAGTAAAGCTGACAGCATAGTGGTAGTGAGTTACAGACCAGCCAGTTCAGGTGAGAAAGTGAGGGAAAACTTCCTTAAGCAAGTTGAGGAGATGTCTGTATCACAGACTGGATCTTCCAGGGGGCTTTAACCTTCCTGACATCTACTGGAAGGACAATGTAACAGGACACTAGCAGTCAAGATTTCTGGAGAATGTCAGGGGTAACTTCCGGATACAGGTACAGGATGGACCAAGCAGGGGTGGTGCACAGCTGGACCTGCTGTTCACTAACAAGGTAGCACTGGCTGGGAATCTCATAATCAATGGCAGCTCTGCCTCCAGTGACCATGAAACAGCAAACTTCAGGATCCTGAGAGGAGCGAGGAAGGAGAGCAGCAGAGCACAGATCACAGACTTCAGGAGAGCAGTTTTGGCTTATTCTGAAACATACGAGTGGTCCAGGATATCAAGTAAGTGTACCAGAAGACCAGCTTGCGTAAACGTGGAGCTCATGGCACAGCTCATTTCAGAAAGGCAGCATGCAGGAGGGGGAAGGAGAGCAAGGCTACTGCTGTGGTTTAACCCTAGTAGGCAGCTGAGCCACACACAGCCACGTTCTTACTGCCACTGTGGTATATGGGGAGAGAATCAGAAAGGTGAAAGTGAGGAAACTTATGGGTTGAGATAAAGACAGTTTACTAAGTAAAGCAAAACTGCGTGTAAGCAAAGCAAAACCAGGAATTCATTCATTGCTTCCCATGGTCAGGCAGGTGTTCAGCCACTTCCAGGAAAGCAGGGCTCACCACATGTAACAGCTATCTGGGAAGACAAATGCTGTAACTTTGAATGTTCCCCCACTTCCTTCTTCTTTCCCACAGCTTTTATTGCTGAGTGTGAGGTCATATGGTACGGGATATCCCTCTGGTCATTGCAGTCGGCTGTCCTGGCTGTGTCTCCTCACAACCTCTTGTGCGGCCCCTGCCTCCTTACTGTCAGGGCAGCACGAGAAGTAGAGGAGACCTTGGTGCTGTGTAAGCGCTGCTCAGCAAAAACTAAAACACTGGAATGTTATTACCACTGTTTTCATCTCAGACTCAAAACACAGCAACATATAAGCCAGTATGAAGAAAATTAACTCTGTCCCAGCCCAAACCAGTACAGCTACAAAGGAAGAATTTGAGAAATGTTGTCTGCGCAGGAGGAATCTTAGATCTAAGTCTACCCAGAGGCTGGTAGCAAGCTGGGTACTGCAGGGGTCTATGCTGGGACCTGTCCTGTTTAATGTTGGACCTGGAGGAGGGGATGGTGGACACGTCTGTCAACTTTGTGTGACACAAAATGTGGGGGGAACTAGTTGACACGCTCATGGAAAGAGCTGCCACTCAGACGGACTTAGGAAAGCTGCAGGAACTGGTCTACAAGAACTTGATGAAACTTAGCAGAGACAAATCCTGAGTCCTGGGAAGGCAGAAACCCTGACAATGACACAGGTTGAAAATGGACCAGCTGGGTAGATGCTCTGTGGAGATGGTGTGGGGGCATCTCATGGGCAGTGAGCTGAGCAAGTGTCAGTCATGCATCTTGGCAGCAATGAGGGCCAGCAGCATTTTGGGCTGTGAGGACAGGAGCATTGCCGGGAGGTTGAGGGGTATGATTATCTCCTGCTACACAGCAGTTGTTAGTCTGTATCTAGATGCTGCAACCAGTTTGGGGCCCCCTATACAGGTAAGAAGTTGATAAACTGGAGGGAGTTCACCAGAGGGCCAAGGTAGTTGGGGGCTGGAGCACAGGCCCTGCAAAGAGAAGCTGCAGGACTGGGGCTAGTTCAGATACGAGGAGGGACAACTTCGAGGGGCACCTAACAGCAGCCCTTCAGCACCTATGGGGAGATCACTGAGAAAACAGAGCCAGGTTCTTCACAGCAATCCATGCAGAAGGGTGAGGAGCAACATCAGCAAGCATAAATTAAAATGGGAAGTTCATACTAGGTATTAGGAGAAACATTTTCTCCATGAGGAGAACCAAGCAGTGGAGCAGGGACCTGAAGAGACTATTCTACCTCCATCCATGGAGGTTTTCAAGCCCTGTCTGGATAAAGGCCTGAGCAGTCTGGTACGATGTCAAAACCAGCCCTGCTCTGGGCAGGAGGTTGGACTAGGGACCTTGTCCCTTCCAACCTAGACTATCCTATGCTCTTAAAAACAAAATCTCACCACTCCCCTCCTCCCCAATGGACCAACATTATCTGTTCAATATCTGTTCTCCTTTTCCCTTTATATTTACTTGCAGTTCTGACAAGACATTGCTTTTATAAGCAGGAAAAAGCCAAACCATTTGTGAGCTTTGTATCTTCTAATGCATTTCTTTTTGTTTTGGGGGTTGCTCAGATGCCTGAAAGTAATTCCATTTACAGAGGGATGCTGGACTGGAATTCTGGCATAAGTGTAGCAGACTTTTTGTTAAGTGCTTTGCTTGCACAAGGATATTAAGAACTGCTATGAAAAAGCAAATATATTAACATTTATAATTTGATTACCGTGCCCTTTTGAGGAGCAAATCTTTTCAATGTTATTGTGAGGAGAAAATCTTTTGAAGTCGTGATAAGAAAAGAATTAAAAAAACTAGGACCTTAATGGATATACTTCTATTGAAAAGGGGAGTGTAGCTACAATAGATGAAATGTTAGTGCACATAATAGTAAAGTATTTCCTTCTATAGGAGCATGCTGTTTACATAATCAAGAAAAGATGTACTTTTCAACAATTTACTTGGTACTTGAAAGGCAAGGATTGCTATGGCAACACGGAAACAAACAAGAAGGAATTGTGAACAGATGAATCACAATGTTATATGCAAGACAAAGAGTCAAATGTTTTCCAAATTGAGCTAGCTTTAAATTATATCAAACATTTTAATGAGGCTTTTCTTAATTGTTTTATACTGTATGATAGGCAAGGAAAGTAAGTAGAAGAAGGAATTATGCTTCCTATACAGTGTTTCATCAAAATGCATTTTAAGGATAAGAGCATCAAACTACCCCATCCCAATTTACCCCCATCAACCCTGTTTACCAGAATGAAGATTTGGAATTATCTTCCGGTGCAACTGGTCTATATAATCTAATCTCTTCCTACATCAGTGACTAAAATTTCTTATCCTGACTGAAAAATTTTTAAACATGAAGTACCAGTGGCAGCCACAACAATGTTCTGTAAATCTTAGGGCCTTTTTAAACAGTATATATGTGGATTTTCTACTGCCAAATGTGTCACATACCAAAACACACCAAGTCACTATCTTAGCCGCAAATAATATATCTTTATCTGTAAGTTGTAAGTAACATTTGACATTTTTTTTGTTGCTCAAAGTAGAGGCAGATAAGATCCATTTTTTTTTTTTTTTTTTTTTTTTTTTTTTTTTTGCCAACTGATGTAGATAAGACAGGGATGCTGTTATAAACAGCAAATACCTTTTATTTTCCAGTCTTATAGCTTGAGTAAGTGCTCAAGGCTTGGGACTGAAAGACCTCTGTCTTGTTCCCAATTTTGTCATTAATCTGATGATACTCCACATTTCAGCTTCCTCCTCCAGTAAACGACGATCTGAATACCTGTTCATTTCTTTAAGACAAGGATGTTCAGACTCTGGGACTAGAAGTGCTAAATATAGTATACCTAAGGTAGAGAAGATGCCTTCAGTTAAGCTTTGAGCTTTTTCTCTAACATAGTTATAAAATTCTATTCTGTCCATGTTAGCATCAGATGATTAAAAAGAAATCGTTGGAAATGAAATGTCTTATTTGTGGCACTGTAACAGTTGTACCACTGACCTTGCATTTTGTTTAAAATGCCTTGGGCTTAGACAGACAGATATGCTAATATGTAGTTATACTTGTTTCATATGTCTAGCCTGCCTGCTAGGGTGCAGATCTATACAGTGTTACGGAGAACAGATAATTTAGGGTTCTGAATATCTCCTGTGGAGTATCCTCAATTTGTTTCAATGGAAGTAGGTAATGCTTACTACATAGCAGGCCCGGTGGTAACTAGAATGACAATCTTTCAAGACTCATAAAAGGAGAATTTGAAAAAAAAATAATGGAATGAGAAGTACATTTGAACAAAATGTTGGGAGCGTAAGATTTGTCTTAGAACTAGATACACCCTCTAGGATACACCTGAGATGAAAAAAAAGCATGACAGGGTTGGTGACAAATCCAGAAGAAGTTCTTGATCCCAGCTGGAAAGGTAAAGAGCATTGTGACTCAGAAGAAAACAAATCTCACAGTATAATATAAGGGCCAAAAAAAAATAAGAATGAAGAGCCTAGCAAAACAATACAAACAATATTAATCAAAGGTGGAAAAGCAAAGACCTCTCAGGGTTAGGAAATTCTTTAAATGGAAACACCTGCTTTGAGAAGACACTTGTAAAATAAGTACACAATAAAGCAGAAGAGTCATCTATTGATGATTAGAAGGTTGGCAGAAAAGGCTGGTCTCCGCTTCACTTTTTTTGGTGGAAGAATCCCACTCTGGTTTTCTTTCTGCTGGGTGTATTTTGTTCTTGTGCAGCTTCACCAGCAGCACCTTCAAAATCTACTTTCCTGATAAATGCCTTGGCTTTGCAGTTTTCTCAGAACACTGTGAAATCACCCTACTTGGTGACCCAGTCATTCCATCTGCTGATGGAGAACTCGACCCTGTGGCCCTGCCTTTTTATCAAAGTGGCCACAGAGCTGTGTTAGCAAGAAGGAGCCCCTGCATCAATAGGGGAGCCAGCCCTAGGAGTCCAAGGCACAGGTCTTAGTGCAGCCCTGGGCGGAAACAGATCCTACCTCACCCCAGCAAGTGCCCTGCTCCCCACAATGCCCTGCTCCCATGTTCATTGAACAGGGGGCACCATGCCCTCCCGGCACAAACAGGGGAAGCTGCCCAAGCAGCTGCTTGCGTCAAGGTCTTGAACAGCAGCCAGTCATGGCACACCTTATCAACCAATGCTCTCGTGTGCTCATTGCTTTTATGTGACTTAACATCTGCCAGCTTAGCTGGTACTCAGTGCAGCTATGCACTCACAGCTGTTACCCACTTTGGCACTCTCCTCCCCTCTCCTGTTAACCAGCAGCTGCTGACCTGGGCAGCAGTGCCATTTTATGAAGCAAGTAACTGCATTGATGACAGACAGTGAGTAAAAGCATTTGGGTGTGTAAGAGAGGAATGATGCTACCCCAGTTTTTCTCCGTCTGACTTTAAAACGTTCTCCACACTGGAATGATCTGAACCTCTGCTCGCTAATTTCTCTCTCCCCCTACCCCACCTACTATGGCACTGGGAAGGCTACGTTCAAGTATGTCAGTATGCCTGTTGTTCAGATGGCAAAACAACTTTGGTCTTCCTTTACCCCTCTGCAGAACCTGCAGCCCTGAATCACAGACAAGAAAACTTCCTCAGCTACTCTGTTGGCTCTCCCCCGCTGAAAGGAATAGCCAGGCAAACTCTAAGCATTATTGCTAAGAGTCGTCTTTTTTCCAGGACCCCTTAAACACACCATTGCTCTGACTCTAATCAGTAGAACCAGTAAGAATGAAAATCCTGTTTGCCTGGTCTGAATTTCCCACATAAAAGCACCCAGTAAATTTTGAGAAGTTTATTTTGCAGAAGGCTTATATGATTTCTGGTTAGCTACTGGTACAAGTCTGGCTCAGACCCTTCTCCCTATTTTGTATTAAAAAACAGTGCCGGTTAGCATGCTGTTCCCTTCTGCTGCCAGATTCAGCCCTGTCTCAGTCCTTTTCTTCTCTACTTAGGCAATTTGTATAAGCCAGCAAACTCCCAGCTGACTGTACATGCATCTGTTTACACTGATTTAAATGCTGACATTTAGCCTTCAGTGCTGATGGCTTTTTGCTAAGTCAAACATAAGAGAAGCTAGTACACTTTTCTCTCAGTCTGTATCTCTTGCTGTTATGTCACTGCTAATAGAGAAAGGGACAACAGCTCTTGAATTAATGCCAAATATAATTAACTGGAGATCATCTAAAGCCTTAATACTCCTATAATTTTATTTTATTTTTTTAGTTCTGGCATGTGATGTTACCTTAACACAGAACTTCTGTCCAACTAGATGACCCTAGCAGATTAAAAACTCTTCGTAAAACAATGGCATGTTGTTTAGCAAGCAAGGAATGTGTATACTTATTAATGAAGTAATAGTTAGGATAAGGTTAACAAGTTTTAAACAGTGATAGAGGTTCAAAGTGAGTTCTGTAACTGCATTAAAAAGATGCAGTATTATTTTTCTTATTGCCCCAAAACAGAAAACTTATTTTGGAACATATTTTAAAGTACTCTGTTACTGTAAACCTTTAACTCAGCTCTGGTGAGATATTTTCAAGAATTCTGGAAAGCTCTGCATTCGTATTTTGGAAAGGTTCAGTCTTATTAGTATGGATTTCTGTTGTTGTTATTTCTTGTCAGTGCTGGAAAGGCACAAATTTGAAAATCTGATCATTCAAATGTCATTTTTAAGTGGACTGTACTTCAGCAAACAGATGCATTAACTTTCAGCCTGTAGCTTTCCGTCTTGGTTTCGTATGGTCCTATTAGGTGCGCACCCAGTTTTGACCTAAATGCCCAGAAACCAGTGTAGTATTCATAAGAGATGAACACAAGCAGATCTGATGATTTTGAAGAGCAGTCAAAAGACCACATCATTTATAGAGGTTGGAAAAGAGGTGTTTCTGTTTGTCTCCCAGAACTTATAGGGTCGTCAGAATTTGCGATAAATGGAGGTCATTAACTTGCACAGGGAAGTCATGCTGCTCCTGGGGGAGACTTTCTGAAGAACCACAAACATTTATCTGCGGGCAGAATTTGGTTCACTGAGCCTTATCTAAGGCTTTATTCTTATTAATGAATATAATCCAAAGCAAACATCTTTATGTCTCTGTCCTTAGATGAATCTGAGGCTATTAGCTCCCAGCAATCATGTTCATGGTTAGGAGAACAGTGCCTGCAACTTCACGTCTCTGTCTACAGCAAATTTCTTACTCTAAGTTTTCAAGTATCTGGAGATGAAATTTATTTTTAATGTCTGTATCCTGAAGAGGTATTTCACAGAACTAATCTTTGCTAGTCTTGTTTAGCCTCCACAGGAACAGCCTCTCAGTACGTTCTTTTTTGTGTTCCCCAATTCAAGTGCTGCTTTAAGATGCATCAATGCACTTCTTCCACTGACACAAGCATCTGCAAAAACTGCTGGGACAGTATGTGTCCAAAAACTAATTTCAGCCAAGGAATATCAGTCTACAAGACCTTCAGTACAATTTAAATACTGAAGCACTGTTAAACGTGTTAGCTCCAGCTGATCCGTGGAACAGATGTTAATAAAATGGGTTTATTGAAAAGTTATTGTCTCATAAACTTGCATTGATATCAAAGCCATAAAGATGACAGTGCATACACATTTGACAGGTCAGTGGGAGCTGTGACTTTCATGGCTAATAAAACTTCACATACTGTATTAGTTATTTTATCCTAGTATTAAAACAAAAGACAAATCAACTGTACAAGTCATGTCAAACAACTGTATGTCTGATGACAGCACCAATTGCTACTGTCTCTTTAAAAGACGGTATCAAGATTTTCAAAGCCTGGTACAAAAAACACTTTATCTGGTGAAAAAAGGAAGACCTGCTTGTGCTGATTTGCAGACTCCTGCAGTCTGGCCAGAGGTGCTGACATCGATTTCTGGCCTTCCTTCCAGCTTTGCTGTGCTCGGCTGCCTGGTTCTGTGCATCCTATGGATCCTATAGACGGGGTGGAGTGGGAGACAGGAGCAGGAAAGGAGAATGAAAGCATGCCCTCTCTTATGAGATGGTGTGTAAATGCCATGCTGTGTTTTTGGGATGGTACATTGTATAAGCTGGACTAGCACCAATGCCTCCATTGCCCTGTCCCACTTGCAGCGACCAGTGTCCTTTAACCACAATAAATCTCAGTCCAGCATCAGAACAGCAGCCCACGGAAGTCAGCTGTAATATCCTCATGTGTGAAAAAGTCTACAGGTTGCACTGGAAGACTCCAACTTATGTTCTCACAATGTCACTTTAAGAGATGCTTATTACGCAAAACATTTTGTGGCTTAGTGTTTAGTGGTTTACAATTTCTAACTTACTAACACATTGGACAGTTTGGGCTTTATCTGTACTGGCACTATGAATGAATGAGTCTTTTTTTATAACTAAGACATACATCTTAATTCATCTTTCTTTCTTCTTCAATACAAGTCTTTACAGAGTCTTTCTTTTTACTTCCTCCCTTCTCTGCCCATTCCCTCTGGAAAAGCATTCTGGGTTACTGTGGGATATATACTGGTCAAAAGATCAATTCTTCTTGACAAATACACTAATTTACTGTCTACTTACACCTGATATCTGACGGTAACTTTGCTTTTAGTATAAACGACCAAGAAATTCATTCAGTGCTCAGAGAAATAGACCACTGCACATATTAAAGAAAAATAATCCACATCTTTGTGCATGAATTTTCCTTTATTTCATGAAAGTAATATTTTTACCTGTTCTGTTTGTTGTACTTGAAGTCTTAGCTGTGAATTTCCAGAGGTTCAAATGGCTACTTTAAACAAATATTTTATTCCCCTTAATTTTGTCCAGCATTTCTTTTTGATAAGATATTGTTGATTGGCAAGCCTCATGTATCCATGTGTTTGTTTGAAGTTTCTATCCTACACATTAAAATGGAAAATAATACATTTGGAGACCAAAGACATCAGACCAATCAACACCTAACAGTGGTCAATCAAACATTACCAAGCTTACATATCTGCGATTTGCAGAAGACTTTTTTTAAAATGTTATTTGAAAATCAAGTTGATTCAGCCCTACTGGGTAATATCAGCTAGACAAAACAAAATGTTCTTTGTCTGGCTATACCCAACTGCATTGTTACACCTCCTTGACCTATCTCCTTGTTATCTTGTAGACTTGAAATAGATTGACTTTTCACAATCCTTGTTAGTCTTATTTCAACTCCAAGAGGAAGCCTCATATAAATGATACTTTAAGAAAAAGCATGTAGTTCATAACCTTTAAAGTTAACATTTAAGTCTATATCTCTTCATGTTAAGTAAAATCATTTTTTGTTCCATATTTTTGATTCCTCTGAAGGAGTGAAATTGGTATGGTCTCTGGTGCCTGCTGGAAATCAGCATTAATACTGATGGGAAGCAAACAGCTATCTCACTTTCCCCATGCCAGGTGTTCATTAATTGTGAAACTGAATAATGGATAATAACGCGTCCTAGTGTATTTATCAATCCACGTATCTTTTTACAATGCAAAAGAGGTCATTTGAGACTCTGTGCAGGTTGTTTCAGCTCTTCCTATTCATTAACAGGGAGCTGCCTGCAAAGGCTGCTGAGCAAAAAAGAGACCACATTACCTGGAAACAATAATGGAGTGCCACACCATATGAAATAGTAATTAGGTTTGACCAAGGCCAGGATACAGTTGCTATAATCAGTATCACTCAGAATTAACTTCACACTTATGAAAGGATATAAGGTGAGATTGATTTAATGGTGACCAAAGCTATCCTTCTTCTCATGAATGCCAGACCTTTGAAAGAAGAAGGAAAGGAAAAAACAGAAAAGAGAAAAGAAGAAGGAAAAAGAAAAAGAAAAAAAAGAAAAAGAAAAAGAAAAAGAAAAAGAAAAAAGGATTGTCATATTATTAGCACTAGAGTTAGCAGCCTTGTCCCTTAAACAAACAAACAAACAAACAAACATAAAAACCCCAATGCATTGCCATTTTAATGAGCTCTAAGGGAGTAATAACAGGATAATTATCTTCTGAACACACAGACCACTGTAATGCCTATTAAGTTTTAACTCTGAAAATAAAGATAAAATAGTAAAAATATGTATATTTTAATCCGTTCAGAAACTTCACAGAGAAAACAAGAATAATGTCTACGATAAACAACATTCTAATTGTCAAAGAAATACAGTGCAGCAGTACAACAGACAAAGAGGGGAGGGAGTTTAATCTGAAAACACTTGACAGGCAGTTAAGCTACCTATCTTACTTTTCTTGTTTCAGATGAATGGATTTCCCATAGCAAACTAGCTCTCCATCAGTGTTTGGTGACTTTGTATTACTTCTGATCCTTGATTTTCCACTGAAGGAATAATAGCGTTCATGTTTTTCAGCAGTGGAAAAACAGCTGTCCAGCAACGTTGTAGAGTACATACTGTGCAGATTTTTAAAAAATCCGAATGGGAAACTGGATTTTAAAAAAATCTGGCTGAAGGCTAAGGGAAGCTTAAGTGAGAGAGACAGGAAGATGAAGCATATTTTGGTTTTAAGCTGTGGAACTGTTATATTAAGGGTCATGTTACACCTGTCATCTGTTAGTCTCTTATCTTTCTTTCTTTCTTTTTTTTTCCAATCTTTCTGCCAAATGACTGCTAATAAATAGATTTAACCTGTGCCATCTGCTGTTATACTACAGACCTGTTCGCAGCAGCCTCCTGTTTGCTATAGCATTACATTTAATCAACTTTCTTTTGCAAATGACATTTAAAAAATACGCACATCCAGGTGAACCAGACAATTTCAAATCACTGTTAAGATGCAGAGAGCACCTCCTCATGCATATGTTGTATGACATACTCTTTTATTAACTAGATCCAGTTAGTCTTGGAGTACATCTTAGTTGTGTTTGTTTAAGGGAGGCTATTTATTAGTATAACTTACTGGAAAGGGCAGGGAAAGCCCTATATGGTTATATTATATAGCTGAGTAAGTAAAAGATTAGATCATGATGCTTTGCCTCTTTGGTTCTCTTCCAGGATTAGATTTCTTCCTTACTTTGCAGGAATTTTATTTGCTAGGGGCAAAATATTGCTGCCATTGCAGTTCATGACAGATTGATATTGACTTCAATGAGAACAGGAACTGGTAGCACTAAAGTTTATTTTGCTAGGCAGAATAGTACACTGTAGCCCTGACACAATCTTTCTGTCCTCATGGTGGGAGTGGAAGCCCTGTAAACAGCTGTTTATTAAAGGCTATGTGCAAACACTGAAAATGGATCTGTCTTGCTCTCATACACACAGGGATTAGTCACAAATGTGTAAATGTGCATTTTATTTTATTTTTTTCCCCAAAGAGAAACAAAACTGTTTTTCAGAGCTATAGCTACCTGTGTGAGGAAACACAGCTATATTCTTGTCCAGCAATAGATTAAATACGTCACCTGTGCTAGCTACTGCCATTATGACTTGAAAAAGTTTTAGATCATTTTAACAATGTGCTGCAAGTTTCTAAACTGGTAGTTTTTCAGTCCTGCTATTAAAATAATCTACTTAGTGTGGTCTATGGCTTCAAACTTAGCTGTGTGAACTGCGCCTAAATCCTTTTTTTTTTCTCTACCCCCAGAAAAAAGAAACTAAATAAAGCTAGTCTGGATTTAACAAGTCCCAAGTAGACAAAAATATCAGTGAGCTCAAAGCAAGCTGCAAGTGCTAAGCACTGTTAAAGAAAATCAAGACATGAGGTGGCAGACACTGCTTTCCCCATCTGTGGAAGGAAAACCCCCTAAAGAAGCAATGCTTCCTAACTCCAGCTCATCTCAGGGATGAAGACTGATCACAGACATATTTGGCAAAGGATCTTGAAAGCAGGAGGTGAGAATGAATAATAATCTTATGCAAAAACAGATTTTACTGTGGTTGTCTTTACATATATCTGTGGTCATGGAAGTACAGAGGTGAGCTAGGTATGATGTTATTTAACTGTTAAATAATGAGGATTTTTTTTCTGTGAAATGTAGGTTCCTCTTAAAAAGATTGTTGTTTTTTAGATAATCAGAGAATAACATTTCCAAAGGCAATCACATCAATTTAGTGTGACAGCTTGTACCTAATGTCTGTATAATAAAATCTAAATTGCTGGTTAAAACCATATGCAAAAAGCAAGTTACATCAGTAAATATTGGTTTAAACAGAGATACGTGCATACTGTATTCTCTTGATTCTAATTTTTAATGTTGCTGTGACATGGCTAGCATTTAAAATCAATTCTCTTAAAGTAACATAACACTCGACCTACCTTCCTGTTTCTTGAGCTTTTATTTAATACTGTGCTATGAAGGAACATTGTATGATTGGAGAGCGACTTTTTACATGGGCAGATAGGACAAGGGGTAATGGTTTTAAACTAGAAGAGGGTAGATTTAGATTAGATATGAGGAAGAAATTCTATACTCAGAGGGTGGTGAGGCACTGGAACAGGTTGCCCAGAGAAGTTATGGATGCCCCATCCCTGGAAGTGTTCAAGGCCAGGCTGGATGGGGCTTTGGGCAACCTGATGTCATAGAAGGTGTCCCTGCCCATGGCAGGGGCGTTGGAATGAGATGTTCTTTAAGATACTTTCCAACCCAAACCATTCTATGATTCTGTGATTATATTATATTA
>VXAL01005624.1:136876-147535 GCA_013399475.1 Chauna torquata | reverse complement strand
TTTATTTTGGTGAGATCTGGAGTTATCTTCTATTTCTTTTATTGTGGTAGAATCAGAAATAAAGGTTTCATTTGATATCTTAAAATAAAGTGAATGAAACTAAACTAGAATCTTCATAAAATTATAGTATCACCCAGATGGATAAGAGAGTATTATCACTCTATGGATGGAAAGCTCCTCTGTGAACATTGCAAATATCAGCACCTCACAAACTTTCTAGAACTGAAACAAAGAATATATTAAGAAAAATGAATTTCTGTCCCTTTCAGTGTAAACGCAAATATATTACAAAAAAATTCTGGATTACCACCCAAAAGGCAACATAATGAAACTCTATTTATGTACTAAATACAGAAAATACTATGTTATTCTGAATGTAGATATGTTGCCTGTAACAGTATTTTTTCTGCTCAACACCTTGAATTCAAGAATTTCAAGAATGTGCTGAGCATTAAATAAGTTTTTTTGGCATATTTTTGACACATTTTCAAAAGCATTTTGCCAAAAATGAGAGTTCTGAGTCTACTCTTCACTAGCAGAGATCCCATCACAATGAACAGCTAAACTTTTCCTCAAGTCGCTAGCATCTGCTCCAGTATAAACTGTGGAACCTTGACCTTCTCTTTCCACTTTGGAATTAGATTTTTATTTTCACATATCCCAAAATGAATGATCTAACAGAGTTAGTGATTATTGTGACGTCTCCCTCCCATCTTTCAGATGGTAACAGCAAACTCACTGGTTTCTGGAAACTCTATTGGTGCTTATATATTGGAATGAATGCTTACCTCAGGTGTGTGTGACTGAGCTCCTGATTGAGTATTGCCTGTTTGAGTGGAGCCTGTCCTCAGTCCTGGTTATTCTGTAGTTTATATTATGTTCTTTTATGCTTTCAAATCCTCTGGTACTAAGGAGAGTAATGAATCCAGGTCTCAGAATCATTTTACCCCAGGAATTGTTTGAGTGAGACCGACGCGAGTGCTGTGAGTCAAAGAAAACTCACAGCTTATTAATGGTTTGAGCTTGACTACTGGATTGTAGCTGCCATGAATTTAGGTGTAATTTAGTCCTTTTCCACTTGATTTGTGAATTATGATGGAGCTTAGGCAAGAGCTAAGTGTCTAGGTACTCAGATGAAGTTCATTTATATTTAGGTAGCTGTGGTACTTATAATTAAGAGGCTGTTCAAGAATTTATATATAGCTACAAGAAATCATTGCTTAGAAACAAAGGCACTAGTTAATTTGTACACTCCTGGGCTTAGCATTAGAGAACAGACATTCTAAATCATGGACCAATATCATGTGCAAAACTGTACTTTCAATACTTAAAACACATAAATGTACATTAAAGAGCATCTTTATATAAAACATACCTTATCTGATTTTCAGCTGTGAGAAGATTGCATTACAATTTGGGGATATCTTTAAAAAAAAAAAAAGTGTGAAAAGTGTGTATTTACTGTATATATACATGTATGTGTGCATATGCATGTAGGATCTGATTTCTTAAAATAGCTGCTTTGATATGTGCAACACACCATTGTATATACTGTAAGTAGCTTAGTGGTAATGAGACAAAATTAATCCTTATAAAAGTCTATGGAAATGCACTGAACAGCATATGATCCTGCAAAAGCAAATCATATTTTAATCTTTTTTTGTTTGTTTGTTTGTTTTTGTGGAAGAATTCTATTTTGTTTTTTCCAGACCTTTGTAGGAATGAAATCTATTGGAAAAGGTTTCTCATATAACTAGAATAGCATGAACAGACAAAGAAAGAAAGACTGCACAATAGCTAACAGTGTGCTCATTATGTGGATGCCAAATATCTTTGCTTTGCACTAGAGTTTACTCACAGATACCTGAACTTAGGTCAGAACCTGCAAACAGCTGGCGCAGCGGAGTGGGCTATGCAATTTAATGTATCCTGGTTCCCAACAGGAGTTTATTTTTTTATACTTTTCCCACAGAATAATAACTAAAATGCCCACCATTTTGGTAAGTGTCCTACTGACTCTTTTGGGAGCAGAAATACACGATGAAACACAGTATTTCTTCTACCAATTTAGAGGCAGAGCTGAGCTACTAAACATGCATTTAGAGTCTACGGTGAGCTGGTTTGTTTTGCGGCTTCTTGCAATGGGAATGATACAGAAAAGAAGGACAAGGGAAAAAGGAAAAAGAACAAAGGAGAGAAAGTGCATCAAAGTAGCAATCAGCTATTCATTGTTGTTTGACAGTATGTGAATAAACACGCTCTCAGCTCCTTAGATAAAATCAAATAACCTTTCTGTGTTGCCACTATGATAGGTATTCAGCAACATTGTCATGGTAATTACTAGAGTACAGCACCATCAATTCCCAGCTCACAAGTGGCTAATCTACTTGCTTAGAAATTGGGAGCACCTGAATTCTAAGGTGTATAAAAGCACTTTTTAATAGGAGAGAAAGTAGTGGTAGGTCAAGACAGAACATTACAGTTTTCATAGTCTTGTAAATGCTTTTTACAACAAGCAAATGTTTAGTTAATATATCCTTTAATTCAACTAATAAAGCTACTAAGTATTTTAGCACAATCATAAACAATTTTTTTTTTTTTTTTTTGAATGATGCCTTTTTTCAAGACTTCCAGTTTCACGAGCCACATGCTTAGGATAGTTATTCATTATAGCATAGCCTTTCAGAGCAATTAGTTTAGATGATGAAACCCCATTCATCACAATTTCACATACACTAATTTTTCATATGACAGTGGACTTCTTAATATATTGATCTGATTCCACCCAGTTTGAAGTTGCACACAGCCATAAAGGTACAATGTGTCCACAGGCGGAAAGCAGCTGTTAACACAGGTGACCAGGAGTAAATTTAAAACTGGAGCAGGGATCACTCAATCTCTCTTGCAGTTAGTTACCAGGCTTTCCCTGATATTATTATCTCAACATCTTGAGCTGTAATAAAAACATACTTTGGAGAAGTGTGAGAACATGAAATTTTATTTCTAAACTTCTAGTGATATCTGAACTGGCATTTGGATTTTAATTCTCTGCAAGACGCAATCACTTTTTAATTATCTTCCTTTTCTCCATGAATGCTTACTTCCTGATGCGTATTGGCATCAGCTTCAGATGTCACCCTGCACACTCTGGGAAAATCAGATGTGGAATGAAAAAATATTAGCTTTTTTGTTGTAGTCATGACATTTTATATGTGTGACAGATTTTTTTCTTTGTTGTTACTTTTTTTTTTTATACAAGAACAGTTAAAATGAGTTAAGTGCTTTAAAATCAATCCAGAAGACTTTCCACTGAAATAGAAATTCTTAAAATCCTTTTATGATTTCCTGTCTATAGATGATTATGATGATATACTCTCAGATGTTAACGGGAAGCATAGTCTGATAGTGTTTTTATTCAAGATTATTGTTAACTGCACCGAGTACAGTTATACTTAAGCACCTACTAAGTAATTAGTTTAGAAAGCATTGCTGAACTGGGAACTTACCGCGTATATAAATTTTCAAAAAAGTTCTGTAGACTAGGAAGGAGAAAGAAAATGATACCCTATTTTGTGTATCTAGTACAGCTGTTTGTAGGCATCAGACTAACATTTCTGTAATAACGTTTCAAAAAGGGAACATATGATGAGAAATGAAATATATCGTAGGAATCTGGAATGTATAACCTTATATATTTATATAACTATTTATTTCATTAGTTTATGTAAATATTGATTGCTTTAGTTTATATATCTCTAAGTATCTATATCTTAGACTTGTCTTTCTGCATAGCCAATGGAAACAGGTACTTCTTAAAAGAGATTCATCCCATCCCGATACAAGTATTTAAGATACATCAAATGAATTGCCTGTAACTTGCCCTTGGCTACAACTGGAACCTAGTTCTCAGGTGGGCTTCTGTAAAGTAGGTATATTTAGCTAGGTAGTCT
Source organism: Chauna torquata (assembly GCA_013399475.1). Lineage (NCBI taxonomy): Eukaryota > Metazoa > Chordata > Aves > Anseriformes > Anhimidae > Chauna > Chauna torquata. The sequence continues at coordinate 143,585 of VXAL01005624.1, read as the reverse complement.
GAATCTCTTGCTTTAAAACAGATGGATTGGGAAAGACAGAACGGCAGGTCCTGGATGGGCAGAGGTCTGAAAGTCCAATCTACATTTGGGTTCCTATGAAAAACAGGTTCCATTTTATACTTTTCTATCTCTCCTGCAGTACAATAAGACTGTACAAGCGTAACATTATTGTTTAAATACTGTTTGGGGGAGAAAAATGCTGCAAAAGAGCAGGAAATGGCCAGAAGATGACCCTCTGCATTCAAAAAAGAAGCCAGGTGCAGATCTTTCCCAACAGGATGTGATAAACCTTTGCTGATCTGTGATAGAGATTTGTTAATGAGAAAAAAAAAATTGTAAGCAGAAGCTATATACCTGTTGGTCTAAAAAAAATACATTACCTCTGTCTATAAACATGACAGTTCTAATGAATAAGACTCATGGATAACATCTGATCTGAAGGACACAAATGTGAAAATTTTAAGGGCAAATTCTAAGAGGCCAGAATTCAATGCAGAAAATAAGTTAGCAGGAGAATTTGCTTAAAAAAACACAGAACTACCATGTTTTTCACTGCATCGGTGCATAAGTTGGGAAGAGAAGACTGGTTTTTTACTTTCTAATTGTGGAAAGCAACTTGTTTGGAATTAAAGTGACAAGTAAACTTTAATAATTACTGTCCAGACTAATAATTATCAATAATGTTGTCATCCTTCAAAGATGCAGGAAAGTAGTGTCCAGGGTACAGGTAAGAATGTATACTTTTCTATTCTAAAAGGAATGAAGTGGGTCAAAGAATTGGGTAGTTGTTGTAGAGCCTCGTCTTTCTTCAAACAAAATTCCTCAGTAGGCTCAAAGGGGTTTAGATCTATCATTAAGGGCCCATAACTAAAATGTTGTTGTCAGCCAGAATGACCCAGGACTGCTGACCAATGCTGTCTTTTCTTATCCCCTCAATAACCAAGCTTCCCATTTGCTTCTATTTGGAAGTTCATGTCAATCTCTGTGATTTCATGCACCATTAACTGAACCGATAGATCTTAACGAAACCCACAGAATCACCATAATTTTTCATGTCCTCCTTATCTAGATGTTTATGCATTTGGTTTGTGAGTGAGGGTGCATTTGAATTACTATTTTTAGTTCTTGAAAAGTTGAATATGAAATCCTCGTGTTTCCCATTTTCTGAAGCTTTGTTAAAAACAAATTTAAGCTTTTTGTCTAAACTATATCCTACTAAGAACACCATAAAATATATATTTTTTCTGATTTTTAAAATCTTTTATTTTTTATTTTTTACTGGAGAATATATTATTCATAATTATCTATAATTTGCACAGTGATCACTGAGTTGGCAATGTTTTCTTTCAGAAAACTTGCTCAGAGGTGCCCCATTTTTTGGTAACCCTCCTCCCTGGGGCTCTTATGCCTGTGATTTATACCCTAGTTTGGTGCTGCATGTCTGTATGACCTTGACTCAGTTTTACTAATTGTTGTTAACTTGTGAGAAAGTCTGTGAATGGAAGATATGCAGAATGAGTAAAAGCACGGACAGAACTTCAATTACTGAGATGGTATTAGCAACTCAAAGGTTCACAGGGAGAAATACTGATGTGAAAATGTATCAAAATCCCAAGAAAAAAATGGAGAATCAGGCGATAGAAGCTTGGAGTCTGACCTTCCCACACGTCTCTAGCTGTCTGGCCTGCAGAGACTCATCAAGGATGATGAACATATTAATGCTTAACTTAAGAGCTTGCTAGTCCTAGTGGCTTCTTGTGTATATTGATCAATAAATATCTTTGCATGCCTCAGTTGTATACATTCTGTTCATGGAGTGTTCTTCAGATTATCAAAAACTGTTTGAGGAAATTAATTTAGAAAGGAAGAGTTACAGTTACTATATAAATGGTATGTATGTCTTAAAATATTACGAAGGTCAAACATATCACGGTTCAGAAATAAGAGTATGAGTTACCATTAAGTAGCACCCCAGCTGGCAGTGTTATCGCAAATCAAGTGGGTATAGAAATAGTGTCTCTCTTCCAAAATCTTTCTCCAAGTCCATATTGAGGCATATTGCTGCATTATGTTCGTAAGCAAAACAGGTTGATTATTTTGGAGTCTCATTACTGAAATCCTGTTTCCTAATGAACACTGAAAATGATCTATTCTTCCACTAACATCCTAACTTTTGGATTTCAATTTTCAAGTGAAGCAGAAAGTAAAGGAGATATGTAGAAGTAGAAAGAACCAAAGCAATTTCAAAAACACATGTATTATTTGAATGTGTCTGTAATTACAGAGGTCCATTTCTCTCCTTTTTGCACCTGCACATAGTGTTTACACAGACAGCCTCAAAACCCCTGTGAACAGGTGAAGTCTGCACTCAGCAAACAAAAAAAAGCCTCTTTCCTAAGTGAGGTATTGACTATAATAACCATATAAAGTAATTAAAATATTTTAGGTGAAACTGTATGTAATTACTCTGAATATACAATCAGGCCTTTTGGGCCTGAAGATCAGAGACAATTACAGCACCTAACTCTGCAAGGCAACATCAGCTGTTGGCAGTTGAAAAAAAATGTAGAAAACCACAAAAAGAGATGCCTGTTCACAGAACAGATAGTTAAGCTATAGAACTCTTCACAAGAAAATCTTGAAGTTTACTTGGGGACGCTGGACAAGTTTATGAAAAATAAATCACCTGAATGCTACTGAATTCAGAGAAATTATACATCTGGCTCAGGAAGCTGGAAAGGACTGAAACTTCACAGGGTCCTCGGGGGAACCATCACACGTCCTACAGTCTGAAACTCTCCCCTAGGTGTCCTCTTTTGGCCACTTTCTGGGACAGGTAGATGAGCTTTTGCTGCTCGTACAGTCTCATGCATCATGTCTTCCATGATGTCCATTTAACAACTTTTGATCAGGATAGAAAAAGGAAAAAAAAAAAAACCAACACCAAGAAAAAGAAGGATTTAGTTTTACATGTATTTGAATTTATGTCTCTACATCTACTGGAAATATAATGATCAATAGACTATGACAACATTTATTACTTCATTGCAGCTATCATTATATCACTCCAGCTATCAAAATGCATCTTTCTTCTCTTTTTTGTTGATTCTCAGAAAAAAAAAGAGGGGTGAGTAGGTGGAATTTCTGTCTTCTGGAATGAAATAATTCATTTACTTTGACTGGAAATAAATGCATGAAAAATTCTTTCCCATCCTAATCAGACATTTAAATCCTGTGTTTATGAAGTACCATACCTGCAATTTCTTCTCAGGAGCTGAGACAAGGACATAATTTTTTAAACCCGTTTTTTTTTTAATGATTTGCAGCAGATGCTTTACACTCCTTTCTACGTCTGATGAGCCTTGCAACTGATAGGAAACCATGATAGCCCTTCTGCCTTTCAACACTCTCTGCAGGTAAGAGTTTAATCTTTCCCCTAATTAATAGTGATGTATGACAACTTATAAAGTAGGTTTTTTAGGGTTTTGACACACTGAAACATAAAGTAATGACTACAGTGCACTGAAAGTGCTCTGTGCTCCTGTTTCAATAGGGTCAGGTAATTTTCTTAATCACTTTTGTCAGCTGTGTTAACCTTCAAAAACTGCTTCTGTTTAGTGGAGTTAGGACGGTAATATCTGTAAAGGCTAATTTATTCTCTGAATTTTCTCTTGCTTCTAGGCAATTAAAATTTTTTTATGTTTTGCTTGAGCTACATCAATTTAAATTGAACATGATATTGATCTATTTAATATTACTGGAGTGTTGATGTGGCCCCTCAGAATGAAAGGTTTACCTCCTCCACGTACTGAATAGCAGGTGGAAATTAAACTAACAATAAAGCAAAACAAATGACAAATTAGGGGAAAAAAATAGCATTTGAAGTGTAAAACAAGGAATTAGAATGAGCATGCAAGCCCCTTTAGAAAAGTCCTAGTGTTTTATAAGAGCCTGAGGAGTCATTGAATACTACCCACATTACCCTAATTACCTTAGCCTGGATATATGAGATTTCAAGGAATAAAATTAGGCTTTAGAGTCAGTGGGATCAAACTGTAGCACTCCCTTCTCCTGGAGCGACACCAGCTTGTATATCGCTAGCAGAAAGCTGGTAGGTAGGTTTTGTGACTTTCTGGAGTCTAGGGTATAAAGTGCATAAAAGAAAAGAGCTGGACTGATGAGAGAGCGAAGCCTCAAAAGGAAATTCTGACTGAAATGACTGACTGTTTGGTTGACCCAAAGGACCCTGCCCTCCACTGATAAAGAAGCTCCTGTAAGGTGAGCTTTATGATTCAAGAGATTGGATTAAAAGTAGTTTATATGGACTACAGTCACAGTATAAATAGAGTTGATTGTTGACTGCTGTTACCTGTTTTAGAGTTAGAGGCAGTAAGAAAGGGCCCAACACGATTTTGCAGATGTTAGGGGAAACAGAAGGTGAGTTTGAGGTGGATTATCTCAGTATTGCCGTACTGAGGTACAGACTCCTCATTCACCCCCCAGAAAAAGAAAAAGAACAGTAGTGCCATAATATTTAAAGGCATCGGTTTGAGAATCATGTTGGATACAAAAATGAAGCTTTGGCAGTTTGATCAACTGGAGATGGCAAACTCCAGCTCAGCTTAATTCCTGCCTATGGAAATACAGTAGAGAGAATGAAGGAAATGAAGTAAAGAGATTTTCAAAACCAGAGCAGAATTACACGAAAACGACTGAAATCAGTGTGAATTAGGACTTAGTTCTCTATTGCCAGTTGAAAATTGCCACTAGCAGGCAGGAGTTTCTCATTTGAACAAGTTTTGAACTGATGTGAACTGGCAGAATTTCCTGGATTTCTTTGTGACAGTTCTAATATCAAGCAGTTCCTCTATCACTGAGATGATTTGATGTTTTCATTCCTAAGAAAATTGGAAGAAAGTCAAGTAATTTGTTTTTATGTTAATTGAGTATAATACATAATTGAGTACAATAATATAATATTGTTATAATGTAAGAGCACACTGCTGACCTATGGTCAGCTTGTTTCCCTCTAGCCGCCCAAGACCCTTTTCTGCAAAGGTGCTCCACAGTCAGTTAGTTCTCAGCTCAGTTCTGGGGTTGTTCCATCCCTGGTGCAACACTTCCCATTTATCTTATATTCATTTGATGAGGTTTCACACAGCTCTGTCCTCTAGTGTTTGACATGAAAGACAACCCTGTAATGTAGTGAGCTGATTGCTCCCCCCTGTTTGGTATCATCTGCAAATTGTTGAGGGTTAATTCTGTCCCATTGTCTAGGGCACTGATGTTTATAAATTTTCTTGGTCCCATTTTTGACACCTGAGCAGAATTAAGATGTTGATTTTATTAGAAAATACATAGATACTTGCCCTCATTTAGCCATGTTTTAATTCTGTGGTTAGAAAAAAAAAATCTGTTTTCCAATTGTTCTTGAAAACAAATATACAACAGAATGATTTATTTTGTAAAGTACCATGCTGCTATGAAAATGTAAAACATCACAAATGCCAAGAGATGAATCAAATTAGTCAGGTGTAGGTTAAAAACTAACACCATATTAACAATAAGCAAAAGAGAACACAGACTGATACAGAAAAATAAAAGTTATTCTTGCAGACAAATAAGAGAAAACTTCATTTTATAATCTGAATTATTCTATGTTCCATACTGTATTTCTATTTATTTCAAGTTTTGTGTTTGACTTTGTTACCTCACATGTTTGTAGCTTCAAAAAATATTGTTCAGGGTTTTTTCAAGACATTATTGAAATTGGTAGAGATGCTTCTGTACAATCTCAAGAAATTGCATCCAATCATCAAACTGATCAACTTTCAGGAGGCTGTATCAGATACATTAGGACAATGAAGGTTGTGTCAGAGTGAATAAGCTCATTGGAATTTATCATTATAAATATAATATGAAAAATGGAAGTCCCTATATAATAAGTTCTAATTCTGATCTAACACAAAATTCTACAACTTTCTTCTTCTGCAATGGCCATATATCCTAAATAATGATCCATAATTTAGAAATGAAGTTGTGTTTTCTTCCAGATAAATGTGCACAGCTTATAATAGCACAGATTGCATTTAAGATAATCAGAATTAAACAGCCACACATTAAAGCTGAACGTTAGTAACCTTGACGCCTAACCTATTACTAAAGGTCTGACTTTTCTGTGATTTTTAAATAAGATGTATATAAAGACAGTGGAAAAATAATTTCATACTTTGCAGTCACCTCTGCAAAGATTCAAATAGAATCATAGAATATCCTGAGGCTGCCCTGAGGTCTCCCCTCAGTCTTCTCTTCTCTAGGCTGAACAATCCAAGTGACTTCAGCCGCTCCTCTTATGTCTTCCCCTCTAGACCCTTCACCATCTTTGTAGCCCTCCTTTGGACACTCTCTAATAGTTTTATGTCCTTCTTATATCGTGGTGCTCAAGACTGCACACAGCAGTCGAGGTAAGGCCACACCAGTGCAGAGCAGAGCAGGACAATCACTTCCCTTGATCAGCTAGCAGTGCCCGCTAGCACTCTGTAAAAAGAAATTCACTTCTTAATTCCAAGAAGCATTATCCACTTGGGTACAAAATTTGTCTGTGGAACTGGTATGAACTGGTATGAATTCTGGGTCTTGGCCATGTTAGATACTATTTTCTTGCCAGATGATACTGATCCATACTTCTTGGAAAAAAAAAGTCAGTTTT
>VXAL01005624.1:121944-135840 GCA_013399475.1 Chauna torquata | reverse complement strand
TTTCTTCTTCTGCAATGGCCATATATCCTAAATAATGATCCATAATTTAGAAATGAAGTTGTGTTTTCTTCCAGATAAATGTGCACAGCTTATAATAGCACAGATTGCATTTAAGATAATCAGAATTAAACAGCCACACATTAAAGCTGAACGTTAGTAACCTTGACGCCTAACCTATTACTAAAGGTCTGACTTTTCTGTGATTTTTAAATAAGATGTATATAAAGACAGTGGAAAAATAATTTCATACTTTGCAGTCACCTCTGCAAAGATTCAAATAGAATCATAGAATATCCTGAGGCTGCCCTGAGGTCTCCCCTCAGTCTTCTCTTCTCTAGGCTGAACAATCCAAGTGACTTCAGCCGCTCCTCTTACGTCTTCCCCTCTAGACCCTTCACCATCTTTGTAGCCCTCCTTTGGACACTCTCTAATAGTTTTATGTCCTTCTTATATCGTGGTGCTCAAGACTGCACACAGCAGTCGAGGTAAGGCCACACCAGTGCAGAGCAGAGCAGGACAATCACTTCCCTTGATCAGCTAGCAGTGCCCGCTAGCACTCTGTAAAAAGAAATTCACTTCTTAATTCCAAGAAGCATTATCCACTTGGGTACAAAATTTGTGTGTGGAACTGGTATGAACTGGTATGAATTCTGGGTCTTGGCCATGTTAGATACTATTTTCTTGCCAGATGATACTGATCCATACTTCTTGGAAAAAAAAAGTCAGTTTTTACTCCATGTAAGGTAATGTTTAGTCAAAGAAATGAGCAGAATTTATTTGGGACTATATATACAGAGTGGAGTGATTTAATGCTTTAGTTATTAGTCAGTATGTAAACTGCGTAAGTATTTGTTCTGTTTAGAGCTGAGTGCACACCTCATGCCACACAAATAGTAACAACAAGAGATATAACAAGTCCTGACTAGAGGAGCTGGGTGGGAAAGATGTAAGGAGTTTCTTTTTTGAACTCCTTTATTTGCATGATCATTTCCATGAGTGTGCCATAATATTTATCAGTATAGCTTGTCATATAAATATTGGGGGCAAAAGAAGCTAAACAAAACTCTTAATACCCATCAACAACTTTTTCATTTATTTTTCTTTAATCAGTTTTGACTGTATGAACATATTTTGCCAGCCTTGATTTTATGTCATTTTTTGCTTGAACATTACTTTGAAACTTATTTTCAGTACTGGAAAACCGAGCTTGTGAATATTAACACTACATTAATTACGGACTTGTGTCCTTAACATTTTTAGTGTTTGCTACAAGTTTAACAAGGTGCTGTATTTTAGGTCTTGCAGTCTTTTGAGAATTTTGTGTGGTTAAAGCATTTGCAGCAAAATGAGGGTAACTTGCACATTATTTGCATGCAAATCCCATAGAGACAGCAAAAGCTAATTTTTGTATATATATACAAAAAAAAAAAAAGAAAAAGAAAAGAAAAGAAAAACTAAGTGTCTAGAAGTGAGAAGTACTAGCATCTAAGTATCCATGTAATATCTGAAATAATTGGACAAAATATCCTTTTCTCATATTCATGAACACAGGCAAAAATACTCAGCAAATAGAAATGTTCAAGGTTAAGTTCACTAGCTAGTTTCAAATTGTGCTAAGATAGCATCAAATTTAAAATGAAAAGTTCTGGCTTCTAATTTTGAGGGAGGGGTGTTAGCATTAGTTTAGCAGAGAGCAAAGAAAGTGTCTTCTGCTAGCCTAAAGTTTCAGGAAAAGTAATATGTGGTATTTGCAGGACGTTTGTAGTAGACCAGTGCATCGTGTCTCACAAGAAGAATGCACAGGCACTGCCTATGGGCACCATTCCCGCCTATGGGCACTAGTTAAGTGCTGAGGAAAAAAAAAAAAAATTAAATATTCTTTCCCCCCTGAAAATGGACCTCTAAGATTCACAGAAAGAAAGTGAATGTGTTATTAGCAATATTTATGCATTTTGCAAATTGTTTGTATTTAAAGTAATTTCAGTATAAAACTAAACCTGTTGATTTTACGATGAGTATAGTATTGTTAACACTTTGCAGTTATATGACTGAAGTCAGTTTGCAGGATTTACTTTGGTTTTAAATCACATCTACAGCAAGTTCTGGACACAATTCAAACTCAGGCTGCCTCTTTCCACACCCTGCAATCACCTCCCCCCAAAAAATTATCCTAGAGGAACTGACTTAATTGAAGTATCATTATCAAATCACTAGCTTGCCATATGTTTCACGAACAAATAGAAACTAGAAAAATCTTCTGTCATATAGGCACCAAAATAATTAGGTTTCCAAGTGAAATATTAGCAGAGTTTTGTAAAATGTACCAAGTGTCCAATTAGGCTCTGGTTTCTAACAGCATCTCTTTCACGCTGAACATGCTCACAGGTATAACAAGCATATGTTTTTTGTTAGCTTGGTCAAACTATTTCTAAGGTTTTCGCGATAACTTGCAAACTAGCAAACTGATTCTCATATTTAGCCAATTTTAGTTCTAGTTTGAATAAAAAGTAACTCAATATAACTGAACCACAGGTTTTGAACACATTTAATATTTTCAGAATTATTCTGAAGTTATAGTTATTTCAATCCAGTATGTATCATAATAATATCTTTGTTCTGTATGAACTGTGTTCCTCTTTCAGCATTTGCAGTGTCAGCGTTAATCACCCACATCTTTAGAGACTGATCTGTGCGCTAACAAAGCATTACTCTGGACACATGATAACCTATTGTCAAACACGCATTTCTCAGGTCTGGCAGACAGAAGCCCTCTGATGCCTGTAACAATTCTGTTTGGGTGATTTTGGATAAGGTGGCATCTGAACATTTTTGCTGGTACTCATGCTGATTATTACATTCTTTTAGCTGCTTCTCCTGGGAACAAGTTTTTAGCCTCTATTTCTCTATCGTGTAGCTCCTCAGACATCATAAGAAAACCTCTAGGATGTGCACTATATTTTATTTTTCCATTTTGAATTAAACTGCCTGTCAGTAGAATTCATGACAATTATTAATGCTAAATTGAATTTCTACTAGATTAAATAGTTATTTCATCAGTTTGAAATTACAGCACAGACTTCTGGAGTACTCAGCAGCATTCATTTTCTAGTTAGAAAGTTGAGGTGTTTTGGAACAGAACATTGGTGAAAAGACCAAGGGGCAGTTTGATGGTTAAACATCAACCATTCTGTCTTTAACTCACTTTGAAATGAATGCAATCGAAAAATGTACCAGTTTTATTGTAATTTTAAATTTCTGACAAAACCACATAATCCAAGAAAAAAAGTGGTAGTATGCTTTTAATTATAATTATTTGCTTACTTTATCTACTAACTAGAATATCACTCCCAAGTACTTAACTATATTATATAGAATATATTTACAAATACTTACAGTTATAGAAAAAAGACTTTGTTAGAAACCTAATATTTCTAATCTAAGAAAACTTTATAATTTTCATTTCTTCTTGCCACTGGCAAAGTCTGATGACAGAAAATCTAAGCACCATATCTTCTTTGCAACATACACTATTTAAAAGGCCTGCTTGTGTAGAGCTTTCTAGTTTTAACACTACTTGACTGAAAAGAAGATCTGTAGATTATTCTTACCATTCCAGAAATAGTCATTATTAGTAGTATTCCAGAAAATAATTGCTTAATTTCAGAGCACAATATGTAAGAAAATTGTCTTTGGTTTATGTTATTTGTGAAGTAAAAAAACCTGAAGAACTAAGTAAAAAGAGATAAAAATCAGCACTGCTCTGGTGAATTACTTCAAATGTTGGATTTATTATGACTAGACAAAAGATTGATGTGACTTCATCCTCACCAAAATAGCATTAGGAACTGCTAATGGGTTGTCACAATTTTTTCTTCAACTGCTATCACGTTATGTATACTGCATTGAAAACAAAGAAAAGCAATTATATAAGAGCAATTACGAAGAGATTATTTTCTTCTCAGTTGAAAAACAGGTTTATAATAAATGATTTAAAGGTAGATTACATAATTTAGATTTTACATTCTTTGTTTCCAATTAAAATTGTATGCAGAAAGAGGCCAGCTCAGGCAAAAGCATCGTTTGAAAAATATACAACAGTCTTTTTCAAGGAAAAAATGCTGACATTGTCATTTAACAAGTATTCAAAGGAATTTCTTTCTTTTTTGAAAAAATACAGCTGAATTACAGCAAAAGCAAGGATTACTGTATATTTTGCAGTCTACCAATGAGTTTAATATACACACACATATGTAACTTCTTTGTATGCACAGCTGGGACATTAAATTTTAGTTGGATCAAAACAGCAAAATGTTCTTGGCAGCTGTAGCACAAGAGCAGGCTACTGACATTTCAAAACATTTGTAAACCTAGAGATAGTACCTGAAAATTTCACTCAAGAGTCTGCCAAAATTTCCCTTAGTTTTCCATGCTGGATCTATATCTAAAACAAAGAAGTTTAGTAATATATATGTATATACTTACATACTTTATTTTTTTTAAGGTCCAGATTCTGCTGCAGTATTGGTAAAGGATGTATAAGATAAAACTGTTCCTTATTATTCTCTAAGGCGTCATCCCATAGAACAGTGAGAAAGATCTGGCAGATTTGGTGAGAGTAATCCTACACTAATAATAGAAGTGGAGCAGATTAATTAGTTCTCCCCTACTACTGATACTTGTTACTTTTATGATGAAAAATGATAACTTGAAGGTTACATGCATTTTGCCCGTCTGAAATGTGCTTTCTGGAGATTACAGTTCTAGCGAGGCAAAAAGCATGACTACTAGCACTATAATAATTCATAAGAATACCCCCAAATCCCCATACATCTCAAAGGCTAAATGGAGAATCTTCTTTGCTATACTGATGCCTAAAAGGGTTTATTGGCACTAAGCCATCACCCTTATTTATGAAAACCAGGAAAGTAATCATTTTCTGAGAAAGTAATAGGATGTGGCCTCTGATTCTTAGTCAAAACAAATATTACTGAATAAATACCTCCCTGAAGTACTTTGTATTCTATTTATCACAGAGTGACCTTAAAAATCAAATTTTAATAAATAATAAACATGTATCTGCAAGTTTCTACCTATACTTCAGTGTCTGCTGATTCTACTTATTATTCTTTATTGCCTTGACCCTCTATTAATAAAAACATACCTTTGGAAAAGATGTCTCAGGACTGTTTTATAATGATAAATGTTCTAGGCACTGCTTGCTTTTGTTCATCATTTGCTGCCACGCACCTGAGCACTGAAAATAGCAATAGTCACCTCTAAAGATGTGCCAAGTGACCGCAGCTAATTTGAGAACCTTGTGTCATTTTCAGGTCTGTGAACACCACCATGTCTCAGCTCCCACAAGTCTGTTAAGAAGGAATCAGCCCCAATAAAGACACAAAGTTATGTTCTGAATTGTCATATTTAGACAGAATCAGGACTAATATACCTATAATACATGTCCTTATTAGCAAATCTGTATGAAAATATCAGGAATCAATCTAATCTTCTGATGAAGAATGGTAGTTTGACGCACTGCAAACTCTCAAACACTGTTTGTCCTCTCTTTATTTTAAGGCAGAAAGGCATGCAAAACATATGAATAATCTTAGTGATTTGCTTAGAAGCTGATGTGCTTATGTTGTCTGTACTTACTTTGCTGAGATCTGGCTTCAGCTGATATGAATATTTATTTTATTAAAATAATTGTGTTAATGTACAGTATTTTCTTTAATAATCAGAGTGGTGCTGTTCATAAATGATCACAGAGAAAATAGTGAGTAGCTTTCTTCCTTTATAAAATGGCTGCTTATGGAGTTTCGAGTCATACACTCTATGGGGTAGAGAGTACCTCACAACTTGAGGTACCTACCTATTTCAGTATTTAAGACTAGAGCTATCCATTATGTGTGCTTTACTCCAGAGTAAAATGTTACTTAAACTCCACATTTGCATAACATCTGAATAACAAAAGTAAAGATAGAATTGATATTTAGAAGTGCTGAAATTTTTAAAATTAAAAATAGATTATGATAGCTCAAGAAACCAAGTTCTTTAATAATTATTTTGTTTCCTTTAGGCCTATGTTATAATTTTAGCCCTACTTTTTACCAATTTACTCCTTATCTTGAAGACATTAAAACATAGCTGGCAGAAATAATTTAGATCTTATCTAAGAAGGGTAGTACTTTTTCACAGCAAGCATTTCTCAGGCTAACTGGGATTCTGTGGTCCTCCCATGTTTCTGTTTTAAGCAATTATTTATTTCACCATTTGTGCATTTGCAGGAAAACATTCTTTTGAGCCAGAGAAAATAATAGCGTTTATGTCTTTTCTATTGTTATGTCTTTTCTATTGTTTGTATTTGCTGTATAGATTTAAAGTATCACTTAAAAATATATGCTTGTTTTAAATGAAAATTATTTACACACTATGTAATATATTAAAACATGGATTTATTATTACAGAGTTCCTATATTGAATGTCTGCTAAAGATGAAAAATGACAGTACTTTTGAATCCATAAAAATATATTACCTTTTAAAAAAAAAAATCAGATGACTATACTTCAAAATCTAATGCATTGATTTTGCTACATTTAGCTTACTAAATGCTCCAACTTCTCCTGTGTCATTAACCGTATGTTTCATTTACAAAGCCATTAACAAGAGGATTTTAGGATTATAACGAAATTACAGAAAAAGTCTAAAGACTGAGGACTTAACTGATGCTGACTCAAGTTGGTGACAACAAACCAACTGAAGTCTCCCACTGTCCCCAGCAGTATTTACAGGAGTCTGAGGGTCTCATAGGACATTCAGGATCATGTCACAAAATCCCTTAGGTCTTCTCAGGACTGATGCTTTTACATCACCTCCACAGAGCAAAGTAACCTTTCATAGCCGCAGACAGATATTCCGCTGACTAGGACACAAAGGCTAAAGGAGGACCACAAGTTCCCTGTGCTGTCACTGCTCTTTCTGAGACAAATGACCCCGCAATAGGGGTCAGGTTATCAGGCTACATCCCATAAATATAGAAATTACAACTGTACTTGGACCTGACTATGTGCACTCCAGTTTCTTGAACTATTAAGCTAAAGGCATATTCTTACCCTGAGTGCTCAAGAGTTTAAAATGCCTAGCTTTAGCTCTGCAAATTACTCTTTTGGTTTGGTATTTTTGTAGGCTTTTTTTTTTTTTTTCAAGCCCTGGACACCAAAGGAAGAGCAACTATTTTGCCATCTGCAAAAATGTAAGTTACTCATCACTGTAAAGAGGCCCAAGGGTGTAATGGAAAGCATGCAGCCTCTTACACCCCTGCATGAGATCATCTGATAGTTCATTACTGAATGAATGAATGAATGTTATGTACAGGTGATGCCAAAAGAATGTGCTTTACATTCTCATTTTTCCACCACATAAATGTCTTACCTTCAGCAGGGTGCATACTTTATTACACTGACTGTAGAACTTCAGAAAGCCTGTCCTGATCCCTAAATGGATTAGTCTGTTTTAATGGAATTTCATTTCACTGAGAGTCCATCATTTTCACTTTTGATTTAAAAAAAATAAACAAACAAACAAACAAAATCACCAAAACAAGAAGAAATACTTCAATTCCCCAGAAAAAGGTTGGTTTTTTTTTGTTTTGTTTTGTTTTGTTTTGGCTAGGTGGCACTTACCATAAAGAGAAACACTTCTGTGCTGAGATGAAAGATTTACAGTATATTCAGGATAAAATATTAGAAACATTCTCTTATTTCTCCAGTGGAACTTGATTAGGGGCACTGTTTTTTTATTTGTTTTATGAAAGACCTTACCTCATGATTAATTGTATATTGGCATAATAAAAGTTTGCTCTGTACATATTTATCTCCTTTTTAAATTGATGTCTTAAATAAATACATATTTGCTCCACATTGTAATAAATAACTTATGGTAGATGTGGTTGAACCATAATTCCTAGTTATGAATGTAAGTAGCCTTCAGATATGCTTCCGATTATTTATTTATCTGCTATGTGTTTAGAGAAACATTGTGTATTGTGCGTGTTTGTGGTGTTTTAATTGATTTTCCTGTTTGAAATAGAGGGCTAGATGTTTGAGATGCTATTCTGGCAATGTTCCATTAACATCTCTGGGGACTTTGCTCACATAAGGATTACTAGACTACCCCCTTAAAGAAATGCACTTCTTTCTGAAAGCCATGTTAACGAACATTAACTACCAGCACAACTGAGCTCGTTTCTATTTGTAGTAACAGCTTAAAACACTGTACATACTTCTCTATTCAACCAAGGATTTCTTTAGTTTCTCTTCCTCATTCATGATTATCTAACTTGTAAAAGAACTATTTTATTTATTTATTTATTTACTTTTGTGGCTCTTTAAGAAAACAAAATTCCATGAATGAAAGCGCTGAAATGACCTTGGCCAAGCGAGTAACCCGACAGTACATTCTTGGAAAAGGAAGCCCTTTAAAGAAGAGTTAAATGAAGAAACCCACATGGCATGTACTGAGTTTGTCAGACTAAATGCTTGTATGAGCTCAACTGCACTTGAAAAGAATTAGATCATGGTTACATCCTTTCCTTGAACCTCTATAACAAAGGAAGGTGGGAGACAGAACCTCTTGTAACATCAGAGCTTAGTGGATCCATCAGACTCACACCATCAATCCTGCTGCTCTCTAAAAAGAACAGGCTCTTACTAATTCATTAACTGTATAAAAAATAAAAATAAAATTAAAAAAATCACCATTTTCTTAGGAAATAGATCAAGTTCAAATTTCTCATTCCAGGGTTGATCTCAAAATATCACTGTACTCATGAGTAACCCTCCCTCTGCTGACACTGTAACTTGAAACCCACTCAAAAGCCACCCTCAATACATATATCATTTACCAGTCACTGTACAACATTACAGCAATATTCCCTTGTGCTCTGTGAAGTAAGGCCCTTCTTGGAGTTTTGTTACATAATGTTTGCCTCCCCTTCTACCTCAATGTGGGGGGAGCACAGATGAAAGCAGAGGAGGACCCGAAGCCCAGGAAGGTCACACTGGGCAGCTGCCTGTGCTTGAGGCATGCAAGCCCTAAAACATGCAACATGCCTTGGAGGTCATTGTGTGCCGGGTCAGTCTGGTAGCCTCACGACTTTCTAGGGTTTGTGCAGACTGCTGACAGGTTATAAAAGTAGGTGCTACACCAGGGAAATGGTGTTTACAGAATTTAGTATGAGTTCAAAGACAGCCTTAAATACAATTGTGGATTTAGCCTCTCTTGCATGCCTTGGGAGAGACCAAGGGAGGGAATTGTGTCAGAGGCAAGCAAATACTCTTCTTTAACGCTTCACTTTTGACAAGGAAATTCAGGATGCCTTTTTGAAGTCAAGCTCACTTTTCCTTTGTGGTTGCTTAGACCTATCAATCTGAATTATTGGAGGGCTGACACAGTGAGGTTTTTAAAGATAGTAAGAAGTATAGATAAAGAGGTGCTGAATGCCACTGTAAGGTGTTTTATGATAACAGAATACCACTAAACCAGCTATTTGTCATTTAGGTGACTATAATCATATAAAACATATTTCCAGACTCATCTGTGATGGCAGTGTTGGAAAACAGAAGGTATTCCTGAAAAATATGAAATAGGATACTAGTACCTACAGTGGGAGGAAAAAGGTGAAGACTGTGGTTGTGGTATATGTTTTCATGAACCAGAGTCTCTCTGTGTATGACTGTGATTGCTCAGCATTTCTTGTTTCTTTTTCTGCTTTTTAAAGTGAATAAGTTAACAAGCAAGCTACTGATTAATTCCCATCTCTTTGCCTTGTGAGAAAAATAGTAACCCTGAGGAAGACACTCCGAAGAAAAAAAGAGCTGTAGGATTTGAAAGAATGCACATCTTTTTGATGTTGCAAAAATGTGTGCAAGGTAAATAATGATTAGCTTTTTTTTTTTTTTTCCCTCAACAAAAAGTTCAGTCTCTAGAGGCTGTCCTGAACACTGTTGATTTTAGGGGTTACAATTTATGAATTTCAGTTCTGTGTAAGAGAGCTCTACTGAGATATCATCTGGATTAAATGGAGTTAAAACAGACCTTTCCAGCAGAATACAAAATCTATTCTTCAGTAATTTCTCTCCTCCCCAGTATTTCCTTTTGTTAAATAGATGGAATTTGAGAGAAAGAGTAGAATAAACTTAGGAGAGGGGGCAACTTGATAATAGGAAAGGAGAAGAAAAAGTTTGAAATCACGTTAAGCTTCAACAGCTCGAAGTGCAGGTGGTAAGAAAGTATTTCGGCATCAGCTACACTCCACTTATTGTGACTCTTTTTCCACCATCCCCTTTCTCTTTTTCAGTCAAATAAACAGTCAACATCAATTCAAAATTAACATTACTTAGGCAAGTTTACATACTTGCTAGTGCTTTTTAGTGGATGTAGTCCCACTAGTCCCTAGTTTTCAGCAACCCTAAGGGTGAGCAAGTGATTTTTAGCTTCCTGCTAGGTTTCTTAGACCTTATTACCTAAATAAGCATACAAGTAATGCATATCCAAGAATTCAAATCAGACACCTGCAAAATCAATAACATTTATCTGACTGTGATTCCTGTGTTCTTTGCACACATTTAGAATTCAGTCTATAAATGCTAGGTTTCAATTAATTAGAAACAGTTTATCTAAATTACTATGAATTACCATTTTAACAAGAAATAAATCATCTCAGCACAGAAGGTGAGTTTTGTGAAATGTTAATGGTGAGTTTTGTGAAATGTTAAAGGCCATCTAAAGCCTTTTTTGAAAATAAGGGACAACTGGGATTTGGGTGTTGGAGAGACCATTTTTGTTGCCTCTTTATTCTAACTGTTCCCAGCACTGTGAGAAAAAAGGAATAGTACCTCATATCCCTAGATTATCTTGAAACCTATAAAAATGAGCACCATTTTCATTCCCATCAATATTCATTATATTTTAATAAAAGAAATGTTAGGGTCAAAACTTCCTTTGCATGGCCTATTCTCAATATAGCATGAATACTTCCTGTAAGTAATCTAGCTAGTAACCCAAAAACTGCTGTCATCCCCTCTTTGTCTACTCCAATATCCATAAAGAAAAGAGGGCCAAACTGATAAGACTGAAACAGATTTTGTTCCTTTCAGGTTGTAGAAGAGAGATTTTTCTTTCTCTGCTCTTCTCTCTTAACTTTGTCTCCCAAAAGAGTGTCTGAAGAGATTTCTGTAAGATTAAGAAAAGGGGAGAAGTCACATTTAATGTCAGTTAAACCAATCCAAACTGTACCTTTTCATACGGATGAGCAGAAAGATTAATCAGCTTCAGTTTATTAAAGTCTGTGAAAAAATCCTCAGCTTATTCATCATGTTTCTCTCTTTTTGAGTTCTTAGAATAACTGGCAAAATTCCTGATCCTGTGTTGCCAGTTCCAGGGATGAAACTTATAGTCAGTGGTATCTGTGAGTTGTAGTATACTGTGCATGTAAAGGTCCAACACAGGCTTACCACTTAGTAGCTTTCACTCTTGTGAAGGCCCAACTCACCTTATAAAATGCTGTTTGAAGAAAAACAAAGCAAAAAACAGAGGTAGAAAACCCGATTCTACTGAAGCAAAATGACCACTAATGCAATGGACGCTTATGCCCGTGAAAGAATGGAGATTATGTGAGACATTCAGGTATCAAAACAGAGGAATCTAGTGCACTTTTATTGCTATCTGATACTACAATGCCGCATGATCTGATATTGGACCTGCAGAAAATCCATGCCTTTCTGGATACTTTAAGTCATCTCACATGTCCTAGATCCTGATGGTTGGGTCAGCATTAGATGCTGTAAATTACATCCAAGTAACAGATAAAATAATAGGAGAGATCTTGCGGCTTGAGGTTCATAATGTGATATTGGTATTGGAAGTTCAAGTGAATTGAAACAAGAAGTTTCTTGTTATAGCTGTCGTGCCCTCAATCGCGTGGGGCACAGGTTTCCATCTAGTTGTAACTGAGCGTTTATCATCAACTTTCTGCAAGGTATTCTGTCTGGACTGAATGAAAGAGAAAGATTCCTCCTCTTCTCTGAGAAAAAATTTTGGACACTAATGCACAACATGAAACTTTTTGTGTTTGCTTACATCCCTATTCCTCATCTTCTTTTTACTTTATCTTTGTCACTTTCGTCTTTTGTCCCATCTTTGCCTTCCTTGTCTTCTGTTAGAAATAACTTATTAGGCTAGCTAACAAGTTACTTTTGCAGCACCTCTGTAAGACAGAGTTAAAAGGTAGCTGAAAACAATGCTTTAGGCAGTCTGATGTTGGTACAAATATGCCAGGCCTCTGAGCAGTTGATATGCTTTGACAATGCTTTGATTCTTTTTTTCTTCAGCAGCAAGGCTGTAAATAAGTCAGCAAAAGAAACAGAGCTACAATTTATGTCATTCTAGTTCTTTCTTTTTCCTTTCTGTATGTAGTTTTATCATATTTTGTCTTCAAGGAAACAAGATTAACCTCAAACAACAGCAAAGACAATAGCTTCAAACCCACTTCAAATAACTTTTCCTCTTTCCAAATAGAAGGCAATTAATACCTTATTAATGCCATCAAAATGCCTGTCAAGCAAGATGTATCCCATTTGAAAAAATTCCTTAGCTTAAGAAAAAAACAATAAAGGAATAAAATATGTGCTTATTCATTTTTAATACATTTTTACATAATATATCTTTTAATACAGACACAACATATTGAATGTTGATTGCTTGCACCAGAATGAAGCACAGTAAGTACACATATCTGACACTTGAAAACTTCCTTAAAATATATGGTCACATAGTCACCTTCCTCTGATTCCTATTTACTTTATCTGAATAAGAGTGATACTTACAGGAGCAGTACATAAGCATGTTATATTATATTACCTATAATACCATATCAACTGGTCTACAAAGCTATTATAACCAACTTCATTTCTGGGATTGTGAATAGGGTTTGCCTGCATTTGTATGAAATAGTCTTACGTGGCCTCCACTCTACAGTGTATAACCAACTGATCATTGTTCATGCAATAAATCATTTCAACAACTGACATTTGTTGTAATTAACACAATTTGCCATCTCTCTTCGAGAGGGCAGCTCTGGAGTCTTCACAGTATCATGGGCTTTAAACCCCCTTGTGAAAGCCAGAAAAAGGACATGTTTCATTGTTTTGCAGCACTTATTCATTCATAAATGGAATGGAAAATACAGTTTGAAGTGCTTAGCTAAACCTGGGAAACTGAAAACATTAGCTTTACAAGAGATAAAACTGTAATTAATTTTATTTTTTCCAGCACTAGATGTAATAACTACTGTCAATCTAAAATAAGACTAAAAGAAAAAATATATTAATAATAAATTCTTTCATCTTAACATCTTCAAATATTTTGGATACTCACAACAGGACTTCATGGCACCATAAGTAAGTTTAAGCTAACAGGAATTAAGCATTTCATCCAGAACATTTACTTGTTCTTCTGTAAAGCCAGAAACAGAATCAATTTAAAAAAATAAAAAGGAAAAGAAAAAAGAAATAAAATGAAAGCACGAATATTTAGAAAAAAGATGCTAAATGTCAAGTCTGTCATTTGTATTATTAATATGGCATACATTTTTTTCAGTCCCTATGGAAAAGTTGAAAACAAGAAAAAAGATATAGCACTTAAGATGTTGCAATACATATGTCTTCTGATATATGCTTTATAAGATAATATGACAGCTAAGAAAACATTGAGAAACAGCAAGATCGAATCCATATTTTAAAAAAAAAAATGAATAGCTGTTCAAAGAGGCTGCAGAGAATCCTAGAAGAAAAACAAGTCATCTCACTTATATTTGGATAAATCTTTTTTTTTTTTTT
>VXAL01005624.1:72820-92592 GCA_013399475.1 Chauna torquata | reverse complement strand
ACCAATAATATTTTTATATGTAGGAATTCTAAACTATGGGATGTATCAGAATAAATGCAAAATTTTGTTTAAATACAATACTTATGTGCAGGTGATATGCAGCTCAATAGTGAATTTGATTTTATTTAAATTAGTCATGAATCATAACACTGTTTCCCAAGATGACTTATTATGGATTATGATCTTATAATGACAGTATTACTGCTGTGAAATCATCACTCAGTCAACAGAAGTGACTGTGTATATACAACACAGAATACAGAAGTGTATATAGAACAATATTGCTACCAACAAGAAAACACACAAAGTGGCCAGATGTAAGCAGAACAACCATTTAAACTGATCTCACGTACTAATTAAAATAAAATAGAAACCATTTAAGAATGGCATTTGGGGTAAAAATAAAGAGATTGTATAAACAGCTGGTCAGTTGAAATTGATCAGCTGGCTCCTGGAGCTGTGTGGTTTCTTCAAGAAGAACTAAGTTGCTATTTCAGATGAACATCAGCCTCCTGCTTCCTAGATTGGCTTTGTATCCTGCGGAAGTAAATGCTGAGAAAATCAGATTCCAAGAGGAAGTGTAGCCATTGCTTTTTTATTTTATTTTATTTTATTTATTATTATTTTATTTTATTTGCATCACATTATGTTTCTCACAGGCCACTTGCTGTTTTCTGTTTTTTTTTCTGCTTTTGAGGCAGCTGTTGGCCTGTCCTCGTGGTTCAAGAAAGGGTGTCAGTATCTAATTACTGACAGGAGTAAAAGGAAAAGAAAGCTATTTCTTACAGCATAAAAAGTCCAAAGCAGGGCAGAAAATGTCACACAATTCAAACAATAGCAAAAAGCAGAGAACACATAATTAAACTGAATTGGATTGAAGTACAACTGTTAATGTCTTTACTGAGTTGTTTTATGACTTTACTTGCCACAGAACATGTGCTTCTGGTACTGTGCAGTTAGTTGGCTACATGTGCAATTTTATCAATGTTAGTCAGGGTGACAGACATAAAATGGACTCATTCAAGTCAGTCCAAAATCAAAATCTTTGCAAGTTCAGTTCAGAGAATTAGTCAGATCTCTTCAGATCTTCAGATCTCTTCCTGAAATTCCTCGAAATACAGGTCGTCTTCTTGTACTTGAGACCATTTCTTATTCAGGATTCTCAGACATGCCATCAGCAAATTTCACCAATATTTTCTCACTTTTAAGCCAAAATCTCAACTGAAAATACTAGTATCAACCTCATGACTGATCTTTGTATGTTTTACTGCAGCTGTTCTGTGCCATACTGCTGTCACCAACCCTCCAGCTTCTTATTTATCCACTTCTCAATTCCTTCCCTAATCGTCATTTTTTCTAGTTTGACTAATAATTTCCTATTAAACATCAAATGTTTTCATAGCATCCAAGTAGATTAGGTCTAGATTAGGCCTATTTCCCTTGCCTAGGAAAGCAATTATCTCCTCAATGAAGGATATCAGGTTAGCCTGGCACAATCTGTCTTTGTCAAACCTAGATTTCATTTTTATCACATTTTCCCTCATTTTTGTGTTGTAAAACACAGTTCGGACCAGTCTCATAGAGTCATAGTTGTATGGATCGCCTTTTTTTTCCTTCCTTTAATAAATGTAACATTCAATATTTTCCTCTTGCATGATATTTCTTGAAACTTCATGAATTTAATTCTGCTAAAGGAGCTGTAATATTGTGCCAGTGCTGTTGGGATTCTGGAATGGTCATAATCTCTCTCAGTTTTCATATGTGAAGCACAATATTTTTTCTCTGTATTGGTTGATAACTTATATCCCATACCTTCCCTATGACCTCACAGAAAATTGAAGTTCAAGATGAGGCCACACATGGACCTTTCTGAATATTTATCTCATCCTTATCATATGGTGCTTTCACTTCAATTCTGTTCTCTTTTATTTATAGACATAAAAAGATTTTCAGGTGGTTTTTTTTTGTTGGTTTGTTTGTTTGTTTGTTTTTAAGATCTAACTAATTTTGACTTTGGACAGTGCTTTCCTACTCCAAAACTAATGAGCATGAAATCAGTTTTATGATCAGCTCCGTTTTCTATTTCTTTAGGCTTTCCATTCCTTTCAGTTATTCGTGGTCTTTATTTATTTATTTATTCATTTTGCTATTCCCAGTCTTTATTTATTTATCTATGCATTCATTCATCTTTATTTCAGTGTAGTTCCATGTTGCTTCTGCACTTTTGCCTTTTAAAAATATCCAGGTTCTTTCTGGATGTAGTCAACTGTGAATGAGAAACTGAGTTTTTCCTTGTGATTAACTTGACTAAATAGGAAATTATTTTATTCAGGACTTTACTTTTGTATCAGAAGCTTTAAAGATTAATTTGTATTTTTCTTTCTATTGAATTCAAAGCAAATTATCATGTAGTAATTCATTACAAGGTTATTTTCAACAGCTAGCCTTTATGCAACATGCTTGCTATTTACTGAAGTCAAATAAACATAGTCTGCAATAACAAGGTTATTCTCTCTGGCATGTAATTCTATCTGGCAAATAAATCTGCTGGTTTATTCTATTTATTTAATCTAAGGGTATATAAACCTCAATTTCTTTGTAGCATTTGTTCTCCAGCATGTTTGTGGGAAGTTAAAGACACTCCTAGCAACAAAGTTTTTGGTACTGTTTTGAGACATCTTTCCATATGTAAATATGAGCTTGGAATTCTGTAGCGGACCCTAGCCAGTTTCTCCCTTTCCCCTCCAATGCATGTGATATTTTTTCCATTCTTTCTAAAAGATCAAAATGACAACTCATCTATGTTACTCTTGCTCATTTCTTTAAAGTTGTCACATTCTAAAGCTGCAACATTACTCTCACACTTTACATTTTATTTTGATCTGAAAAAAATGCCTGCTATTGACAGCTATGTACCTATGTTTTCTTCTCTGTACTCCCATTACCTCTTTGCTATCCAACTTCACACTGTATTGTAAGTATCCCAATGTTGTTTGCATTTCGTATGCTGGAACTTAAATATTTCACTTGTTTGTAGCAGTATCCAATAATTCAATTGCAAAAGACTTAATTTTAACTTTTAACTATTTGACAACTACTTTCATTTCTAAGAATCACAATTACTTATTCGGCAACTGGTTTCATTATTATATTTTAGATGTGAATAATATTCTTCTCTTCCTATTTTTTCTGTAGTCTGCAATGTTTCTTTACCTGTTGTCTGCATTCTCATTTACCTTATTATGTCTTGTTTCCTGTAGCTCTATTAAAACTGTTTCACAGCGGATGTTAAAATGAGTTACTCCAAGATTCTCCATACTTTTTAGTCTCATGATCCAGTTATCACTTTTGTTGGCCATAGCTTAAGAAAGATAATACTAACGGAAAAAACCACCCACCAAGAAAATATTTTCCAAATGACAACCCTGTCTAAACTTTCCTTCTAGCACCAGCTTCCAGAGTTATCCATTGATCTTTGTTGCTCTACCTCAGTTTCTATTTTTTTTTTTAATTCCTGCAGAATATTACTAAAGATTACACAGTTTAATATTTTCCCTGCCGTGGAATAAACATCTTCTATCTCTTCCAGATGAACTGTAGAAGTGCTATGGATGTTGCCTCGAAGTCTGTAGGCTTCAGACTTTCAAATTTATAACGGCTTATGCGGTGCACTTCTTCAGGAGCACAGCTTGCTGAGCTATCTCATACTGTTGCACTGCCCTCCCTCACATGCAGTTCTTTTCTTAAGGAACTCCATAGTTTGTAGCTGGGACACAGAATATAACTGATTTTCAGCATCAAGCTAAATCTTCCTTCTGCAGTGCTCTGGCTCACATGGGAAAGAAACCCGTCCATATGGACTGTACAGCCCGTGGCAAGCTACCCAGAGAGGAAAGGGAGAATGAAGATGAGGACTTCATTCAAGCCACCATATATACAATACCTATAAAATACGCTGTGAAATTCTAGGTGAAGATATGGACAAGAGGAGAAATACAGCTGCTTCAAATTGAGCCAGTTGTCTGTAAATAACAAAAACTTTTTTTGCGCTGGGGAGAGACGTCCTAATCTCTGTGTTAAACTGTGCAGAACTTGAAGAATGCAAAACCATCTCTAGCTCCCCACTTTCTGCTCTTTGATCATGTCTTCTCTAAAGCAAATAAACACATATATGAACATATATGAACATTCAGTCAGGTTTAAAAATTCAGAATAAAACACATTGCACATTTCCCCTTCTAGGAAGAAGATGAAAGAAGAAAACCAGATATATCTTAGCTACTATGTTTGATGTTTGTTATGATAATCATACTATAAAATACCTACAAAGAATAAAATTGACTTCTGAGTTCTTCACAGTTATAAATTATGTTACTCCAATTATGTGTCTGGGCCCAGCACAAATGGGAAAAGGGCTGATGGACTGAGAGCTTCTTTTAAAGACTGAACTTTCAATTGTCCATGTTTAAGATAAAAAGGATATATTTTTATAGTGCCAGAAGCGGGCATTATATAGCACCTGCTATATTCAAATATCTTCTCCTGTTACCTTTAGCTGCCACTGAGGGAGTTCAAGAGTACTTCTGCAAAGCAGGCCACTGTTTCAAGTCAGGCAATCAGAAACTGAGAAACATATAGTTTGTCACCACCTGCGAAAGGATAACAGAGGCTTACTCTATTCTCCAAGGTGGCATTGACTGAATTAATCATTAAAACTTTCTTTTTTTTCCTTTCTTTTTTTTTTTCTTACAGTCTTTGTGTCAATCACACTACATTTACCAATTTCTGCAGTAAGTGGAGGATCCAGGCCACAGTAATCTTTTTTACTGCACAATCTTTTTTCCATCCCAGAAGCACCCCTTCTCAGGTACTGACTTAGGTACACTTCCTGAAGGAAAAACTGCATGCTATCATGTAACTTTTTTTCCTTAGTGTGTGCACATAAGGATTGCACAATTAACGTTGCTCAACCAACTTTTACTGAAGTATTACCAAATATGGATTTATAACATGACTAATTGTAACATGCCACTGAAATAATCTCCCACACATTTATTAGTAATACAGATATCTATGAGTGGAAATACTGAATCACTAGACAGACCACTGATACTTGAGCTAATATAGTAATGGAGCGGTTCAAGACTGCTGGGATCCTTTCCAAGTTCGAGTAGACAGTATGTTTTTATTGCCACAGGTTCTTATGCCAGTTCCTCAGACACTTTACTTGTTGGTCTTATCCTCTTTCAAAACCTTGGGTTCTCATCTAAGCCCCTCTCTCTCTATCATATCTAAGCCCCACTCTCTCTATCATATCGATTACAATCTTTATTCCTTATGTTCCTCTGACACATTCTCCAAAATGAATCCCATCTTTTCCCCTCTTTTTACATTATAAAATCCCAGTCTCCCACTGCCTGAACCCTTTGATACCCTTCCCCACTGCACCCACTCCCCACAGTTCTGTCCTTTGTCCCTATGCAGCTCTAATAGGTGTGCATGCTGCTGGGCTCAACAGATTCTGCCTGCTTTCTTTTCCTGTGACTCTAGTTTAAAACATCACAGATCTGCATACACAACAATAATGTTACTTAGTCCAAAGTGGAATCTCTCTACTCCTTTTCCAATTAATATTCTGTGCTTAAGACATACAAAAACTGTAGAGCATGATTTTTTTTTTTTTCCAAAACCTTATAATTTATAGTGGCAACAAAAGCCAAAATTTAATTTTCATCCCACATTGTTATCCCCATCTGCCAAATATCAGTCTGCAGCTTCAAATTATGTTAACTATTTAAATAACTTCCCTTATCATCTTCCTCCCTTCCCCCTCCCTTTTGGTTTATTATCATGAGCAAAACAACGTACTTCTTGCTTCTTTCTCAGAAATGACAGGAGAGTTTTGGCAAAAAAAAATAAAAAAAAGAAACTAACACATTTTAGTCATCTTTAAGCAGACACTAAGGAACATTTGAGCCCAAGTATCTACCAACTGGCAAACTGAAAAGTACTAAAATCAGCATTTTATAGTGGAAAATGTCAGGACACATTAATAAGCATATCTACTTGCCCATTTTTGACCTTCATCAGTTTATTCAGCATTAGCCAAGTAGCACAGAGTCCCTGGCTGAGGCAGTCAGCTCTGCAGAGGCTTTAGCTTTCACAGGTGACATGCTCTTGGCCAAGCTGTGGCTGCTGCATTTTGCAGTTTTGACAGCCACTCAAGTTACCTGTGGGAATCCTGCAGAGGCTTGTGCACAATGCACTTCAGGTTGCTCTGTGCTGGGGCAGAGTAAAACCAAGCCCTAGCCAATAGGCCTACAACCAGAACCTTGCAAAAATCATTTGTTCACACTTTTTTTATTAGACCTTTAACTTGATCATAAAATACAATTTATCTTAGATTCACATACCATGACCCCATGCCTCTGTATGTAAGGACTCAGTTGTCCTCCCTATATTTAAAACTTTAGTTCTTCTCCTTATAGAATATCATTTGAAAGATGGAGAGCGTCTGTATTTGTCTTCAAGAAAAATTAACAAATTAGCAGATTACTACTAATGAAAAATAATATCTTTTAAAATATCCATAGTATTTTTCTCTGTTTAATCAAATCTAGGAGAATCTTTTGCAAAATGTTTGGCAGTTAACTTAGCAAATTGGCTGCAACACTAGTTGGTAGATATTTTCAACTGCAGTGATCAAGTAGGTGAGCTGTGTGAAAAAATACTGCTGAAACTAAGAATGCAATGGGAGTTAAAAAATGATAAAACCAGGGTTTTGTACTGTAAAAAGAACTTTAAATATGGGTGAGCTACAAACAAAACAAAAACCCCACAGTAGCAGGGAAAAAATACACAGGTAAGTTTATCTTCCCATAAGTGAGTGCAGTGTTTAATGCACAGTACATAAAACTTATTGCCAGAGAGTGTAGAAATAAGATTAGGGAGTGTGAAGGAATTATAGTCCATCTAGTCTGTGGATCCCAGAATACTGCTTATATGTGGCATAATATGGATATGGAAGACACAGGAATTTCCCCCTCTGGAAAAAGCTATCTTAATTTCCTGCAGTATGCCTCTGTCTCATTTGCATTTGATCTGTTTGGAACATCTTCCCATCTTGTATTTAACTCTTGAAAGAATACAACAAAAGTAATGGCCTTCCAGTACCTTTAGGGGTGGGAATCTAGATTGAAAAAGGAATGAATAGTTTATTCCCACACACGACGTTTCATCCCATCTAAAATCATTAGAGCTGAAAGCATTAAAAAGATACTGTGAATTTATACTGTTTTTTAGAACTGGTATAACATATGCAATTAAAGCCTTGCTAGGGTTGCATACATATGCATCCTTGCACACATATTACAAACGTTATTATCAATTGATTAAAATTGCACATTAGAGTGTGGTGGTTTCACCCTAAAGGACAGCTAAACTCTACCACAACCACTCTCACACTCCCCCTCCTCAAAGGAACAGGGGGAGAAAACATGATAGACAAGGGCTCAAGGGTTGAGGTAAGGACAGGGAGATGGCTCATCAATTACCATCACAGGCAAAACAGACTCAGCATAGGGAGATTAACATAATTTATTACTATCACTAGTAGACTACATCAGTGAGAAACTAAAAGCAAACTAAAAACACCTTCCCCCCCATCCACCCTCTTCTACCTCCTCCCCTCGAGTGGCGCAGGGGAACGGGGAATGGGGGCTGCGGTCAGCCCATATCTCTGCGTCTCTGCTGCTCCTTCGTGGTTGCTCTCTCTTCCCCTGCTCCAACGTGGGGTCCCTCCCACGGGATGCTGTCCTTCCCAAATGGATCCTGCGTGGGCTTCCCACAGGCTGCAGCTCTTCAAGAGCTGCTCCAATATGGGTCCGTACCACGGGGTCCATCCTTCAGGAGCAAACTGCTCCAGCACGGGTCCCCCACGGGTGGCAGCTCCCACCGGATCACCTGCTCCTGCGTGGGCTCCTCTCCACGGGCTGCAGCTCCGGCCCGGAGCCTGCTCCTGCGGGGGCTCTCCATGGGCTGCAGCCTCCTTCAGGCCACATCCACCTGCTCCTCCGTGGGCTCCTCCACAGGCTGCAGCGTGGAGATCTGCTCCGTGTGGTACCCCATGGGCTGCAGGGGGACAGCCTGCTCCACCATGGGCCTCACCACGGGCTGCAGGAGAACTTCTGCTCCGGTGCCCGGAGCACCTCCTGCCCTCCTTCTTCCCTGACCTTGGTGTCTGCAGGGTTATTTCTTTTTCAGTTTCTCACTCCTCTCTCCCAGCTGCTGTAGCACAGTATTTTTTCCCTTTCTTAAATCTGCTCTCCCAGAGGCACAACCATCATCGCTCACTGGCTCAGGTCTGGCCAACGCGGGTCACTTTTGGAGCTGGCTGGAGCTGGCTCTTATCTGACATGGGGCAGCTTCTGGAATTTTCTCACAGAAGCCTCCCCTGCAGCCCACCTGCTACCAAAACCTTGCCAAATAAACTCAATACATAACTTTAATTCTGTATTTGCATAGCAAATCTGCTAAATGATATAGAAGAAAGAAAAGGCATGAGAAGTTATATTACTCATCAAATATTGTACTCTTTTCACTGCTTGTTCCAAAAGAATTGGGCCAGATACAGATGTGGTGTTGCTCTTCTTCACTGGGGTAAGGTGGTGGTGGTCTGAGACAGGAGAAATGTAACAACGTGCACTCTTCTTTTGGAATAAGTCAATTCCTATCTTAACGATATATGGGGAGAAGGCTCACTGCAAATAAAGGAACTGTGACTCACCAACTGTTATGCATTGCAAAGAACAACAGGAGCTTTTCTGCTCTCCTGTGTTTACCCTGAGCATGTAAATTCACGTCTTAGTTTGCATCCCTTACTCATGCAAAGTTCCCATTAAAGTCATTGGGAATTTTGAACATGCAAGGAATAGCTTACATTTTTAACTTCATCAAGCTTTCTGATTAGATGTACCAAACCTCCCTTTCCACTATTAACAGATCTGAACAGCAAAATTTCCGTAGTCCTCTTAATTTTCTTGCGGTGGGGGATTGTTACCCCTTATACCACCTACATAGCCAGTCTCTTTCTCTGATCCCATCTATCAACTGCATGTTTTAACCAACATAGAACAAACAAATCAGTGCAGGGCTGTCAGTTGTCAGGCTTTCCCTTTTGCAGTATGCTACTTTTTGCATTTTGTTTGACCAATATAATGGACTTTTCATCTCTACTCCTTTAAACATGAAATGTGTTCACATAGATTATATTTTCTTCACATCCCAGTTTCAGTAGAAAAGTAAAATACAGTAAACAAACTATCCCCTCTTCTTTTCCTTAAATATTAAATGAGTGGTGTAAGCAGGCAGTACTAAAGCATGTTATCTTAAATTAGACCAGAATAGGATGAAAACATATTATCTTCTCTTTCTTTAAACTGTGAGTCAAAGAGCTTTTCAGAAGGTAGTGGTAGAGACAGTGTAAAGAAACTGCATTTAGCAGCAGCTCATGAAGAGCTCCAGTTAATTTCTGAAATAAAATGATAAGCTATAATTAGGATACTTTCATTTAAAAACTAAGCAAAAGCAAATAAACAAAAAGACTAGGAAGTGAAAGAATTGTTGCATTATTCACATCCTCTTTGATAATCACAGCCATAGGAAAGAATGTCCCTCATGAAACATTTTTTCTGAAGACTAAAGTTGACTCCTCTCCACTGAGGGCTTTATAGATAATATAGCTGGTACCGTGATATAGTAATGATTACCTTTGAATGCTTCTTGCAGCACAGTGTCCCTCACATCTCCACCCAAAAGAAGTCTTTCTACATGATGAATGCCTGC
Source organism: Chauna torquata (assembly GCA_013399475.1). Taxonomy (NCBI): domain Eukaryota; kingdom Metazoa; phylum Chordata; class Aves; order Anseriformes; family Anhimidae; genus Chauna; species Chauna torquata. The sequence continues at coordinate 82,749 of VXAL01005624.1, read as the reverse complement.
TGCCAAGCAGAGGAGCCGTTGCTGCCTGTGCTGGGTAGCAAGCGGCAAGGAGCAGAATGCTTCTGCCAAACACTGACTCATCACTTTCCAACTTTGCTGTGCAGCAGCTGCTCCATTCGCTCTGGGCAAAACCTTCCTTCCAGATGGTAGAGGGGAGATTTTGGAAAGGGAAATAAGAAGAGGAAAGGGGGAGTTCCACCATGGCTGGGCATGGCACATACTCTATTACAAGTAAATGGAATAATTTTATGTGAAGCAGGGTTGCTTGATGTGGGACTGATAGTTCACAGACCACTTAGACATGCCTGTAAATGTGTGCATTTACTGTGGAGAAGAGTTGAAAATGAAATGAACTGCTAGTTTTGGCACAATGACAGAGCATATGTATTTGCAAAGCAATCTCATCACCAACAACTCCTTAAAAGCATTATGTTCTTGAAGAAGCTTGATATGGTGTTTTGCTGTCTATTTAACTCTGGTTTAAAATGAAGAACTTGCTCTAGCAACACAATTTTCTTTCATTTAGAGCATGTTTTGTATTCATCCCATCCTAAACAGTTTGAAAAGAACTAGGAAAAGAAATGAAAAGAAGCTCATGAAGACCAGGGTTTTACAACTCGGGGAACTTGAACCACAGCATGCATCAGATCAACTACAAAGTCACAAGTTTAATGATGTTTTAAACGTAGAAGATTTGCTTATATTTTTCTTTCTCTTCTAGATGTAAATATTTTATATTTGTTGTACTGGAAATGTAAATGCATGACTGAATTCAAACATTATACAACCTTAATTATTATTTCAATACTTTGAGTGAATTTCACTGATAGGCAGACCATTTGGGCTTATCTGCATTGCATGTACTTATAATTTGTTCTGGCCACTAACAGATCTATTTTGAATTAATTTATAAGGCTTTTTAACTGTAGGTGTTAATAAGTCCCTTGTAAGTGGACCTTGCCTCCTTTTAGTATATTTGATATGGTCCTTGCTTTCTCTATTGTATATGAGAAGAGATGGTTGATTGGATCCTGTGGGTGATTGCTTTTGGAGACTGGTTAGTTTGCCCTAAATCCAGGCTGGTGTCAGACATTCAAAATAATTGGCAGCTTTGCTTATTAATAGTGTATTTTTAAAGGAAAAAAAAATGTCCAGAATACTGAACAGGAATCTTTCTATATCTGTATACTATGCCAAAGGCATGGATATACAGTGGATTTTTTTTCAGTCTCCTTCTTATAAACATATGAATGATATTACAGTGACTATTAGACTGTTGAAGTGGCGACTCTTGTTTCCAGATTTGCCAGTCTCAGTATGCAACTATCTCCAGCATTTTATTGTAGAAGGGTAAAGTATGAAGCATTTGCTAATCGTATCAAGCAATCTGTAGGTGTGCAAAGAATATACTTTCTGGAGCCCTCCTTTACAGTTGGGACCCATTTGTCATAACAAGAGGTAAGTGTGGGTGAGGAGGATCCTTGCTGCTGCACCACAGAAATAGAAATTCTTTACACAAGATGAATATCGGGAATATGATCTCATTTGAACAGAAAGCCCCACAATCACTGACCAGAGTGAGCCAAAGTTTTTGCTAGTCTCCCTTTCAAAGGTTTGTCTCTATAATAGTCAGTCTTAATGTTTTAAGTAGGTGGTTTTGCTAGGTGTGCAACCAGATACTAGAAACAAACCAAAATACAGATTCTTGAAGTTCTAAATCTCTAAGCAGGTCACAGAGCTGGAAGTCATGCAGAATACCATACGAATAACAGATATATTTTCTTTTTTAATTTTTAACCTTTTCTAGGCCAGGAAAAGGTGATTTTTATTAAAAGACCAATGATTACTTAAAATCTGAAGGAAAGAGAGAATGTCATGTAGAACATTAATAAAGTTTAGGGACAAATGGGGCAAAAAGAATGAGAAAAAATAATGTTTAATTGGTTGTTCATTTGTTATGCATGAAATACATTCAGAGACTGTAATGAAATTTTCACTGTATCAGACAGCACTAGCAGAAGAATTAATGAAATTACACATGGATTCAGCAAAATACTAATAGTTATAGCTCAATATTTTGGTTGCCTAGTGATCTGATTGATTTTCAAAGTAAGAAATAAGAAAACAAACCCTGCATTGTACGTTATGTAGTAGTAAAATGTGTACATGAAGTATTACCTTAGCTGCCTGGTATGTGCAGTTCAGCCAAATTCTTCATTAATTACCCTTGTAGTGAACAGGAAACTAGCATCATTATTATAACAACTAGAGAGATTGTGGGATTTTTTCCACTAGCTCTTACAGTGATGAATACTGTCTACAGTGTTTATAATGCTTGGACTGACTTCATGATTCTAATGTAAGAATAGCGCATAAATAGTTGAATGTGCAGCCATTGCAAAATTAAAAATAAATTAAATACAGCTAGTATATTGCCAAATTATTAAATATTTATATTAAATCAATGAAAAATTCTTCCACTTTATATTCACTGTCACAGTATTCTAAAAAGTTAGTATAATTCTGAATAAGGGTTTGGAGAATTTCTAAGAAGCTTCTCTTAGAAATACATATAATAATATGAATGGTTGACATTTACTAGGGTAAATGAATTAAAGTTTTGAAGTAAGCATTCATAAAGTGAGTTTACTGCTGACTCCCTCTCTAATCACCTCTCCAATCAAGGCTGTGCAGAGCTTAATAATGAAATCAGAATCTGCTTGTGTTTGCTGGGACTTGCAATCCTTCTGACTTTGTCTAGGTTTCCTTCAACTTATGATCAAGAATGAAAATTATATGAGCCTTTTATCATTTCTCTGGTTCCCCCCTTTTTCCTTTCCTCCAGAGCCCTTTCTCCCTCCTCCAAGCCCATTATCAGAACCAGAAGAAAAAGAAAAGAAAAGAAAAAAAAGAAAAGAAAAGAAAAGAAAAGAAAAGAAAAGAAAAGAAAAGAAAAGAAAAGAAAAGAAAAGAAAAGAAAAGAAAAGAAAAGAAAAGAAAAGAAAAGAAAAGAAAGAAAAGAAAAGAAAAAAAACAAAAAAAAACAACAACCACAGATCAGTCCAGCAGCCACCCCATGTTTTTGCACAGAGACTTTGGTGAGGTATTTGAGCCCCTCCAGCTGTGTATTTGTCTGTGCTTATTAAGGACTGGGCCACCAACATTCTTGCCATGCCTCATGTGGCCCCAAACTGTGCTGAGGATGCAACAAGTCTCTGCAGTACCTGCAGCTTAGCCTGCAGCATTCCTGTTGCAATCCAATCCAGCTCACAGATACCTGTTTTCTGCTCTCAGATTCTTTTGCTTATTTGGGCAGAATTTAATCTGAATCATTCACCCATTCCTATAAAAATACAGTCTGTTAAACAACTTCAAGCCTCTAGAAGATAAAAATGCCAGTCAGAAAAAGACCAGTTGTTTTGCTGTCAGTTGTGTTTGTGCACAGTAATTATGTGAGCACAACTTAACCTTCTAATCCTTTTTCTTTAATTCTAAATTCAGAAAAGTGCATTATTGTTAAAGTTCTTCAGTGCAGCACGTGTTGCTATAACCACTTGTAGGAACAGTTAAATCCATATTTAAGTGATTTATTGGTTTTAAAAATGGTTGACAGATGTGGAAATGAGAGATATGTTTATCATGATAAATTCTTGTGTTGGAACCAAGTTAGCTTTCATCAGCTACTTTGTACTATTTTATTATGCCATTGATCTGAAATCTGATTTTTGTACCTTGACATAAAATGAGGCTTGAAATATGTTTTCAATATTACCTATCTACAAATTCCATCAGACTGGCCTTATTTTGATTGTGGTAAGACCATCTTGAGTTGCAATTAATATAAAACCATAGAGTGCTTTCTCATTTTATTTCTATTTCCTCTAGCAATTCAAGGCAATGATGAATGGTCACTTCAGTACGTACTCTATGTTCTGAACTGTAAACAATGTTTTCCAGTGAATCAGAGATTAAAGTTTATTTTACAGTGTTTTATTTGGAACACTAAATTCTTATTTTATTACTTTCAGTTTTTCAAAAATAAAAAAAAAAAAGCAAAGAAGTTGATCTATTCCATGTTCATGTTGAATAGGCAAATTCATCCTTTAGGTTGAAGACTATGTTCTTGATTTTTCATGGTGGACTAGGACAAAAGAGTGATTAGTTTCCAGAAGATGTAGAACATTCAGAACACATATTCAGAACATTTAGATCATGTATGAAATAGTATAGGTAAATGAGAAAATCCAAGATAATTTCCCTGCAGAACTTCAGAGAAACTTAACTGGGTAGGATTGTAGCTAACTTTCAGTCAGACTGTCTGTTCCTGTTTGTTATATCTTGGCTCAGCTATTTAAACACAACTTCATGTAGACATGTTGCTTGCCTACTTGTTTTGAAGTTAAAATAAAACCCTGAAAAATCCCTTTCCTGAATCTACGTGCTTTCCCAACACTATGCAGAAAATTACCCTTCTTTCTTTTATCCCTGAACCCCAGATTTCTATCTTATAGACAGACAAGCCAATCTGGGCCATTGCCAAGCTGCACTATCAGGAAGGGATTCAAATATATCACTCCAGCTGTGACTGGGGAAGATGAGGGGAATAGCAGTGACTGTTGATGCTAAGGAAAAGATGATCCCTAAAAATAACCTTTGGCCACACATCCCTTCTACCTACCCATTACTAATGTTTGGCTGTTTTCAAATTACCTGCTCTCCATATCTTCCTGAATCACAAAAATAAGGAGGGGGTGGGGGTGGTGCAGGGTTATGTGTGTGTATGATGACCCCCCAGTGGTATTTTGTGCTAAGCAAACACCTATTTTTACTAGGTTTAAAGGCTAGTTGCTAAAGTTGCAGCTTTGTTCCTGACAATTTAGGAAAGCTGAAAAGCTTGTGCAAGAAATTACAAATGCAGTCAAGGGCTCAAGCAATTACATCCTTCAAAGTGTTTCTCCTTTCTCAGTGAACAACTTCTTGAGGACGTATTCATTTTACAGTGGAGGAAAAAGGTCACTCTGGCTGCTGCCTGTTTTCTTAATTTAAATCACTAGATTTCTACACAGTAATTTAATGTTCACAAAAGAGGTTAAGAATTGCAGGAAAAAATCTTCAGAACTACAGGATTCTGTAGGAACAACATCAAAAAATCAGAGAAAACTGGAGGATACACATAATTTTTGGAAATTTAATTTAATTTTAATATAGATCATTATAATGGTGCTAAAATGTAGATGTAGATAGTTGTATTGATGTTGCATTGCTGCACAAATACACTTACCTGCAATTATGAATTAAGGCCTTCTTGCCTGTGCTGTGCCCTACCTTCAAGAACGCAAAGTTACTTCCATGCAAACTAAGGCTGGAGAAATAACTTTGGACAAGTCTGATATTATATCTCCTCAGCATTTGATTAAAGTTACAGAAGTACATTCTGAGCAATGGTTGATTTATGTCAGTAATTTCCACCAGGCTTAGATTCTTCATTGTCAGTGTTTTGTTTGCTTTGTCACTGGTAAAGTGCCAAATGATTTTTTCCCTTCTGTGACTCATAAGTTCAAGCTCGCTTTTTCAATATCAAGGCAGGAAAATATATTCTGGACCAGTAAGATGTTCCCTTGCTCTTTGGAGTCTACTTTCATATTGCACCACAGTTGTGTTGTAGGTGTTATCCCACTACAGGTGTTAGGTTTTACACAGCAAATGTCTCCTCTGTAAAGCCAGTTGTTGTTCCCTCGGCTTACTGTATGGAGAAAATATGGCATCCTATATTACAATAGTAAAGCCTAGAAAGTAGTTTTGTTTTCTTTTAATGTAGCAGGTAGGAGACTTGTCTCACCACTCCAGATGCTGTAGTACATTTTCCCCCAGCGCTTTCTTCCTACAAGAGGATAATTAATTTCCCTGTTGGTTTAGTGGCTAGTTCATCTCTAAGGTAACTGGTGAATAGCCTAGGATTATTTATGTTTCTGGAGAGAAGAACAACAGCATACAAAGTTTTCTTGCTTGGTATTCTTCATTGTTTGCATAACATGTACTTCCCTGGGCAGACAAGCATGTTTTGTAATTCAATGTCCTTGGAAAACAACAAGGGTATTATTCATGGAGGAAAAGATTTAGAAAATTTGAACTCATGTTGTGAGTTCATAAAACATTTTCTAAAATCTGTGACATTTGGAAAACATTGAACATTAAAGATCTTTGGTTCCCAGACCTTTTTGACACTTTTATCCTTAGCTGATCCTCCCAAAATCAGAGGGTTTTAAGAGTGTTTTTTTGTTTGTTTGGTTTGGTTTGGGTTTTGTTTGTTTGTTTAAAAGAAGACCTGAGTTTAAAATATTTAAGCACATCAGACTATCAAAATAACACTATCTGGCTTTAAAAAAATCTGTGAAAATTTGTTGATTCAGTCTCATAAATTCCACACTATGATTTTCCTTGAAGCTGAATTCCAGAATTTGTCCACTGAATTATTTTATGAACCTGAAACTGAAATCAGAAACTATTTCAAAGTCAAGTGCATAAAGGATTTTTGTTTTAAAAGGTCTTGGTTTTTCCTTCTAGCTTCAGGACAGGCTATGTTATTCTTAATCCTACAAGGTACTACCTTATCTGGATAATAGTAACCTCACCAAAATCCACGGATAATTTGCAAATAAAGGCTATGGATGCATATATAGGGTGTAAAATTCTTTTTTGTTGTTGTTTGTTTGGTTGGTTTGTTTGTTTTGTTTTGTTTTGTTTTTTTTCCCCCAGTATCAGAGAATTGGGTAGTTAGTCGCACCAGTCCTGTGGTGATAGTTAGAAGGGAAAGTCAGGCTGATACAAATTTTTGAATCTGTCTTGTCATTAATGTTGCTGATGAGCTGTCTCTGCTACCCCATTGCACTCAGTTTTTCTATGTTCTTTGATTCTTTTTTTTTTCAAAGGAGATTGCACACTTTCTCTCCACTGAGAACAAGATGTGCGCAAACCCGTGGGAGATATATATAATGCGCATGCCAGTGTCTTAATGAAAGGGAACTTGCTGTTCTTCCGCTTAAGCATTTGTATTTTCTCTTGTATATCAAAACTCTTTTGTGCCTAAGGGGTAAAAGTCACAGCTTCTCTACCATAAAATCAAGCAGAGGGAGCAGGAGAGAGGTAGGGAGAGGGAGAGAAGTTTAGTTTTGTCCTGTGACAGTTTTCTTGTGAAAGGGAAGCAGAAGTCGTGAATCAAAAGTTGTGCTCTCATGATTTTCTCTACTTACTTCTCGTTTAGCTCACGATTGTTTTCCTGCAGACATTTATCATGTAAATATATATGCCCCAGGTAACATATCTGCATCTATAATTTCTTCAGACTTCTCTATGCCCTTATTGAAGGTCATAAATCTGTTTCCTTTTGGAAAAAAAAAAAAAATCTAGTCAATAAAATTCCATCTACTTGCTTCAGGACAGGATATATTGACAAAAGGTTAGTGGTTTTGTTTTATAACAGGATTTAAAGAGCATAGTATTTGAACCCAGCTTTAAAGCACTGGTAACTTTAACATATTCTATCTGGACATATACAAATGATAGAAGTAGTAAGATGTGAACAGAATGTGATGAAAGTAGGAGATGGGAGACTTGTTTCTTTGTACCTATGCATGTTTCTGGTTTTTTTTTGTTTGTTTGTTTGTTTGCTTTTTGTTATAATCAATCTGCTGCTCAAGAAGTATAGCTCTGGACTTGATAATGAAATATAATCTGAAATCTGCTTGAATCCAAATGTCTCAAAAAACTAATTTAATTAAACTTCATTCCTTTTCCTCCAATAAAGACATTTGATCTAGGAAAAGAATATTTCAAATATTACCAGTCCCTATCCTTATATTTCTTCCCAAAATACTTTTGGTAAAATTCTAGCTATTTTTTTTTTATTATTCAAAAGTGTTATCAGAGGAGCCTAATGCTTATATGTACTAGAGAAATCCAGGTGTCATAAATGTCTTATATAGAGAAAGCTTTTGTAGAGAAAAACAATTTCCTTTATGAACTTCCAGAAGATTATTATAAATCATCTAGAAATAATTTCACAGCTAGAAAAATGAGACTAACAGTGTCTTTAATAAAGACTGTCCATTTAAAAATAGCATTTGCAAATGCAATGGTGATAGACATTTTAGAAATGCTACAGGTGACAAAAAGATAAATAGATGCGAAAAGACTAATAGATGCTGGATAAGGTAGANNNNAGACTCTGGTTCCTTGACTTCATTCCAGAAAGTGGTTTGTTGAATAAAGGGGGAAATAGTGCCATTGTGTTAAACAAAGTTTTAATATATGAATGAATAGAGAGCCTTAATAACTGCAGCTGTTGATCCATGGTTGAAACAGCAGACAACCTGCATGCAAGAGAAATTTAGACACATGAAATATTAATGATGATTTTAAGATGACTATACCTTTTCAAACAATGCTCATTCTACAACTGTGCTTTCAAAACCTTTCTATTTCCCACATAGTTGTCAGCTTCTAAATTAAAGTAAATATGCTTTATTTAAAATGCATGAAACCCGAGGATAACAGTCTACAAATTTACTCCAGATGCATACTAACTCCTAGAATAAGCATTTCAGAATATGGTTTTACATAATACACTTATCTGTTTCATTTGGCTGTCCCCACAAACTCAATACACTCCAAGCATAAACAGGTTGTTAAGTACATTTAAGGATTTTAGAATGAACACCAGAGCTGCAGTTATCATTAAAATGAAGTGCTGATATTGGATTCAGGCCACACGGAAGTGTTTACCCAGCACTGAACTAGAATTTCAAATTTTTCCTTCTCTTAGGCACAGGGGTATGGATGGCTCTGATACGTCAGCCTGAAACCCATCATGTGAGGATCAAAAGCTAAATGCACTTACCACAATCTTATCATGTAACAGTCTGTTTCTACATCGCAAAATGATATTATAATGTTAAAATACTGTTATATAAATTCTCAGGTTTTCTGGTTTATTTTACTTATAGATGGATTCTGAATGCTAGCTTTAGCATGCTGTCACATGAATACCTACAACCTGTCATTAATATTCTGTTTCCTGCACGCAAAGAATCATGCACTTTCTTTAAATGTTCCAGATCACAATACTGAGATAATCTCTGAATTCTTCAATAACACAAAAGGAAGAGAAATGATGTGACAGTGCAAAACACAAGGAATAAGAAATAGTGCAAGTTGACTGTTAGTGTAGATCATCTTTTTCATTCAAAAAGGATGTTTCTGCTTCATTTCACAAGTTATTTCTAAAACTGTTGTGTTAATTGATTCTTGAATATTCTACTTAATGAAGCTTAGTCAAATATTTTCTACAAATGGTAAGTTTGAGTGAATAAACACACAAGAGAATAACACTACATTTTAGAAATATAATTTAATAGACTGAAAAATATCACATGCAAAATGTGAACATATAGACTTCTGGGCAAATGATTTCATTTATCCTTGATTTCTTCACATTTTCAGAGAATGCAGAGTAACATATAGGCAAAGTATTAATATAGATGCAAATAATTGTAATTGGTTTCCATATTCCAGTCTGTGTTCCAGGCCAGCCTTGGCATTACAATCTGATACAATTGATTATTTAGCTTAGCTTATACAGTCACTAGATTGCTTTGCTTCTATTTAAATATGGGAATGAACTGTACTCTAGTACAGTTTTATACTCTAGTATTTATGATGCCTCATCCTGTTTATTCTATTTAGTAAAAAGAGTTTCTTGTAAATCACAGATATCTCAAACTTTCAGATCAGAAGTTTTTCAAGAACCTGGTTAGCGCACGTGTATTCTATATTGCATAATTATATTTATTACCTATAATAAAAAATAGTATGCAATCTGAAAGAAAGACAAGATTAAAGATCAGCAAGAATAGAAAAAGTCCGCCAAAGAC
>VXAL01005624.1:53551-71961 GCA_013399475.1 Chauna torquata | reverse complement strand
CAGGCACTTCTTGTCCATCGTAAACTAAATCTCTCACAAAAAAAACAAACAAACAAAACCAAACAAAACAAAAACTGAATGAAAATGAAACCATCAACAAATAAGAAAATCAGATTTATTTTCCTACTTGCTTTAACACACTAGGTATGACAGCAAAACATGACAGAACTTCAATTTAAAGGTTACTTTCCTTAAGAGGGCCTCTGGGCTTATAGCATCCAGAGATCTGTTTCAATTACTGAAACAAATAGACTTTAAAGTGGATGAATGCACACAGTATATTTATTTGTTAAAATAGGATGAATGAAAAATTGTCTCTCCGTTATCCTTTTAGTGAAAGTACACTAATGTCTGCCTGATAAAACATTTCCTGTTTGTATGCTACAGATTTGCTAAACTCATCCTCTTAATATTTCAGGGTAAATAAGGAGATTTACCTGGACATATGGCAGAGAATTGTAATAACTTCCTTGTAAATCTTTACTTGCTCATAAAACTCAGAAAGTGATTCATTTTGACATCTTGGGAAAACTACCAAAAGAGAAAAGAGGAGACTGAGACGAAGACTAGAGACAGAAGTGCTGACATTAATATAGAGGGAGGGAAGGAGGAAGGATCTTTACATGCCTTGGCTATTTGGTAAGTTTCTGAAAGCAGTAAAAAATTGCTATGTAAGCATGTTTTCTTTCCTATTCCTTAATTTAACTAAATACAGTAGAAATTTCTATAGAATCAAGAGACGTTTCTAGTACTTCCTGGTTAAAGTATTTTCACCCTGGTTAAAGGATGAAAACATCATATGTTGAAAAGCATTGTTCTCAGATCTTATTAAAACTGAAAATCTTTAGAACATCTGTTTAAGAAATATTTAGATTGTGTTACTTCTTAAGCTGAAGAATCTGTTCTCCCATTCAGAACAATAATCCTTCTTAGCTTGTAAAAGATGAAATCAGAATAGTTAAGTTGGAAAGCATTTCAGAACAAGTCCTAATCTGAAATAAATGGTGTGAATCATTGTAATGGTAAATGATAGTAAATCTTTTTAATTTTTGTGGTGGAAATAATTTTGCACAGATTACAGACTTGAACTTTAGATTCCAGAGATTCTGGACAATGGCCACCTCCATTTTTGTGTATTGTTCAAAACTAAATAGGCAGTGAGATGAAAACTAATAAATAGTCATCATCATCTGCTATAATTCTTGAATTCTTGTTAAATGCAAAAAGGCTGCTGGCTCTTTTTAATGTAATTTGTTAAGGGCAGAAAATGGCTGCACAATTATATCAGTAATTTGTGATTACTAATAATGTCCTAGTGAAATGGATATACAAATTCCTTTTCCAAAAGTATGTATTATTCTTCAAACTTTTTGTTCTTTACTAATATCACCAATGATTATATAAAATTATATCAATGTCAGATGATATGTTTTTCTGTTTTATGGACACCAGTCATGAGGAGCTCAGCTGAGACTAACAACTTTTTTAGCACAGGTTGCTGAACAACTATCAGATGCTCAAAAGTCCCAGTGACTACTGACTGCAGACGATTCAGAACAGTGAGTTAAAGGTGAAAGACTTCGTAAACCATTTCCATCCCACTAAGCCATCCAGTCTCATCCTCTGCTCTTTTTCATTATATATGACATTTTTTAGATTTAATCTTTGTTCCAGACTAGTAGCTTGTAGCTGTGGGCTGAGGAGATGAGACTTTTCTGAGCTGTAGAACATATTAAAAAGAAAAGGTATGTGGAAAATGCAGGCCATACAGTTTAATAGTTAGTTGCTAAGCACAGACTCAGTTACTAATGTACTTCCTGATAGCCAAATCAAATTAGTAACAAGGGAGCTGCTTCCTCAACAGCTGTGATCTCTCTGTGAAACACTATGTAACTTTGGAACCATGGAAGGAGCAGAACTGTCACTGTGTTTTAGTCAAAACTGCTGAATTTGCTCCTGTGCGGGGAAGGAGTTGTTATAGCTTTCATTATTTGCAGAATGGGCCTTCTTTCCTCAGCTATGCTCTCTCTCATCATTTTTCTGCACACATACAAACTCTCACTCACAAAGTCAACTTGAAGGATACAAATAAAAGTATAAACAAACATAAGATGTCTGGCAATGTGTAAGGATATTTCTCCAGCAGACAGAAAAAAAAAAAAAAAGATATATAATGTTACTATTTTTATTTCATCTTCTAAAACAATGTGTATGCACTTCTATAAATTGTGATAGGAAGATGTAGATGTAAACCTAGACTATAGAATAACTTGCCTGTTTTAAGAGATTCAGAATAGTATAGTAAGTGACAAGCTAAGTCTATTCTTACTTATTCTTAGCCCCAAAACCTAAATGGTAGTCTCAGACTGCCACTTAAGTACTGTATGGCAAAGTGAAAGTGAAGTAGACCAAAGTGCTTAGAAAATGCAATTAGACTGTTTTCTTATTGTTACAAAGACTTCTTTACCAACAGACAATGTGCAGCTGTGGCTTTACAAACTAATAAATTGTTTCCAAATATGTATAGATAGATATGCAATCATCATATATGCTTATACGTATACTTATACAAACTAGTAAATATGCATTATAGAAATATATAAATAGCTACTTAGTATGCATTGCATTTGTGTGTGTATATATATACACACAGGTAACCATGTACCCACAACTGCACATTTTCAATGCTATATCATTACACATGCAGAGTTTTTGTAAGAAAGTACGGGGAATGTGTATATGGGTACATGTATGCATACATAACTTTTAGAAAGACTAAAAGAACACAAAAGATTGAAGATGACTTCACATTACTCAAGTATGCATGAATAGTCCAAATATACTCCATATATGCAGAGTAGGCTCTAAAAATACAGCTGTTCAGGTATTGTGATTTAGATTCTTAATTTTAGCTAACTACACAATTTACTCAGGATGAACGGAAACCACTTTTGATCTGTTATTGTCTGCCTGTTGTAGAAAAGCAATGGATTTGAAATATGTTCAATATATTACAATATGCACTTGCCTTCTGCCCTAAATAATAAGAAGCTAGCAAAAGGCAACAATTAATACTATCTTCAGTTCAGTTCCACTGAAGAATTTCCTAGATTGCCTTGGTAGGTGCTACACAGACAGAAAGTATCTATACTTGTACAAAAGTTTATATACAATTGAAGATTTACTCTTTACTGATCTGTGGGATCTTCTAATGTATATTTTGTACAGAGGAGAATAATATTTTAAAACCTGTCTTGGTTTAATTTTTCACTTGGTAACAGTAGTGTAATGTCTTATTTCTGCCAGAGTACAGACATATAGACATATAGGCAAGAGGAGTCCATAACTCTGAAGCACACATAAACTCTGCTTTACCTTCAGTTTTTTTGCAGGAACTGTCCCAGGGCTGTCCTTAACCAAAAGCAGAATCAATTGCTCTCTTTCGTCTGCCTCTCTACAGGTCTCTTGTCTGATTTCAGTAATGTCATAATGTTAGACATTCCAATTCTTAAGCACCTTGTAGTGTGGGACAGAGGGAGAAAATGCACCTAGTCTTGATCTGGTCTCTCCCTGCTCATGGTCTTGGACTGGCAGAGGGCATTACAAACCATGGAGCTGCTACAGCTCAGTACTAATCTCTAACCTGCCCAGGCCCTGCAGTGCCCGTTGGATCAGAGATACTTTAATTCTCTACTTTGGAGCAAACATTGTAAGTAAAAATGAAAAAAAGAAGTGTCTGATGTTTATTTTGAAGATATGGTATATTGTGAAGTTTTCTGCAGCTGACATTTCACCATAGTACAGCTGGAGAATGTGAATTAAAATATGTATATTTTCCATGGATCACCAGGCCTATTTAAAAACAAAATCAATAACCTTACCTGCAATAGAAAAGGTTTCAGGTTAGATTTTTTTTCTTGCATTCCTCTGGAACTGCTACAAAAGGCAGAGTGTGCACCCAATACTGTGACCTAGCACACAAACAATGAAATCCCAGATTTCCTTTAAGAAAAGATCTTTCAAAATGTTACTTCAGATTATAAGGAAGATTCCTCACTGTGAACACCAAACATCATGGGTATTACAGCAGAAAATATTTTAATACTTATTTCTAGACCTTGAGTAAAATGAATCCTCTGGACTGTATTTCTAACCATTGCCATGGTCTTCTCCTCCTTGTTTCACCTGAAATTTATCTTTGCACCAGGAGAATAAAAGTTCAGAAGAGAAATAGGAATTAATGCAGTCTAAACATAAACGCTTTCAAGTATTAGAGAAAAAGAGACAAAAAATATCAGTAAGTCATCAAACAACCACTGTTTAAGTTGTTTAGGAGAGTAAACTATCCGTAAAGCTGATTTATAAATTTAGAAAATTACTGAGCTATTATATCACTTGCAGCTTTTGCTTTCTACTTTCACCCACTCCAAGATCTATCAACATTTAATGTCTTATAGGACAATCAAGATAGCACCGTGTGAAATTCACTTTTTTTTTTTCATTAGATTTTATGATTTCAGTTGGGATTCATTGGATCTCTAACCTTTGAATTTCACTGGTTATATGTCTACACAGACAAGCTGAGAGGATGATTTAGGAGCTATTGTTATCACTGCTGAGAAAAAGAGAAGCCTCTTTTACTTATTACTTCTGTCATGTAATATTTTACTGAAATTTAAAATTTAATTGGCTCTGTCAGCATACCTCATTATATATTGATAGATGAAACAAGTCTTGTCTTTTCAAAAGAGAAAAGGTGATAAAAGACGTATTTTTGTGTTCAACACTATGATAATATATGCATTTTAAAATGTACATTATATGACAGTCATCTTTACTTAACAAATGCATACTTCCTTGCTCTAAAATGTATCTTCCTCTGAGACCTGAAGTGATTTAAGTTGAGTTCATAATTATTTTTAAAGAAATTATTTTCTGGTCTTCAATTATAATATGACTATGACAACAAAAATGACTTATGCCCTTCTGGTGAACAAACTATAACAGTAACTCTCCTCCTTCAACTTCTCTCTAATCAGCTGGATTCGTGTAATGTCAAAATGGAAAAATAATCACTCCATTCTTTCAGCTTGGTAGGATATTATTGCTCATACTGACAAACAGAAAAAAATCTCAGGTATGCATGAGAACACATTGCCCTTACTCTCCAGTAAATACCTTTGAATGGAACACAGAAAAGAGTATAACAGATATTAAAAAATATTGGTAGATAGATAGATAATAGATAGATAGATAGATAAGCATCTTCTTTTGATGAGCAAGTATGGCTGAGTATTTAGGACAACAGCAAGATCAAACCTTGTCTTTATAAATATTTTACATCAATTTGTGGAGTACAGCCACAGAAATGACAATAAAGGGAGCATACCCCTCTAACTGGGAATGCATAGCAACTCCCTCTCAGTAGCCTAAGTAACATAACACTCTGGAAACACTGAGTATTTCCATCCACTATTTCTGTGGCCACATTTGTTTTCACCCATTTTGTACTGTGGACTTGCTACACTTTCAGGCAGGTAAGCACAGGCTGATGCTGAAGCTGTTCTGCCCAAAGAAGCAAAGCTGAGTTTGCCTCCATATAGCTGGGTTAGTGCATGGTCTTCCTGGCCCAAAAGTCTGCATGTCCAGTTCATTTCTTTCTAGAGAACATAGTAACTGTTTCTACAAAGGTAATCACTATACTGAGTAAAATTCAGACCCCTTTGACACCAGTGGCAAAACTCCCACTGGCATCAGTGCAGCAAAAGTTCAGCAAATTTTATTGAATTAAGGTACAGCAGTAGGAAGCAGATGTGTTTTACGTTTTCCTCTGGGTATTTAATGGGTTGTAAACTTTAGTAGTTGCACAACTCCCATTTGTGTCAATAGGAGAAACGTGGCTAAAATTGAGTCAGTTCTTTCTGAGAACATTAAATGAAAATGAGCTGAAGCATATATACAACAAAAAGTTTTATTTCAATGAAAAACATGCTTGTGTTATTTTGTTCCCCTAAGACTGACCATAGAATTTAGATGAAAGTTTACTGGTTACTTTGGGAAAACGTATTTTGTGAAAATGATGCTTATCACACCAGGGTCAGCTTTACCAGAAAACAGCACTTAACAGTGATGGTCAAAAATAACACAGCATATAATCTGGAAAAAAAATGGAATAAATTGTATTTAATAATATAACTTTTTAAAAGGAATTACAAATACATAGTACATCTAGATATAAGTATAGACTGAGTGTGTATATGGAATATTAGAATACTTCAGAAAGTAGATGATCAATTTTTAGGGCAAGGACTGTAGCAGGCCCTAGGAACTGGGAGTAGAAAACCATCTGGCTCCTCAGCAAAATAATGAAGGGAATCTTCTCAGAGCTAGTCACACAGATTATTCACCTGAAAACTTTAGTCCTAAATTGATTTCTGGAGAAAAACAGTGAAAAATAAGGGCATGAAAGGGAGCCTAAAATATTTGTACTAGCTTGTCAGGCTGTAAGATTGTTTGGAGGTTCCATCAAATAGAGAAAATAATGTTTCTAAGAAAGAATCAGTCAATCATTGAGAATTTCATTTTTCTACAGATGTTGTTTGTTAGTTAATGATTCTGTCAGCTATCTGGTGAATGAACTGGCAAGTGCCAAAAATATATTCCAATGATATATATATGTTGACTATAGAATCTATTCATATTGTCCCAAATAATTTTTAACAGCTTCTTACATGCAGTGCTTGCAAATACAAATATTATCTAATAGACAGTCCTAAACAACAAGCTCACCTTTACCCCATTAATCTCAGTGGTATATGAGCTTGGAAACCCAAAGATAACATTTCGGTATCAACACTGACTATTAAAATGCTGATTATTTCAACAGGCAGAATGAGGGCTGTAGGAAAAGATAGAGGCAAGTGGGAAATGAAAGCAGCAGCAATAGGCACAGGCAAGATTTGGTTTAAACAGGCAAAGTGGTTTGGGAAAAGAAAACAAAAGAAAGGCAAACATAGCAATAGTGGTAAGGTAGGGAATAGCTTCTCAGTAAAAGCTGCAGAGTGCAGCAATAAGGTCTGCAACTTCTCCCTTTAATCTTTCTTTAAAGCCTCAAGTGAAATAAATGAGATCATTAAATACAGTAAGAGCTCACAGTTCTACTCTGTTCTAAGATTACAATCTCTAATATGAAATTTGCCAGAATTCTGTCTTAAATTATAAGCTGTCTGGACTGACCATATCAGTACAGCCAGAAGAACTGGGAAACCAAACCAAACCAACCAACCAACCAAACAAACAAACAAAAACCTAGTCAGGTTTGGCAGAGGCATGTAGTTTTAATCGCATTTCATTGTAGTGTAAAGAAAAAGGTTTTCAGTACTACTGCCTGTGTTCTTTTAAAGAAGGTGTTACTTCACATCTCATATAGACCCTTAAATATGAAAGAAGTTAGATGCCTTCTATTGTTGCATCCCATTTATGTTGCGCAGCAGAAGGAAATATGTAATTTCATTAAACTGATCTTTAATATTTCCTTATCGTTTTACAGACTAAAAAAAGGAGTGTATAGAAGGTCAACATATTTTGTTGAAAAGTTGATAAAATAGTATTTTAAACTTTTTGTCAGTACACATGATAACTTTTCTTTGTTCTTTTGGATTTTTTTCTTATGTTCACACTGAAGAGGAATGCTTCAATTTCCATGATGCCAGGAAAGTGCTGAGATGCACAGAGGAATATTACATAAGGCATCGTTTGTTTTATGATGTTAAATCAGGTGAGACCCAATCCCTTGGATCAAATGCAGCAGGGAGCTGAAGAGAAATTTTGTAAACTAGAGCTTGTTGAGCCAGAGCTCAGCATATTCCTGTCTTTGGTCCTATAACAGAATTCCAAATGTGCCCAGGTATTGAACTTAAATTCATCAAGGTGTCTGAGTCTCCTAAGCATCATTGCTAAATTTGGCTTCTGATTATGGTCCAAATGGTGTGTAAGAGAATCATAGAATGGTTTGGGTTGGAAGGGACCTTAAAGACCATCTAGTTCCAACCCCACTGCCATAGGCAGGGACACCTTCCACTAGACCAGGCTGCCCAAAGCCCCATCAAGCCTGTCCTTGAACACATCCAGGGATGGGACATCCTCATCTTCTCTAGGCAACCTGTTCCAGTGCCTCACCACACTCATAGTGAAGAATTTCTTCCTTATAACTAATCTAAATCTACCCTCTTTTAGTTTCAAGCCGTTACCCCTTGTCGTATCACGACACTCCCTGATAAAGAGTCTTTGTCCAATTTTCTTTAGGTACTGGAAGGCTGGAATGAGGTTTCCGTGAAGCCTTCTCTTCTCCAGGCTGAACAACCCCAATTCTCTCAGCCTGTCTCCATAGGAGAAGTGCTCCAGCTTTGTGATCATCCTCATGGCCCTCTTCTGGTCTTGCTCCAACAGGTCCATGTCTTTCATTTGTTGGGGACCCCAGAGCTGAACACAGTACTCCATGTGGGGTCTCACGAGAGAGGAGTAGAAGGCGAGACCTTCCTCAACTTGCTTCTTTTGATGCAGCCCTGGCTGGCTTTCTGGGCTGCAAGCGCATATTGCTGGTTCATGTTGAGTTTTTCATCAGCCAACACCCCTAGGTCCTTCTCCTCAGGGCTGCTGTCAATGCATTCTCTGCCCAGCCTGCATTTGTGTATGGGATTGCCCCAGTCCAGGTACAGGACCTTGCACACAGCCTTGTTGAACTTCAAGAGGTTTGCACAAGCCCAAACTTCTCCCAGGGCAACTTGTGACTGTTGCCTCTTATCCCCAGGCTCTGCATCTGCAAGAAGAGCCTGTCTCTGTCTGAGAGTGGCTGTACTATGAGGAGCGTCAAGCCATGGAGCAAGTGCCCAAAGAGGTTGTGTCATCCACGACTTTCAAGATATTCGGTGCCAGGCAAGTCAAGACTCTGAACCACCTGGTCCCACTTTGCAGTTAGCCCTTGATGAGCAGAGTGTTGGACCAGATGACCTCCAGAGATCCCCTGCAGCCTTTTTTTTTTTTTTCTCCTGCTACGATTCAAGTTTCCTGAAGATTTTTAATAAGAAAAGACTACTGTTATCTTTGCTTTTTTCTCCGACCCCTTTTTCTTTCTCCCTCAGAATTTTTGGAATTTGTTTCACAATTGCCTTTGGATCTTTCATTTTCTTATGAAAGTTCTTTTCAAATAAAACACTACTTTTTGCTGTTATTTCTCTTTACTTCAGAACAAAAAGTACTTTCCCCCAAAATACGTCATTAATCCACACATTGTAAAAGATTGTCTCAGTGCATGAATTACAATTGAACTGAGGCATTTTCCACTCCAGCACCTGTCCAATATTGTCACAATGTAAGCTTTTGCATTAATGATACTGGTACTGTAACTCAGTATAATTTGCTTCATTTTGCAATATAAAATTGTGATTTGAAAATCATAAATCATAAAAAGGAAATGAAAAATTATTCATTTTATTTGATCATAAAAGCAATAAATTTTTCTATTAAAAAAAAAAAGTCTAATTGTGCAAGTGTGCTGAGGATGTAAAGGTTAGAAGGAAGGGAAGCCTCCATTATACATCAGCTTTTCACTCAAAGATGGGCAGAAGCTCCATTGTTAGACATCAGCGTGAAAATGAAAGATCCTGCCTGGAGTTAAGACAGCATGACATGTTTTTCTGAAAGGAAAGGAGGGTGTCATTTGGTGAAACTGTAGGAAGCTTCAGAGTGATGACAAGGTTTCATTTTTTTTCAGTGCCTCCAATTTACTTCACACTCTTTGTGAAAAAGTTATTGAGATTAATTAAATTGAAGCAACAATTACAAATCGCAGTAGCTCACATTTTGGTTTAGGGCTCAAAGAAAAGAAAACTTGACAATGGCAAGCATATATAACCGATTGGTTACTGGAGGTTATACTTTGCTGTTTGAATACATTCAACAGCTTCATTTGATGCAGGAACACAAAACAGCTCCTCTGATCACATTAAGGCACATAATACATATGTGAATGAATTGTGCTAATAAAGTTTTGGTTATAGTTTTGTGTACAGTACAAGACATTGAGAATAAAAACTTAAAATTTAAGGTAAGATTAAATCATTTCCACATAAATCTGCTGCTTATGGACAAAATATTCCTTTTCATGTGAATCATTTTTCTAATTAGATTTTAAAAATTATACTGATTTTCATTAAAAATGTGCATTTCTAAGTTATAAATCAACTACTATCCTCAAATCTCATTACAGTAAAGTAAAGAAGTGCCCCCTCATGTTGAGCCAGAACCTCTTGTGTTTCAGTTTGTGCCCATTGCCTCTCATCCTGTCGCTGGGCACAACTGAAAAGAGACCGGCTCCATCCTCTCGACACCCTCCCCTCAGATGTTTATATACATTAATGAGGTCTCCCCTCAGTCTTCTCTGTTCCAGGCTAAACAGGCCCAACTCTCTCAACCTGTCCTTGTACGACAGGTGCTCCAGTCCTCTAATCATCTTAGCAGCCCTCCTCTGAACTTGCTCCAGTAGTTCTATGTCCCTCTTGTACTGGAGAGCCCAGAACTGGTATACTTATTTTCATAGGTATCTCATCAAGCTGTATTTCTTTTTAATTTTTGCCAGGCTACTGGAGATTTGAGATGAGTGTCCAGTGAACCTCAATGATTTGTGAACCACAAAATGTTTTTCTTTGTTCCTACTGGTATGTTCAAAATGTAACCTCACCATGGAAATGTTCCTGACAAATAGCAAGATGAAATAAAAATGGAGAATATTAATTTTTGAAAAATCTGAAAGCAGGAATTTTTGAGGGTGGCAGGGAGCTGTAGGCTCACCTGTATTTACATTTTTCTTGCAGTAATACTATTAAATTATTGGTGCAATATGTCCACATTAGCCTCAATAATTGAATTCCTGACTGATAAACATGTGTGTACATAAGTTCTTATATGCCTTCTGCAAGCTGGTCTTTTTGTTTGCTTTCTTTCAGTAGCACTAATTGGTCTAAGTCATCATGGGTTTTTCTAACATGCTTGTATCTGAAGTCCTCATATTGAATTTCTGAGATTCTTAAATATTTTTCCCTCTAAATCTTTCTAGGAAGATTTCTCCATTCACATGTATAAAGGCTATATCCACAAATGGACCACTTGTATATGTCTTGCCACCTTGTCCCAAGAGAGTGACAAAACCTTCACGGACAGAGTTGGACCCCTGTGAATTCACCAAAGCTAGCGTTCTGCCTAGTCAAAGCAACAGGGAGCTTGGGGGAAGGATTCAGTCCAAATTCAAACTCCAGTATCTCTCTGAGATTGTTTTGAGTAATTCATCTTTCACAAGTTCATCCAACAGCACTAGAGCTTCAGGCAAGCAGAAACCAGAGGATCTGTGGACACTATTCTTATAATGTAAAGAACAGACATTGGCCAGTTTAAAGTTCTTTCTCATCTACTTTCAGGTTTTTGAAATGAACAGCAAGCAGATACTCAGGGAATAAGTAGAAGAAAAACAGTGTAGAAAGGAAGCGTATATCATACGTATGCAAACAATTCAGATACTATCTAATCATAGAATCATAGAATTATTTAAGTTGGAAAAGACCCATAAGATCATCAAGTCCAACCATCAACTAACACTATCAAGTCTACCACTAAACCATGTTCCTAAGCGCCACATCCACCTGTCCCTTAAAAACCTCCAGGGATGGTGACTCTACCACTTCCCTGGGCAGCCTGTTCCAATGCCTAACCACGCTTTCTGTGAACAAATTCTTCCTGACATCTAGTCTAAACCTCCCCTGACGCAACTTGAGGCCGTTTCCTTGCATTCTATCACTTGTCACCTAAGAAAAGAGAGCAATACCCACCTCGCTACAACCTCTTTTCAGGTAGTTGTAGACAGTGATGAGGCCTCCCCTCAGACTCCTTTTCTCAAGACTAAACAACCTCAGTTCCCTCATCCACTCCTCATATGTCTTGCTTCTAGTCTATTCATCAGCTTCGTTGCTCTTCTCTGAATGCATTCCAGAAACTCAATATCTTTCTTGTAGTGAGGGGCCCAAAACTGAACGCTGTACTCACAGTACACACAGGTATGGTCTCACCAGTGCTGAGTACAGAGGGACAATCATTTCCCTAGTCCTGCTGTCCACACTGCTTCTGATGCAGATCAGGATGCCATCGGCCTTCTTGGACACTTGAGCTCACTGATGGCTCATGTTCAGTTGGCTGTTGACCAGCACCCCTAGGTCCTTTTCTGCCAAGCAACTTTCCAGCCACTCTTCCCTGAGCCTATATCTCTGCACTGGGTTGTTGTGTCCCAAGTGTAGCACCTGACATTTAGCCTTGTTGAATGCCATACAGTTGGATGTGGGCCATCAGTCTAGCCTATCCAGATCCCTCTGCAGAGCCTTCTCACCCTCAAGTAGACCAACACTTCCACACAACTTGGCGTTGTCTGCGAACTTACCGAGGGTACACTGAATCCCCTCATCAAGATCATTGATCAAAATGTTAAACAAAACTGGACCCAATACTGAGCCCTGGGGAACACCACTTGTGATTGGCTGCCAACCAGATTTAACTCCATTCCCATCAACACTTTGGGCCCGGCTATCCAGCCAATTTTTTACCCAGCAAACAGAAAATCCATCTGATGATGACTTTGTCTTCATTTGATACAATTCCTTCTCAAAACTAGTCAAAATGTATGTGGGAAACTGCAGTGATTAAACACTGCATCAGTACTACAAAGAAACTTTTATACAAATTTAACTCTTTTTGTAGTTATACTTCAATATATTCATCAAGTATAGGGTCAAAGAGCTTTTTTCCATTCTCATATTCTTGGAGTTCTGGATTATAAATTATAAATTGTAATTTGAAGACATACTTTACCTGCTCTTTGTTTTTGTTCAACATATTACTGACACAGAGTCTTAAAAGGGATCCTAATTTGTTGGTGGATCACACCAACACTATGAGAGATTTTTATACCACGTGGTATAAAACATGGGAGATCTATACTACTTAGATCTCCCATTTCATGAGTCATTAAGCACCAGTGGTGTCCCCAGAACGTGTCACGCCCTTTTCTGTCTAAAATGACATGCCTACAGAAATTTTTAAGTTGACTTTGCTACAAAGAGTCAAAATGACTCTAGGAACACTCTATTTAGATTTTATGGCCAAAAATGTATAAAGAAACATATGCAATTATATAAAGGTAAATAATCTTGGAAAGCAGGATAAGTTTTTATTAATCTCATTTACAAAGACACAGCAAGGTTTGTGTGCATGCTATTTGGACTAGAAAATTTCTGATTTTGTTATCTACAGCAGAACCTAATACGCTTAAATCCAGAGATAAGATTTGGCTTTGCTAAATACTAGTAAGCACATATGATAAGGGCAATACTCAACCTTGTTTACAGCTTTAAGCTATTGTTGCTCAAAACTGTAAATTTAGAGGAACTTATTTCTTCATTTTTACTCAACAACAAGATGTTCTGTCTTCCCTTGTCTTGCAGGGACAGTTAATTTCTTGGATCTTCTCATTTGCCTCAAGGCAGCTAAATGAGTTTTGCAACAAGAATTGAGAGGCAAGACAGGGAAATTACATTTGTTCCAATTTCTTATTTCCACTTTGATAATTCTATACTTTTCCCACTCAAGACCAGAGCTGTGAAAAAAAACATCATTCTTCTTCATTCCTTATTTAAGGATATTCTTTAACCCTCTGACTAGCAGGTTGCTAGAAGCCTGAATTGGAACTCTGGAAATGCAAAATTTATTTTGATCCTTTCTTCAGTGTAGGCAAGAGGTAGACAAAATGGATATTTTTTTTTCTGTAAAAACTGGATAAATTCTTGCTATTTCATATCTTATTATTTCAATCCTTAATATAATAAACATATAAAATTAAAATGACAATTATTTGTATATGAAAATTATTCTGGAATTATTTACATGTTGATTTTACATAATCTCCATCAGAAAAATATCCCCTAAATCACTACTGGAATGTGCACTATTTTATATATGAAACTACCTGTATTTTGCTGCTGTTGTTTCAACTAGCTTCATTTCGAAATTGCATCAGTTTGATTTTTTAGGATGCTAGAACGCAAAGATCAGAATTTTTACTTTCCTTTCAGCATCTGAGTCCTCAAAATTGTCAGCATTTTAAAATTGGTATAGACTAGATGTATCCTTTATCAGATTACCTAATAGATGGAAACTGGATTTCGAAAAATGTCTATCATTTGGCAAGTAACAAAATGATCTTTCCACTTAGTTTTACTGTAGGTTCCTTTCTGGAAATGCAAATGGCAAAGTATAAACATATTCGAGTGGTCTTCTTTTTTGATGAAATTAAATTAGAAGATTTGTTTATAGAGTGTAATGGAGGTGACGCACTCCAGTTGTAAGCAGACATTCAGTTCTTGTGACCCAATTAGTGTTCATCTGAAGTTAAAAAAAAAAAAAAGTTTAAGTCAGAACCTCAGCATCAAATGAGACGTTCACTAATGCAGATGTAGCCAGATAACAAAGACATTTTGCTTTTTTTCCTTTTGCAGCCAAGTAACAAGTAAACTATTCCCACTGTCAGTCACTGAGAGCCTGAGAGCTCACACTTTGACTGTGGCACAGGGATGTTCAGAAACTACAACCCAAACATGCATCCTTGAATGGACTATCAGTTTTGCTTACCTCTCTACTGTCAGTATAGTGCCATAAGCAGTTGTCATGGAAGTATTTGACAAAGGTTTTTAACGGCTGAACCAAACCAGTGGCAGATATTTTCATTTGTACTGTGTTTTCCCACTAAATACAGGTACAGATAAGTTGCTTCCTTTCACAGAAAGTTCAGTTCAGTTAATGAGTTGGAAAAGATAAAATCTTTTTCTCTTACTGTTGTTATTAGTTCCCAGTTTTAGACTTCACAATTTAGGAACTAAGATTGAAAGAAAAAGGATTAGATCCTTAAGTTTTGGTTGTGTCTTCAGCATTCAGGTTTGGAAAGAACTACTGTTGGGAGACTGGAATACTACTAAACACTGTGATCAGGAGTAAAAGATCTTTTTGAAGTAATTCTAAGATTCTAATAGAAAAGTTTTATCCATGGAATCAGCTTTGTGTGTAAAGTGATGTTATTCTCCTACAGTTAACTGATTAACATCTTTTTTTTTTTTTCCTTTTTTTTTATTTTCCCCTGCATTTGGATCTCTGGTGTTGTTTCAAATGCATTCAAAGTTTCAAGTAAGTTCTGTTCATTTTGGAAACAAAAAACAAGCACTCCATAAAACATCATATTTTTACCAGTTTTCATATATTGGGTTTACACCTGCATCTACTCAAATTTAGAAACAATGACAGAAAATTCTAATATTTATTCTACTTTTCTGTTTCAAAATATTATCTATTTTTTAAGAGTAAGAGGCAGAGAGTCCATCAATGCTTAGCTGTAATAAAACTTACCTAAAGGACAAGTTTCTTAAAAAAATAAAAATAAAAATAAAATTCTGCCACAATAGCCAAACTCTTAGAATGATTCATAACTTATAATGAATACTTATCAATGCACTGAGTTTTTCCTTGAATTTGGTTTTGGTTTCTTTTGCACCTCATGGTGTTCATTTGATAATGACCATCATCTACTCTTCCACAATGCAAGGAGGAGCTCAAGATTGCAATCTTAACTAAGCACTTTGAAAGTATTTCAGCAACCATTTCTGTTCTTAATATGTGTCATCATGAGAACTGATTAATTTTTTGTCATTCTCTGTCTTTGTTACAATTCTTGTTCTGTGAATAAGACATTAAACTTTTCAAGTACAATATATTATTCACTTGCTGTACTGCATTAACCTTTCAGGTATTCTGTATTTTACTAGGCTGGCAATTTAATTCCTTTTAAAAGTTTGACAGGATGGCAGAAGGAAAGGGTAGCAGAGCGAGCCAGTCAAATTCCAGAAAATTGACAGGATCAATGTAAGGGACTTCTACCCTGTACAAAAGTAAGATAATGTAAAGCTTAAATTTTGATGCAAATATTATCATGAGGACAGGAAAAAAAATGATATTATAGTGAAATAGATTGATACAAAACACTTTTTTATTTCTGCTTAAAATGACAGTTTTAAACCATGTGAGGGTTTCCTAAACTTGACTGGTGCCTTGGGTTCTCATTAGTAGCAAAAAAGTCTTCTTCTTTGGATCAGTTCATTTTGTATAAGCCCTTTACTTAGAGCTACTATTTGCTAAAGACACTTGACAAGAGAAGTTTTAAGTGTAATAAATGGATTTGGAATGCCCTTTTTGATGTCATAAACTTAGTTTTGGTCACTAGTGGGATTTTGACTGAACAAAAAGTTTTACTTGCTCTTGATCTTCAAAAAAATCGTTAAAATAGTTAGCTTTGTGCCTAAAGGCCTCTAGCTAATTTGAAGCTAAAATCTAGTTAAGCACCAGCTTCTAAAAGCATAACTTGCAGGAATATTTTGCTAAACTCCACATAATGCCAAGAAATCATAAAAACTGTTCAAGACAAGACCTGATTAGGAATGCTGTTTCATCATCATTTAATTGTGTAAAAGTCAGGCAGGTAAATTACTTCTGCACTTGCAGCTTCCACCAGAAGGAAATGAAAAAGTTTGCAGATAATATTCCTTTCGTCTCTTCCTCTCACCTTGACATCAGGTTTGGAAAAGAGAGTTTACAGAAACACTTTCGAATGCTTTAAACCTATGTTCTAGAAAAATGTTTCAGTCTCTGTGTTTTCCTTAGACATACTACTTTAAATCTTTAATTTATTCCATCTCTTTATATTTCAAGGAAACTTAAGAAAGAAAACTGAGATCTACCATGAAGATGAAGTGAATTATTAAGCAGAACAAAAAATGAATTATTAATGTTTAGACTATCACCTGCTGTCTGGATGGACTTACTAACAAGCAGATGATAAGATGTAAAGTTGACACCAATTTGTGGCATTTGACTCAATGTTTTGAACACAATTGCTAAAAGGCATGTTCGTAGAAGAGTAGATTTTGTTGCCAGAAAATCTAGTAGTACCTATTCATTTGATCTTAAGCAATTCTAGGAAGAAAAAAAAANCACTTTTAAAAGAACATTTTTTATTAAACAAAATATTGTAATTCAAGAGCATTATTAATTATAACTGTTGATTGCTAATAAACTCTGATTCAAACAAAACACAAAAATGTTATTGTAATATTTTCCCTCATATTTCTTCAAATGAATAAAAAAATATATATCAAAAGTACATTTTACTTTAAAAAACAAACCTGGTAAAACAGAAGTTAGATAATATGCTCCTATTAAACTTGCATTTTTGAAAGAAAAAGAAGCTTTTCATTTCATCTTATTTTCATTCTAATTGTTATCATATAATATATTTTTGTTTCAGAAATACATTGCACAACGGAGAAAAAAGTTTTTTCAGTAATCTAAATGTATTGTCCTTTTGATCACTTTCGATGCAGATTCAGTAAGAAAGCCAATAGAAGCTTTCATGGAAGTCACCTACACTATTCCATAGGAGAGAATTTAGCTTAGAGTGGCATAAAAATTGCTGCATTTCTCCAAGACAGTATCAGGATTTGGTTAATGACAAGGGAAATTCGAATGGATGAACTGACTGGCAAATCTGACAATTACAGCTTACGAACTATGTTGTCTAGCTGTGATACTAAAATTTTAGGAAAGCACAGAAAGCCTAGCAAAGTAACGACGAAAGTATTTAAAGTGAAAATGCATTATTTTTAATTCATGGGTCTGTTTAAACTTATCTGTCATGGAGTTTATATTTTTACAGATCTTAGAAATTTTCTCCTAAGCCAAAACATGATTAGTAAGAATTATGCCTTATTAGTATAAGGTAATGTTGTACAAGAAGAGTTCTGTAATTTGTTTTAAATTATGTTTGTCACAGAAGTAGGATATGTGACTTATTTTTAAATACTATCTTAGAAGTATGGTAGGACTCCTAGACTTTTACATGTTTTGAAAAACAGAATTTATATTTATTAGTAACATCCTTTGTAGGTCATATGATTTCTTTGAGTAGTTGAATATACTGCTGGATTCCTCCCTTCCCCGAACTCAAGTCCTCCTAATGATTCCGGCTATCTCAAGAATTAGCATGTAGGGAGATGAACTATGTCATAGCTTTCTAGGGACAAAAAGCAAGCTGGTCACATCACCATGATTGTACAGTCCAGTTGCTGTTCTAAAGAAAAGTTGTTTTACAAATCTCTCCTTGAACTAGATGTTCATATATATCCAGTAGTGTTCTGTCATGGTTCAGTCACTTAAGATATTTTAGTACCACATTTTAATTATTCTACACATCTGTGTCTTTCATAAGATATTTG
>VXAL01005624.1:5338-26791 GCA_013399475.1 Chauna torquata | reverse complement strand
CCCAGATTCTGGAAAAAAAAAAATATGATATACTCTTAGGGAAGTATATATTTGAAATATATATATTCTATGATAATCTTTTTAAGCTGTTAAGTCTGGGTGCCACCCAAAAAGCTCACCTTCACCCTTTCTTCCAGATGTCCAGAGAAAAAGAGGAATTGCTTATGTTCTCAGCATGCAGAAAATACTACACTAGTTTCTCTTGAATGTAATGTGTGAGCATGAGGTAGCTTTCCTAAAGATTTCAAGAACAGATTTCTGGTTTGTTTTTTTTTTTTAACCCCTGAAAAAGAGGTGGCTACGTGTTTTACTTCTTTTCTACTCTCTAACTTTCTCCAGCTTCCTCAGAAACCTGTCTTGGGTGGTCAGAGAACACTATATTGAGAAAAAGAAGCTATGATGTAAAATCATCTTAAATCTTTCTTAGACACTAATATCATAGCAGGATCAACATATCCACAACATGTTCAGAAGATTTTTCTCCTTCCTTACACTAGTAGTGACTCTGAGGAATTTTTTTCTACAATTTAGAGTTTATGATAAGGATTGCTAAAATAAGACCTCTTCAGTTTATCTCATAAATTAATTTCCTAAGGCTCCGGATAGATTAAGTTACTGGCAGGACTTAGATTTTGCTCTTCTCACACTGTAATCACACAGTTTAATATCCTGAAGATTGAGATGTTTCTGTCTACCTACAGCCTTTAGGACGACTTAAAGCACTCCTATTTCACAGTTCAGAGGACTAGATAACCTGGCTTCATTTGGTATCAAACTCTTAGAAATTAATCATGTTTTCTCTTTTATATACAAAAACATTATTGTGCAAGATTCAAGGGAGCAAAAACAAGTCAGTGCCGGTCTTGTGGTCCTTGAAGATGCCATCGACATTCAAACACTTAAAAGGGCAGTTTGAAGATTTCTTTTGATTCCTTACGTGGCAAGACTGCAATGACTATGTTCTATTCTACTACACTTCCACTTTTTCTTTGCCTGTCCTTGACATGTTGCTGTGCCAGGAAGGAAGGGTAGAACAGCAAACAAGCCAGCATACCTATTCCTGCAGATTTCTTCTAACAAAATACAGTTAACCTTTGGAATTTGAAATTTACCAAAACCTTTGGCTTTTGACACCTCCTGAGCAGCACAAGATCAGAAAGGCTAGTTCTCCTTTCTCCCAAATGTACAAAAAAACAAGCTGTGATTCAGAGAGGTTATTTCTCACTCCAAACAATTTTGGGTGCTCATGGAAAGACTAGGATTGAATCTTCATTTTTTATGATTTTCTATTTATTCATTTGTTAGATTTATGCAATGTATAAAGCTTATATGTCCACAAATGTTTAAGGCAATTCTTCTAGAATTTTATAGCAAATGTAAATAATCCCAGTGCAGATCTAAATTTGTTGCCGATTTCTGAGTAGAAAGAAATTATTTCAGATCTTTTCAGTTAGTCACTAGGTATCATATGCTAAACAGATTCCAGTCTAAACTGTTGGTATCCTGATGGAATAATCCACTAATTATCTTACCATTTGGCTGTAATTTTTTAATAGTTCTGTCTGACCTTCAGTTGCAAAGCTATACATGACATTTTTAATATGCTAATACAATGCTATGTTATTTTTCTAAACATGTCAGTTTTAAACGTGTTTAGTTAGCTTCCTTATAGCTTCAGCAAAGTATCCCTTGAGTATTCGCAAAGAATAATTTTAAAAAGTCTTACTCATATTCTTTCTTAGGTATAGATGTATGCCATGTATACATGTATATAAATATGTCTTTGAACATAGAAGTTTTTTAAAAAGCTACATTAATATTATTTGAATAAATGTAAATCATAAATATTTAATTTCCCACATTTTCCTAGCAACTTCAATAAGGGACTTTTAAGCTACTCAGGATATTTTAGATTTTATTAATAAGAACTCATTTGCTGGTAGATTTTTTGCAGATATTTGTATTGTTATGAACCATTTCCCATTTTAAAGACATAATGTACATAAATCAGATCTTCAGTTCTATTTTTAAGATAGTTAATTATTAATATTGACAAACAGAATACTTAATATTTCTTAACATATTTTAAGCAGAAATGATTTAGAAGTGTCATTTGTTTCATCACTGAAAGACTGAACTTAAAAAAAGAAGCCAACATAGATTTCCTGCAAGCTGAAATGTCATTAGAAGCATAAACCCGAGACTTTTATTTAACTGTATAGTTCATGCTTGTCCATTCACTTCATCTTGTCAGTTAATATGAAAAAGATTGCAATATCAAGATTTATAGTTCTTTACATTGGAAGCACAGTGATTTTTTTTCCTAAAACTGCTTCTAAAAGGCAAAGAAAAGAAAAAAAAGGAGGATATATATGTAATTATGAATACCACTTTACAGCATTTTTGTAAATACATATTTTTTCCACAAATTTTGTTTTATGTCAGAAATTTTAATATGGCATAAGAGAAAAAATACCTTGTATGCAGAGCCAGGAAACTATACTTAGTCTGATTAATGTTTCAGCAGTCTAATAAGGATACAACAAGCAGCTACCATTATTAAAGGTGACACCAACTCTTGTGGTCCACATTATCCAATTTTTGCCAATTACCATTAAGAATATAGTCATAATGGTTGCACACAGACCTTCTAGCATCTACTCCTCTCCTCTGCTGCTGGGTTCATCCATCCAAAAAAGGCACAGGCTGAAGCTGAGGGCCCTTCTTCCTTTGGCAGGTGTTGAGGAAGCCATCTTCACTGCAAGGAGCACGCTGTGTGAATAAGGGTGCTCTTCCTCTTTGGTTCACTTAGGAACACTTTAAAACATTTTCAAGAAGTCTGACACTAGCACTATTTTTTGATTCATCTACAGCTTTAGTTGTACAGTGATTACTTACTTTTACCATACTTCGGGAGTTTTTGTAGGTTAATAACTTCAGGATTGCACAAAGGTTAAAACTAAGAACAAGTCAGAGGTCAGTCATGGGAGCATTGAATAACCTTGCTGTTACATGCTGGACAAGTTAGACAAGCGGTATCTAACCACAGGGCAATGTGCTGGTACAGCTGAAACCAAGCTAAAACAAAGTGAGGCCAAGTCAAGTCAAGACAAGTCCTGAAAGGTCCTTACACCTTCTTTTACGTGCTGTAGGTGATCCTGCTCGGCAGGGGGGTTGGACTAGATGATCTTCAGAGGTCCCTTCCAACCCTGCCCATTCTGTGATTCTGTTGCTATGCTGGCACAAAGCTTGTGCTGAACAGTAGCAATATGACGATATATACCGTTCTCTTGGGCTACAGAAAATGCTTGAATAAAGTGATATTGCCCTGAAAACACATTTTTTGGGTCACCCTATGCAAATATTAAAACTTGTCATGGGTGAAAGTTGCTGTTGCTCAGAATGTTGTATTTGCTCACGTTCATAAGAGCAGTCACTGGTCAGTGAATGGGATACATGTCAGTAGATTGTTCAGGGGCATCCATAATGTAAGATCAGATGTGGAAACAGATCCATACCGCCCAATTCACAAACCAGAGGTTCTTTACTCCAGAGTAAATCAGCAAGTGCTTTGGAGGTTACTAGATCTCCCCTAGGGTACAGAAAATGTTAACTCCAGGAACCATGTGCCTGTTCCTGCAAGGTAATCGATGTCTCCAGTGAGGCAGCAATGGCTTCTGAACAAAATTTGGAAAGTGGGTCACTGATAATGAGCCTTCATTGTATTTCTATTATTTCAAATATCAAGATGACCTGGTCAATGTTTTCTAAGTATTTATTAGATAAGAACAGATTATTGCAAGATCCAAAGAATAGATTACATCAAATAATTATAAACAGGTCACAGACTTGTGATTTACGTTAAGTGACATTGATCATTTTTGTGTTCTATGTTGTGCAAAAGGTAACATTTTCATTAATCACTTTGTATCAGACAATTAGTAAAATAAAGCATTTAGTCAGCAAATCAGTGAGGTGTGTTTTCTTTTTAATTATTTTTATATTATGAAAAGGTTGAAATGCTACTGTGTGTATTATTTAGGATTATCTCAATGATGCATATTTTACAACCATCACCTATTATTTCCTAATGTAACTTTTTGTGAAAGAAATTTTCCTCTTGTGAAAACTATTTTCTGTTTTTAGAACACATGGGGAAATGTTCTCAAGTCTTCAGTAGCTAATAAATGACTGAAAGAAATAAAGATGTTGCAATTATTGTATGATGTATTTTTTAAATTCTGAAATAAAGCAAAAGAACTAAGTTACTCATGGGTCAAGAGACTCAGGATGTGTCTGTATGAGTATTTTACTTCGGATAAGGAGTGTGTATTGGGTTTACGTGGTAAAGATTTGGTAGCAGGAGGGCCACAGCGGTGGCTTCTGTGAGAAGATTCCAGAAGCTGCCGCATGTCAGATAAGAGCCAGCTCCAGCTGGCTCCAAAAGGGATCCTCTGCTGGCCAGACCTGAACCAATGAGCAATGTTGTTTGCACCTCTGTGACAGCAGATTTAAGAAAGGGAAAAAACTGCTGCGCAACAGCAGCTGGTAGTGAGAGGAGTGAGGAACAGCCCTGCAGACACCAAGGTCAGTGAAGAAGGAGGGGGAGGAGGTGCTCCAGGCACCAGAGCAGAAGTTCCCCTGCGGCCTGTGGTGAGGACAATGGTGGAGCAGGCTGTCCCCCTGCAGCCCATGGGATACCACGTGGAGCAGATCTCCATGCTGCAGCCTGTGGAGGAGCCCACAGTGGAGCAGGTGGATCTGACCTGAAGGAGGCTGCAGCCCATGGAGAGCCCCCGCTGGAGCAGGCTCTGGGCCGGAGCTGCAGCCCGTGGAGAGTAGGCCACGCAGGAGCAGGTGATCCGGTGGGAGCTGCCACCCGTGGGGGACCGGTGTTGGAGCAGTTTGCTCCTGAAGGATGGACCCCGTGGTACGGACTCATATTGGAGCAGCTCTTGAAGATCTGCAGCCTGTGGGAAGCCCACACAGGATCCGTCTGGGAAGGACAGCATCCCGTGGGAGGGACCCCACGTTGCAGCAGGGGAAGAGAGAGCGACCACAAAGGAGTGGCAGAGACGAAGCGATATGGGCTGACCGCAGCCCCCATTCCCCAGCACGGCTCAGGGGGAGGAGGTAGAAGAGGGTGGATGGGAGGAAGAAGTTTTTAGTTTGCTTTTAGTTTCTCACTGCTGTAGTCTGCTAGTGATAGTAATAAATTATATTTATCTCCCTATGTTGAGTCTGTTTTGCCCGTAAAGGTAATCAGTGAGAAACCTCCTTTTCCTTATCTCAACCCTTGAGCCCTTGTCCATCATATTTTCTCCCCCTCTTCCTTTGAGGAGGGGGAGTGAGCAAGCGGTTGTGGTGGAGTTCAGCTGTTTAGCTGGGTAAAACCACCACAGAGTGCAGTTTTCAAATTAATTCTGCTTATTCTTGCTTACCACAGTTTCTTTGTATAGTCTCATGAACTGGGTTTCTACAACAGAAACTAAACCAGAATGTGTACTGGTGTACTTCATATTATCCAATATATGCTCCACTAATATTCTGATTGCTAATAGGCACTTAGACCAAGATAAACCCCTCCAAATTCCTACCAAATGGATGCTGAGCACTTGGCACAAATGATCCCATGACTCAGATCTGCTTCAGCTGTGACAGTCCAACAGCTATTGATAAAATACTTTGAGTTATCAATGAAACTGAACTGGAGAGGAGGACTTAGCAGCTGGACAACCTCCTCACTCATTTCCGTTGTCCAATCAGAAGTGAGTTGTTGGTCTTTTTTTTTTTTTTTTTTGNTTTTTTTTTTTTTGATACAGGACTTTTCTTTTTCTATCCCTCTGGCTCTCCATTTTACCAAAAGTTCATTCTCCTATGTAAACAGACACGAGTATTACTTGAACCAAGTAACTAATCACACTACATTTCAGATTTTGACAAGCCATAACAGTGTAATCTCTAAACCTAAAAGCATGTATATCCCTTCAGTATTTAACCCATTATGACCTTCAATCTCTATTTGGAAAATCGGTCTTATTCCACTAAGTGCTTACTACCTGCGTAGGGAAAATGGACTATGGCTCCATGTTAAGAGTAGTCAATGACACACAGAACTAAAGCTAATGAAACCTCCCTGAGGTTAATCCATGGATCAAATCCTGATCATTTTGCTCTTTATGACTGAAGTCCATTAATTCTTGCCACTTCAGCTTAGTTACATGTCCTAGAAGGGTTCTGACATCGAAGAAGAGAAATCCCTGTTTGTCCGCTGCCCCAGAACCTTCCTAGTATCACTGAGCTTCCTCTTCTCTTTGTGACTGTTTTTATGGTACAATCCTAAGTCAATTCATCTGTTTCTCTTTCACAGGGAGATGCCAGCGCAATAAGTCCTCCTTCCATGGGAATCACTGTAATGTGAACTATTTTCAGAATAGTTCAGGCATTTTTTTTTATGACAGATTAAATATATTATGAAAAGAAAGGTTCAGAAAGGAGACTGAGTGCCCTTGACTTGATTTCCAGAACATTATTTGTAGGGCAAATATTTTAAAATTATAATTTTAAATAAGTTTAAAATCATATAGTATAATAAAGAAGGCAAGGAATGAGTCAGGAAGAAAACATTCCCTGAAGCAAAATACCAGATACTCTGGAAATTCAAAACATCCACTGAACCAATCTGTATATTATTTAACATTTTCCATGTAAAAGGCAGATACCACTTGAATTCAAAACTTGAAGTACGGTCAGTCATCTACTTTTATGGCTTTGCTTAAAGGTAATCTTGACCATAGGAGCTAGTAATATCCAAAATTTTGCTATTCACTCAGAAGGAAAATGCATGCCTTTGAAGATCTGTACAAAGACAACAGTGGCCTGTGCAAAGACT
Organism: Chauna torquata; assembly: GCA_013399475.1. Taxonomy (NCBI): domain Eukaryota; kingdom Metazoa; phylum Chordata; class Aves; order Anseriformes; family Anhimidae; genus Chauna; species Chauna torquata. Next base: position 19,899 of record VXAL01005624.1, on the reverse strand, counting down.
GGAATGCTGCTTGCACTCTCCAAGGGGGAATTAAATAAATTTGAAGCAGTAGATAGCTGTTTTGTGTGTACTCGTGGAAAAGGGCGTCTCAAGCTTCTTTTAAGAATAATGTAAGTGTTCACACAAATTTGGATTTGTATCTGAAATGTTTATCTGATATCTACCATGCATATGGCTGGGTCCAAAGGAAGATGGAGAGTTTAAAATAAAATTTCTTGTCTCCCTTTGAAAGCATTTGAACAGCACAGTACATTATCCACCTTGCCACCTTAGTTCATTTCTTCCAGTGTTTAGAGCACAAAATGGGTTACACACATTCATTCATATACTACCTACTATAAAAGACATTGAATACAACTGATTGAACAGAATTTGACTTTTATGTCAAAACTGAATGCAGAATACTAATGCAATCATAAAGGCAGTGCAGCTACAGCTGTTTGTCAGTTTTGAAGCTCTGTTTACAGACACTGTAATAGAAGGATTTTTCCAAACACTCTTCACATATTTATTTATTTATTTATTTTGTTGTTGTTTTGTCTTCAATACTTATAGGTCTGATTTAAAATTTCATCTAATTCTAAAATCATACCTTGCTTGATTTTGTATTCCATCAGCAAAAGCAAAAGACCAAAGCTGCACACTTAAGTCATGAAACGTCAAAGTGAAGCACAGCTAACATTACTGCTTTCACCCTGTGGATAACATCTTCTAGTCTTGTAACTCCATTGACTTTCACACTCTAGGTTATTTGAAAAAAGATTCTCCTTGCACTAAATTGAGAACAGTTTTCTCATCCCACAAAACCTTCTGAGATATTAAAGATTCTCCTATGTTTTCACCAAAAGTCAAAATCTTTTGAGGATTTTAAAGTTATGAGTTTTTATGAGATGTACCTTTAGGATAGCAAGGAAGGGAAAGGGGAAACAATTGTCAATCTAAATAAATCATGCTGGTGTTTTTAGTTTTCTAATGTCTGCTTTGAATATTCTGGTGGACTAACTGCCCTCCTGCTTTTCTATCTTTGGTCTTAGAAAGATTTCCCAATGAAAAAATGCCAGGCTTTATTTTAAAGCTGTAGTGAAATTTCATTTAAAAAAGAAACCAATATTTTCTCACGTAAAATATACATCATCTTAAATTTTAATGATTTTGTTTGTTTGTTCTTGAGAAAAAAATTTGAAGTATTATCACAAATGAACTGTTTATGCTCTTCAGTTTGCTTTTAATCTAATAACATCCAAGAAAAGACCAATCTCCTAGAAGAAAGTATTTACATCTATTTTTGGTTGGTGGAATATTCATGTATTATTTCATGTTCTTTCCAATATTACTAAGAAAAAATCAGAAATATTTTTTGTCTTTTTACTTACATAAACTGTCTTCCTCATTTTTTCCTTACTTTGATAATTCCCTTTCATTTACATACGCTCATTGGTAGGCTGCAAGTTAACTTGAGTGGCGGGGCGGGGGGGGAGAGAGAGAGAGAGAGATGAGTGCCATTAGGGAGATCTCAGTGAAAAGCTATGCTTAAAATGCAGTGGTAGTCAAAGCAAACAGAATGATAGCATGAATAAAGAATGGTTTCATGATAATAATGAAAGAATTACCATGCCATTTTATAAATAGATTGTAAACTTCACCCGTAGTGCTGTTTTCAGCCTGGCCCCAGTGAAATCATTGCAAACATCTCATTCCAACAGGGGAAGGATTTTATTTGGAGAGGGGTCTGAACTGGAGTTTCAGCCAGGGGAGAGTCTTTCCTCCCTGTCATGGCAGTAGTGCCTCTATATTGTGATGAAACGCACCCCAAGAATGCACCAGACTTGAGAAAGGTGAATGAAAACATATAGGAAGGTAACTGGTATTTTTCTACAGTATTACGCTGTCTTTTCACAATCTTAATATTCAATAAAATAATGTAATTTTTTTAAAATTAGTTTTACACAACTGGGCATAAGGACCAGTGCTACCCTGATGGAATTAGGTTAGTGATAGCATATGTTCCTACAGAATGACTTTCCTCTGCTTGCCTTATATGTCTTATCTAAAGATCACTTCTTATCTAAAATCATGTTCCTTTATTTTAAATCTGCTCACTTTAGTACAGACTATTGTCCTGTATCCAAATCCACAGGAAAGGCTTATGACCCACTAGAATCTTTTTGGTGTGATTTTACATCTTGGGGTGAATTTGAGGAAATCAAAACAAAAGCAATGACACTTCTGCAGCACGTCTGCCTTTCCCTATTGCAGTATGATAAATATTTTGAAGCATATGTTATGGAACAGATGCAAAAAAGTAGCTTAAATAAATTGTGCTGGCATTCAGTGTAGTATAATCATCTAAAACTGTCACATTAATAGTTCCAGCTTATCCTGCAAAAGCAATATATGACAAAAATAGCCAGAACAAGCAAATGCTTACTGGAACAGCAGTTCAGTGTGTGAAAATGATTGTCTGAATACTTCTCTTATACAGCATATCAGTTACTATTGGTAGATAGTAAAATACCAAAGCTTGACTGAAAAATGATTCCATAATTCCTTCAGAACAATGCCTGTTCCTTAAAGGCTGCAGTATTTTGTGTAATCAGTACCAGCAGAGATTGACTGCCAGAATCGTTTAAACACCCAAATCCCCAAACCTCCCAAAATGTATATGTGTTTAAGTCATAGAATGCTTATGGAAATCACTAGACTTACAACTAACCGCTGTCAGATTTGGATATTTTATTTCTGAGGAATCTTTTTGATTTTATGCATTGTTCTGTTTGGATTACATAGTATGAAAAGAAATAAATTTGGTCTTACTTTTAATAAACTTAATTTAAAGTGGATCAACACCACTGTGAGGAGAGCAACCAAAAGAAATAATGCAGTCCTGGTCTATATTTCTTCCTAGCCTCCAGAATTATTACTGATATTTAGCTTCTGAATTGATTGAGGAATGTTATAAAGATAATTTACTATCTAGCAGGACAATAGATGAAAAGAATAATTTACTGCTCATCACACACCTCCAATTTTAGAAAATTAAAATGAAGGGGAAAAAAAGACTTATTGATTGTGTTACCAATTATTTATATGTCTCATTAAAAGCTCAGCATTTTACTCACTGCAATTGTATGATTCACCACTCTTCTCTTCAACTACCACCCACTGCTTTGGCCTTCCTTAACTTTAGCTGTTGCAAAAGATGGTTATATAAAGACAGCTGGATGTGTACATATTTCTTCTAAAGAAAGTTAAGAAATAAATCAGTTCATACCTGCAGTGTGTGTTATTATTATCACAAATGCTTGCTGTGTATTTCTACTTCTTTTCCTCTTCTCAGTGCTACAGAAAATGCATGGGTAAAATTCCTCTCCCCTCTCTTTCCTCCACAGCCAACTAGTAGCTGTGAATATTTAAAAAAAAAAAAAAACTGCACATTTTGATATAAATTGGATTGTGATATTTTCATTTTATACAGGAAAACTGGTTCCTAATTAAATTAAATAAAGCTAAACTAAAGGAAAAATACAAATGTTAAAAATGTTGGTATGACAATATGTATTATGCCATTAGCTTGTAAGAAACTTAAAAAAATGCAACAAAAGAAAAATTGGAATCAGGAAAGTGGTCAGAACATCGCACCATTTGCAAAAGAAATGTCACGGAGTAGGAGCTCATATATCCTTATTCAGCAGATCAGTTATAGTGAATTCAAATAACAATAGTCGCAAAGACGGCATTATCACATTACCCACTTCTACATGTTTAAACATTGTGAGGGAAAAGTAATACCTGCTACTATTTACAAAGCAGCAAATGAAAGGGCAGAATGTTCCTATTTCCTGTGGAACTGACTGACCCTTGTTCTCCAAGAGAACAGTTTGCTGCTAATAGCAAAAATAAACAACAGATGGCCTGGAGGGATTTTTTTTTTTTTTTTCTCCTTTTAATGGGTTTTTACTTAACAGAAATCTGTAGCTTAAAGTAGGTCATTGTTAGCTGGGGATAGAGAACTACAATAGTTCTTAACAGTTTAGGTTAATTGGTGAGAAAGACCACCAGCCTGCTACGATTGCTTGGTTGCCTGAGGAAAAATAAATTTTTAAGGAAAATATTGGAGTTTAGGCTTTTTTTTTTTTTCTTAATGAAATGTCACCCTTTCTATTCTGCATGTTTTTCTTTCTGATAAGTAGAACATAAATTCAAGACTTGTGTGTTTCTTTTTTTTCTTTACTGTTTTTATTATTATTATTATTATTTATTTATTTATTTATTTTTATCTGGACTCTAGGATAGAAATGTAGCAATCATCCAATATCAAAATGTAGGAAATCAGTACAACCTGCTATGATAACTGTTTTCCATGTCTTGTCCAGATGTTTTAATATATTTCTTGCTTATATTTTGGGGTTTGCATTTTTGAAAGAAAATGGGTTTCCTTTTAGGAGATAAAAGTAAGACATTAAGATATTTTGAGCAGAGTTAGGAGGCATGAATCGATAACTGCAGTGAAATGCTGTGGATATAACATGTACTGCATTGCACAACATTCAGGATGACTTCAAATACTTTTTGTGTGTGTGTGTGGATGGACTGGGAAGCAATCAAAATCTGCAGAACATTTTCTGGCATCTAATTTCATATTTCAGACCCACTAAAGGTTTCTGATACAGACAGACTGTAGCAAATAAGTGAAGCTTTCACTACCATCAGTTACCTCATTCCCAAACTTTTCAGAATTTTTTTTTTGTGTATTACTGAAAGCTAAAAGAAGTAGAGCTTCTGACTGTAGTCAGAAAACATAGCTCCCCATAACCTGGCTGTTTGACTTCTGTACAGGTCCATGTCACCATTATGTCACCATTGAGCCTTAACACTGACATTTCTCTTGGACTCAGAAGGTCCAAAGCTCACAGAGAAGAGAAATGGAAACAGAGTCATAATATACATGAGAAAGAAAGAGGCAACACATACATTCTTTCTAATGGGAACTCTTCTAGTAAATCTCAATACAGGAAATAAAGGATCCAATAGAAAACACCCAAAAAAGGATAGTCCAGCACTGAACTGGAAACTGAAAACACTGTAAGAGGCAGTTTTGGGTATGGAACTCCTTTATTCAGGAAAGAATTCAAGGAAAAAGTGAAAAGAAGAAAGAATAGGGAGGATCCAAAGCGGTCTGATCTGTGTTATACATACTCTTCCAGCTGATGGATAACAGTGTAGCATTGTGGACAGAAAATGAGATGGAACTTCAAAATTGGAAAGGACATAATGAAAGATGAACAAAAACAAAACGTATGGATAGAAATCTTACAACGAGACTGTCCAGCCAAAGGAATTGATTCCCAGGAAGAATATTTTAATTTGATACCACTTCTTGGCCACAGAGATAATTAAGAGGGGTTTCCTTTAGAAGCACCAAGGAAGACTTAAACCTAAAAACAGAGCAGGAGAAAAAAAAAACAAGGAGGTACAGTCAAAGCTTAGTCTAAATGGACCTTTAGACCTCAGTGAGAGTAAGAACACACCAAAGATGGATCAGAAGCAGAGTGTGTAGGTACTAAAAAAATAAAATAAAATAAAATTTCATCTTTGTAGCAACTTGCAGACACTAGCAGCAAAGCATTTGGCTGTCTATTCACTGTGATTAGGGAACGGCAGATTTAGATTTTACTCTATTTGAATTTGGTTGTTTCAGCAGACAAGCATGCACACAATGTCAAAAGTCCTTGGGGATTACAAAAGAACAAAGGATAGCTCTACCAAAAAACTGGCTTTTTACTTGAGAGCAATATCTCACGCTTGAGCATTTTTTAATTCTCTACACCTAGTGCTAGTAGGTTAGCAAAAGCAGAGGTGAGAGGACAAGTACTGATATATTAATTCAATTTCTCTCTAAGAAAAAACACACTGAAGACAAATATATACTAGCATATGTAGTTAAAATAAAAACCTGTCCAAGTTTGATGTGAACTACACTGGAAAGCATAAAACCAAAGACAAATGGGGATGAAAGAAAGGGAAAAGACATAATACAAAAAATAACATGTTCACTAATCTGTTAAAATATATCTTAGTGTTCATCTATATAATATTTACAAGGATTGAAAAATTCCTCTGAACCAAAATTGGTAGTGTTTAATAATTGTGGTAAAAGGGGTCTGATGGCAATTCATATTTAATTGTATGCCTAAATTGTATGCCTATATACATACATTTTCATTTCCTGCTTAAAAGTAAGCAACAGGGTGTTCCAAGTAATTGCCAGGTCAATACTCTGAAGCAAAATATAGCAAGAATATTTCTATGAAGGGTGTTGATTAGAATTTATATGAGTCACGATATAAAATTTGTGGAAGAGGTCAAAAAGCAGGGAGCAATGGCAGTGGGTGGTGGTTGTTACGTATCAAGATGCTTTACATGGGAAGAGAACTACAGTTCATCAAAAAAGAGGTGGTAGTGGGCTTATTTGCTGAATCTTTTTTCCATTTTGATATTCCTCATCCTGCACCTTCAAAATTTCCTTGGCAGGAATGTATAAGAATCTAGTTATTGAAAGAGAAAAAAATGGTGAAAAAATTAAAACAAATGAATGAGAACTTCAAAACTTTAATAAATGCTCTTCAAGCAATACTCCTTTAGGTCAATAGGCCCTGGGATGGTGCACGCTATTGAAGTATATCTCATCAGTATTTAACTTAATGATTCAGATATATCAAAGGGAAAAGACAGGAAAGTTTTCTTCTTCTGATTTTATTTAAGAAGTGACATTAAGAACTGAGTAAATAATCATAAATAATAGAATTTCCTTAGTTCAAGAAGCAGGCATACAAACAGCACAATTTAAAATCTGTGAAGAGCTGGTTTCCTACAAAGAGTTACTTCAACAATTACTACTATAATAAGTAAAGCTTGTTGATCAATGCTATGTAACGAACCTATTAGCATTAAACTCAGCTGAAATGTACAAGATCAGAAAAAAGGATCATTTAGCTGAGAAGAGATTTGATTCAGCGACTTGTGGGCTGGGTATGTGTTAATTATTTACCCATATATGAAATTTGTGCCCTGATAGAAACAGAATGAGAGGAAAATGCTGAAAGTATTTTTATTTTCTTGACATATAATAATTACAGTGAAGAAAGAAGAGTTCTGTGTTGACTTGTATATGCTACTTCCCCAGTGTAATTCAAATTAAGATGATTAAAAATTTTAAACGAACTTCAAGATAAGAAAGAACAGTGACTATACCTGTGCAGTATATATTTCATGCCATAAACCAACCAACCAGATGCAAAGTCTTCTGTTGCTAACTAATGCCATGGATAAATGAGCAGCCACTGCATAAAATAATGATTAGCACTCGCTTATGGCAATATCCTCGCTCCAGTTAGGCTTCAGTATTGAATATAAAAACAGAAATAAGTTTCTAAATCTTACTTTCTGAAAGATATTTAGGAGTGTTATTTTTGAAACTGTTGGTCTGAAATGAAATTGGAATTGAGTATCTGGATGTTTTTGAAGTGTTGAGCCCAAGAATCTTGAAAAAGGTAATGAACGTAACCAAAGTGTCAGTGATATGAACACCTAGGTTGCTATAGCATTGTGGCTAAATAGAATCATAGAATTGTAGAATTTCCTGAGTTGGAAGGGACCCACAAGGATCGTCAAGTCCAACTACTGGCCCTGCACAGGACGACTCAAAAGTCAGACCATGTTTCTGAGAGCCTTGTCCAAATGCTTCTTGAACTCCAGCAGGCTTAGGGCCATGACCACTTTGCTGGGGAGCCTGTTCCAGTGCCCGACCACCCTCTTGGTGAAGAACCTTTTCCTAACATCCAGACCCAACCTCCCCGATGCAGCTTTGTGGCGTTCCCTCGGGTCCTGTCGCTGTCACTAGAGAGAAGAGATCAGCACCTGTCCCTCTGCTACCCTCATGAGGAAGCTGTAGGCCGCCATGAGGCCTCCCCTCAGTCTCCTCTTCTCTAGGCTGAGCAAATCAAGTGACCTCAGCCGTTCCTCATATGTCTTGCCCTCTAGACCCTTTACCATCTTTGTAGCCCTCCTTTGGACACTCTCTAATAGGTTCATGTCCTTCTTATATTGTGGCGCCAAAAACTGCACCCAGTACTCGAAGTGAGGCCGCACCAGAGCAGAGCAGAGTGGAGCAATCACTTTCCTCGACTGGCTAGCAATGCCATGCTTGATGCACTCCAGGGTATGGCTGGTCCCTCTGGCTGCCAGGGCACACTGGTGACTCATGTTCAACTTGCCATTGACCAGAACCCCCAGATCCCTTTCCGTGGGGCTGCTCTCCAGCCTCTTGTCCAGTCAGTACATATAGCCAGGGCTGCCCTGTCCCAGGTGCAGAATCTGGCACTTGCTCTTGTTAAACTTCATATTGGTGGTGATTGCCCAGCCCTCTAATTTGTCAAGATCTCTCTGCAAGGCCTCTCTGCCCTCGGCAGAGTCAACAGCTCCTCCTTTGTCTTCTGCAAACTTACTTAGTATACCTTTGAGTCCTGCATCCAAGTCATTTATGAAAACATTGACAAGAACTGGGCCTAAAATAGAGCCCTGCGGAACCCCACTAGTGACTAGCTACCAGCCTAATGTAACCCCATTTACTATAACCCTCTGAGCCTGACCCATCACCCAATTGTTCACCCATCGTACTACGCATTTATTTAGCTGTATGCTGGACAATTTTTCCAGAAGGATATTGTGAGAAATAGTATCAAAAGCTTTGCTGAAATCGAGAAAGGTTACATCAACTGGCTTCCCTTGGTCAACTAGATGGGTGACCTTGTTGTAAATGGAAATTAAGTTCGTTAAGCAGGACCTTCCCCTCTTGAACCTGTGTTGGCTGTGAACAACGACCACTTTGTCCTTCAGGTGTTTTTCAGTATCTCCCAGAATAATTTTTTCCATAATTTTACTAGGTGCTGAAGTGAGACTGACAGGCCTGTAATTACCAGGGTCTTCTTTCTTGTCCTTCTCGAAAATTGGAACATTTGCCAGCTTCCAGTTAACTGGACCTCTCCAGATTCCCAAGACTGTTGAAAAATAATTGAGAAAAGTTTCACAATGACATCAACCAGGTCTCTGAGTACCCTGGGGTGAATTCCACCCAGCCCCATAGACTTATATATATTCCAGCTGGAGCAGCAAATCCTGCACAAGTTCAGGGTTCTGTAGAAATAAACTGAGCTTCTATAGAGATAAAACACCAAACACAAGAACTGAGTTGGATGATCTTATACACTTCTTTAAAGTGCATTATACTTCTCACTGGGAATTGTTTCCACTAAAACCTATTCAGTGACACTCGCATTAAAATGCCTGCAATTTGGTGAACTAAATTTTAGACGACTTTACAGTGACATATGGACACTTAAAGAGATGAGCTTAGAGGGATTTTGGCATAGCACCTAACCACACCATTCCATTGCAATGTATATAGGGGGTGCTACAGTGTTCTTGAAATAGAGCATAAAGTGGGGCACAGTCAGAAACTAAATATTTAACTGCAGTAACAAAGACATAAATCTCATGCAACAAGAGTTACCTGGCAGTGAAGGTAATATTCACTCAGCACTTATTTTAGATTCTAGAGCTCTTTAAGCAACGGAGTTCTGGTTCAGGAAAAGTTGGGCTATGCTCCTGCTTAACTTTCTTTGCAGTACAAAGACATGCTGGAAGAGTTATCTAAACTCCATCCAGATCACTAATAGTCTTAATTTAGCAGACTTTTCAACCTTAATTCATGTTTTGTTGTTGCCACTGTTACATAAAATTTGCCCAAAATCTTGGTTACTTTAAGAAGCACAGTGCACTCAAATCAGATTTCAAATATGAGCATTTTTAATAGGAACATTTATACAGTCTTCAGCTTAAAACTATTTTAAGAAATTTCATTGCATTCAGTTATTCTCTAGTAAAACTAAATTAGATTGTTAACATTTATTGCTATTTTCCCCTATTACTTAAAATGACCTAAAAAGAACATATAAAGCATTAAATGGAGACTAGAGGCATTCTAACAAATTATCTTATTACCTGTATTTTTTCCCAGCTCTTCAAACAGTCTGGGTTACTGGGTTTTGCTTTTGTGTATTTTTGTGTATCTTTTGAGGATATGCCTTGCATAACAACCAGATCCAACTTGAGGGTATATAGGAAGGGTGTAAGACCTCACCGTTTTATTTTGCCTATACGTGTATAGGTAGCTAACTACCTGACTATGTTAAAACACCCACAAATTTAGTCCATGGCCCAAATAAGTCCTGCTAGAGTTCCTCTCTTACTACTTCCTCAAAGTCAGCACTTTCTAGGCACAGTACATATTGGATACTATGCAAATCATTGTGCAATACTAAACAAAGAGGGATAAAATGCCCTCAAGCTAACATCCATGGAAGCTGGCCATCAACTTCACTGAAACCAAGATACAATCCTCTGCCTTATTTTGTACTATGGAGCCATAGAAATATCTGTAGCAACTTTTGAAGATGTATGACTTTTGCTGTTAATTACAGCCTTTGATAATGTGTTGCATACTTTTTAGCTGCTATTTCAGCTCATAAGAAGAGGGGAATGTAATAGGAAAAAGGCAAATATCAAAGAAACATTGGGTGGCAAACAAACAAGTGGGCAAAGGAAAGAAACTATGAGAAAGAAGAGTAAATGGGCAAAGGGAAAGGAAAGCATTAAGGCCTGAGATTTAAACCATTAGTAGAAAGTGGAAAGAAAATGGTAAGAAGTCATCTCTGTTAATTTGACAATCAACCATGCAAAATGCACAGTTAACAGCAAAGAGAGATCCATTGTTTTATCCTAAAAATACCCATGGACAAACTATTCAACTGTGCACAGCTTAAAAACACCACACACCACAATGATGGGCTCACTAGGATTCACACATACAATGATCAGGTTTAAAATTAGCTTAGTAAAAATAGTTCTTTGATCAATGCTCAGCTGTCAAAAAGACAAAAAGAGAGGAATACTTAGAAAAAGAATTGAGCATAAAGCAGAAGTCTGTGTCAAAGGTAGGATTGTTTTTAATAATTCTTAATTAAATTATGAAGTTACTGGCATGGGGTGCTTTGAAGCTAAATGAGGATACATTGACTAGAAGATAAATGAATACATAGAGGAAAAATCCACCCAGTGGTAATTTTAAATGATTGTTTGTATAGTCTTCTTTTTCAGAGGTTTCTATCCCTAATTACTAGGCCTGAACAACACAGAAGGAGAGAGATCATTCTAAATTTGTCCATCTCTAATCTAAGTATGTCTTTCTGACACTTGTTAGAGAAATGTTACTGGGATAAACAGACCTTTGTTATAATCCAGGATGCCCCAAATATTGTAAGTTTTATATAAGAAATGGAAGAGTGAAAAAAAAAAAAAAAAGGAGTGTTGGGGGATGACATTTCTGAAATGTTTTTCCGGTATCTGATTTTTCCTGGTATGGATAAACTTAAAATTTGCTTCTTCCAAAGTTACTACATCACTGTCCATATTAATATTCAGTATTGTTGGTCATGTTGTTTGTAAAATATTATTATAATACACTATTTATGATTCTCTAAAGCACTTTTCCCCACAGAACTTCTGGTTTTGAATATCAAAAATACTTTTACAATAGCTTTGACAACAGGTTTGACAATAGAAGAATTTGTGTATGTATATGTATATGCTTGTGATTTTTGAATGAGCCATTCTCCATTACTGATTCTAGAAATTAACTAGTGTTCTGTGTCCTTAACAAAAGAGGCATGCAAGTAGTTTCAGAAAGCTATTGTCCATACCGTATTTCTGGACTTCATTCATCTTGTAGTTATTTAAGAGACGTGTGGATGAGGCACTAACAGATGTGATGGACTCAACAGATCAGGTTTATGGTTGGACTTGGTGATCTTGAAGGTCTTTTGCAACCTAGATGACTCTATGATTCTATGATTACCTAAGGGTAATCTTTGACATTTCACCCTGCTCTGGAAATTGATCAACAAATCCAAGCATTTATTCACATTTCAGTATATCTGTGTCTGATGCATCTCTAGGAAGCCTCCTTGTATTCTTGGTGATTTGAAGAACACCAAAATGTTAGATTTTGCAATCAATGTTCTTAATATGCCAGTTCATAACACTCTATTTATGCGTTTCTGCCTCATAAAATTCCTGCATAGAGCTACAGAAAAAAAGACAATGGGGACTATTTACAAAGTAAATCTTATCAAATTTATGCTGAGATTACCTGCATGCCTGTTTAAATCTTTGGATTATTTCTAAACTGATAACTAACACTTTCAAACATGATATATATCCTACATTTATACCTTTAATACATTTAACATGACGTTGAAGGTACCTATTCCTTTGTCCGATCCTTCATTATACATCCGTGTTCTTTCAGCTGACAATAGTCACTTATCATAAGTTCTTGTTTGACAAATTTAGTGAACAGACCTAGAGCTTCTATGCTTGCAAATGTACCTCTAATCCCCAGCTCATAACAACTGTAATTCAGCATTTTATTGCACTTTTCAGTACAGTACACAGTAAGACAAAGTTTAAAGTTGTATAAACTGTGAAATGTGAGCAAAATTATCTCATGAAAAGTGGATCCTTTTTCTTTTATTTCCTGGAGCAACTGTTGACAATTTAGTATAAGACCCATCCTAACCATGACTGTCATGTGAGACTGAAAAAGTTTGTTTTCTCTTCCAAGGTGGTTCTGCTGTGCTGTTACACTGTAGGAATGGATCAGAGCCAAAATACTATCTATTCTTGGATCACTCTTCATATCTAACATATTAAATGCCTTCTCACTAGTGTTCTATCGCTAATCCCTTCGTACTGCTGCACAGAAGTATGGTTGGTCTCATAGGGTATCACTGTGATTGAATGGCAAAAATGGATACTTTGCTCTATTCTTAGCAAGTTTAACCCATTGCTGAGGATTCTGATATACAGCAGAGGAAACACAACAATAAATATATTTCCCAAGCTCTTGAGGAGTTCCATTGTTCGAGGACTGTAAAGGCCTGTTTTTGGACTGGTTCAAGTCAGTTCAATTACAGCAAGAAGCTGCTGAAGTTTTCAGCAGCTGTTTCATTATATAACCAAACACGGAGTTGTTCCAGGTGGAATTGTGAAAGATGTATGCATTGACATCACAACGTCTACTGTTACTGGCCCTTGCTGGAGCTGCAGGGATTTCAAGAAACAAGGAAACTGGAGAAATGACACACTGTGAATCACTGATATCTGATCTTTAAGCTCATTATGTTGAACTTTGTTACAACTAGCAGCCACAAAAATCTAGGTATTAATCACTCTAAGTCCCCAACTTCACTGAATATCTGAGGGGAAAGGGGAAGGAGTACAGCCCATAACAGCAAGCTGTAATAACATTTCCAGGAGGAAATATGTTGGATGGATAAGCAGAGACCTAGCCATTCTTACAGAATGGTTTATAAACATAAAGAAATATTCCCGTGAAACAGAAAGGTCTGCAGACTTGTTAGAAGTCAGAGTATGCCCCCCTCCTTCCTCCTCCTCCATCCCTTATCTCTTAAGCATTAAATTTTATAGACATGGAAATAAACCAAAGACATTTAATGATTCTCCTTTTTGAAAATTTTCTTAGGCAGGATTAGGGGTTCCCTTTATCCTGTCCACTTGGTTGGGTAACTTATGTGAAAGCCATAAAACTACACAGCTACACATTGACACAGGCTTTTATGCTCTTCCTCTTTTGCTGTCCAGAGGTTTCTGCAGGGGAGAAGCGCAGGCACAGAGGGAAGCTGAGAGACCAGCCACACACAGGGATGTTTCTGTGCCAGCTCTACTCAGTACGGATGAAGTGTCAGCATAACCCCACTGTGTTTATCGTGGTATCACAAAAAGCTTTCTTGATTAGATCAAATAAATACTGTTTTCAGACTATGGTCAAAAGCAATGATTCTGTTTTGGTCCTAGAAAGATAGCACTCTCTTCCGCCCAGGTTATTAAGGTGTGCCAAGAGGCTGATTCTGTAGTGCTGTTTCTAGCTCCCGAACTGCATTTGACTGTACTACATAGGAAATAGCAGTTCCACAGCCCTTGAAGAGCTCTAGTTGTTATAGTAGTGCCTTTTCTGCTCCCCTTATCTAAAAAGAACTGGTCTTGGTTAAAACAGATTTTGAAAAAATCCCATGCTTCCTGAAGAATACTGTTTGATTTTTGTATTGAACAACTGTTTTGATCTGTACTAAGAATTTCTNATTTATTTCTATGGTGGAAAAAAAACAATAACTTTTTTTCTAAGGAGTACTGCACTGTGATCTGCTTATATGTCACTATACTGATCTTTACTGTGTTTTAATGTGTTGTGTTTATGCACTGTGTCTAAAGTAATGATAGTGAATAGAATTCATGTAAGTAATCTATTGTTAGTAATCTTTACTATTATTATTACTACATCTTCAAGGATGATATAGCATAGCATTCACTAATGCAGATAATAATACACTGAATATCTAGCACTGTTCTCAATTCATTACAGAATT
>VXAL01005623.1:145990-193411 GCA_013399475.1 Chauna torquata | reverse complement strand
TACACACACATATATATATAAGCAAATAACTCTTTGCATATGCCTAGAAAGGGTAGAGTAGCCTTCACAAAAACTTGCTGTGTTGGACTAGTTCAGACAACCATGGTGTGCAGAGGAAAGTTTCCTTCGAAATCAGCAGAAAGAGAAGCAGGTCAGTTGGATCCACAAGAAAATATAGCACAGTTATGCATAATTATTAAGTCTTTGTCTATGCATGTTAGACATTTAGCAACCTGAATATTTTATTTTGGTGTCCTATCAGACTTTTCTGAAGACCTTGACTCCTGCAATTTTCTTGTTCTTCTGTAAGAAGTTTCAGATATTGTACCAGCCATAAGACACCTTCTGCAAAGATGCAGAAGACATCTGTTATTTGAGGTGAAGCTACAAATACAGGAGACCTGAATTCATCCAGTGTCATTTTACAGAAACTCATGTTATCTGACTGAGTTATGGTTCTTCCGGAACTCACCTATCCACTCGTAGCTGGCAGACAATGCTCAATGCATCTACAACTCCTTCTTCCTTCAATTGCTGACAACCAATGGCTGTGGCGATAAAACAACCAGTTCTTCCTATACCAGCACTGAAAAGAAGGCACAATTTTAACAGGTGAATGGAGCTCACAGAACAAAGGAGTTAATTGGAAAACACTACACAGGTATGAAAACACTAAAAATATGAAACACAAAATTTCCAGAACCAACAGTTCCTAGGTGCATGACTAGTAAAGGTAACTTCTCAGCTCACTTTCTTAGATAAAAATGAAAGAGCACACTGTTCCAGCAGTCTAGTTGTTGTGGGCAAATTGTGAGGCTTACACGTTTCTAATTTGCACACAAGTGTGTGGTTAGAAAAACAATCTGCATTAGCACCACAAAGTCCAAATATTCTCTAGCACAGTGCAAACAAATGATGGAGATATGCACTGAGTTGGGGAAAAGCCCACCTAGAGGCAAAAGTCAGTGGGGCTCTATGTTTGAAACCCTCCAAGGGTAGAGGGGTTTTGCTAACTGTACCTCTAACCACAAAGGTAAAAGGGCCAAGAACCATGCTGATTAAGTTAATGACCTCCCCTATGATTCTGCAGGAGGGAGAAGGATTTGATACTGTAACTCCAGGTTTTCTTGATGCCTGCTTGGAAACAGCCATTTTGGCATTATCTTTACTCCCTGAGCCTCCAGCACTTTTGAGAATCTCTGCCTGACTCTTTCTTGCTTAAGTAATGTGAAATTCAGTACAGCTCTTCTCTATCATACTACATGGCAGGAAAATGTAAGGAAAATAGTTAAAACATAGAGTCAGGGGTCTAGGTCTCCATGCTCAGCTTTAGAGGAAATACTTAGCGATTAGGTGCCTTACCTTCTTCATCTCTGCAATGGGTATGAGTGCTACCTGCTTCATAAGAGCACTGCAAGAGTAATTTAAATTAAAGCCAGGAAGAATATGTTGAGTGTCTTAGATGAGAGCTTGATATGAGTGCAAAGTGTTACCAGGTGTATGTCCATTTGCTACAGCTGAAACAAATCACAAACTACTCACCACAGAATGAAAGATACGAGTGCTTTAGGGAACCAAGAGCCCATGCCTCCTGAAGTGAATATTTCCAACAGGACTCAGCAGTATTAAACGTATGAGGATGTCTAAGCCAAACATGAGGGGATAATAAGAGGTAAAACTGGCCGTGTAAGGAAAGAACAAGTGAACTGAAGATCCTGAGCTGACAGCCTGTCTCCTTGGATATCGATATCTATGGGATAGATGTATCCAAAAGTAGAAAGACAGAGTTTATAAAGAGGGATTTGCAAATACCTATCTAATGCATACCCCCATTATTTTCCTCAAATATTCTGAAATCCCTGAAAGTGGGGCTAACAAGTTTAAACAATTCAGATGTAAGCGAACTTGGCTATAATGAAGGGTNTTTTTTTTTTTTTGATTAAGTGTTCTTGGACAAGTTCTTAATATGTATTAAACAAAAGCTAGGGTTTTCTAATGTACTTTCTTCCTCAGCTCAAGCATGCAGGTCCTATCTTATTGCGCAGCGTTATTTCAGACAGTGCAAGATAAAAATGATATTGTTCTTCACTTGCCTTACATTTCTTTCCTGGGATATCCAGATAATCTGGAGAGCTACTTTTAAGTATTTTCTGGCACTCAAACATGTAACACTATAATATATGCTTCTATTTTTCCCTTCTTTCTTAGGATTTAAGGTGTAGTAGCTCATTCATAATGAATCTGGTCAGTTAATTGGGAGTGTAGAATATTGGACTGTCAAACTTTTGGGATTAAGAGATGCAGGCAGCATGCTTTTTCAGAACACGTTCATGCTAGTGAGGAAGAAAAAGCAAAATTTTCCAGCAGTAACTGTCAAATTTCTGAGCATGACTTTTTTTTCACTTATTCTCATTTAAGAAACTCATACAAGTCTTCCAAAATCAGTGTCTTCTGGGAAGTGGTTTCACTGACTAAGCTGTGCTAAATTAGTTTTACATTTGCAGAATATAATTCTGTGTTTCTAATTCTTCCTTATTCGTTTGATTTAAAGAAACAAATCTTTTCCCTCTATATTTGAAATCTATCAATATTTGGTCCCAAAGCACCTAGGTGCCATTAAACCCAAACTTATTTTGATGTACTAAATACACATGCAAAGGACAGATTAAGGAGATATTTTCCACGTTTGCCACGTGCTTTAAATGAGTGATGTGAGAGGGAAGCGTATATACCTTTCCAGTGAATACCACTATAAAGACTCTTAAGGAGTTAAAACTCACTTCCTTTGGAAATCTACTTCCTTGGTGTGTGAGGAATCAGATCTGCTGATTTCAATGACCAAAAAAATATGTTCATTCTTTTTCCATGTGTTTGCAGAACAGGAACTGCTTTGCTAAAATGAGTAGTCCTTCTTATATCCTGAGTTCTGAATGGACTCATCACTGAAGTGTGTAAGACAACAGACTATGCTGATAGGCTACATGAAGACATACACAAAAAAATGATTTTTTTTTTTCACTTGTGTCATAATTCCAAGTCTTAAGATATTATTAAGCCCTTCTGTTTCAGATCAGGGATCATGCTTGAGTGTGCCCTGTAATGTTCCTCTGGAAATATCTCAGAATTGTGCATTTGTATCTCAGGTCTGAATTTAAAAGTGTGCACATGCTCTGTAAGACCTGGATGACTTTATTGGCAACTCAGATTAAAAGAGAAAAAGAAACTGTGATGAGAAAATGCAGTATGAGTGAGTTTATCCATTTTGTAGACCATTGTGTAGTGAGTGTATAGATAGTTGAGCTGTCACTGAAGAACTATTAATTTTAATCATGGGTCTAGGCCTTCAATCATGAATAAATTCCTGTTCATAATTACAGACCTTGCTGTCATATCGCTCACATCAGAAAGACATCCCGTTCCTCTCCAGACCTTCATTTCTGAAGATCCTTACTAGAAAAATGGGAACCTCAGTGGCCATCCACACATTTGTGGATTGTTTGCGAAAACTACAATTGCCGACAAAAACAACTGGATAAAATTTGAGAAAGTTCCTATTTATTACATTCTGGTTTTGCAAAATGATGTGTGATTCAATTCTGGCTTCCATTTCTCTAACTCCAAAAATGGAGTTAAAAAGAAGTGGCTCAAGATGAAAAGCTCTGGTTTTGATGTACTTCTAGGGAAAAAAAAAACTGTAAAATATGTATTACGGTTATGAGACAAGGCAAGTAAGGAAACACTGATTTCATTTTTTTTTTCTGTTTTGCTTCACCTACTTTTTTCACCATTATATAAATTTAGTCCTACTACTTAAATTACAACATGGGGCAATGAATCAATATCAAGCAATGAAAGGGAACTTAGAGTGATTACATGGACATTCACTGCAAATTGTGTTCATTATAATTTGTGTTAGTAACACTCTGCTCTTGAGTATCAAATCAACTCCCTTTGTGAAAATGTTCACAAATTTTAGTACTGATGTGTTCTGGTCTGCAAATTTGTACCTGATGTCTGCTGCTTATAACATTTTAGTTAACCAGTCACAGGCATTGCATCTGACATAGGACTGTAATAATGCAACAAGATAAAAAAGAAAGCAAATCATGAACAAGAAACAGAAGCAAAAACATTCTTCTGTCTACTCTTTCAAACACAGAGTTCATTAGCAGAAATGGAGAATGGTTCAGAAGACATTTGCTAGCAACAAGGGAATTCTCTCCAAAACTCAAATCCTCAGACAGGAACTGAAGAAGTCAATTAGCATAAAGAGGATCTGGGGAATTTTTCTATTCCCCAAATATGCTCTTTGTTTAGGAGGACTGTTTGACGTGATTTTCTGTGGCAGTTGTTTAAGAAAAGGGTTGCAAATTACCTGCAGTGCACGACGACGGGCCCTCGGTCGGGTGACTCCAGCCTGTCCTCTTCTACATCCAGCATCAGCTGCAGCAGTGGCTGGGCACTGTCAGGGGTTTTGTGGTCCGGCCAGGATGTGTACCAGTAGTGTTTCACACTCTGAGACTGACTCCCTTGCTGGACATAACATCAAGGTTTTATATGTACACTTGTGGTGAACAATTATTTTTATTTTCTCAGTCTTATAGTAAAAAGTCGGTAAATATTTTAAGAGATATTTAACAATTTGGTTTTATTGGACTGAGGGGATACAGTTGAGGGGAACAGACATGCTTCCAGGGACATGATTATAAGAAGGGTTTGTGCACCTGAGAACTTGGCTGTTTTTCCAGCCATGTAAGTCGTGCTCCGTCCATCTAACTATGGACTTGCTGACTGTGTTGTCAGTAGGTAATTGTCAGAGGCCTGTGTTAGGTCAGCAGTAAAGTTAAGAGAGACTACCTTGATTTGGGCTTCTTATTCTCTCTAAATTACTATATATGTCTTGTACCTTTTAAGGACATTATCGTACAGGTCAGATACTAAAATTACAAGACTATTTAAGTTAAAGGTGCTGAAGAACTGCCCTTCTGTGTTAATCAAATATCCCAATTGGTACAGTTATTCTCTCCAACAGAAGCTGCTCCCACTTACTTCAGCAAGCAAAGAGGGTATATATAGCCTACAGTAATTTGCACGCTTCCAGCCTGGACAATATGGCTTCTACCCACTTCTCACTGCCTGGGCTAAACCAAATCAACCAAATCTCCCCAGTTCGTTATTTATTGTAAAGATCTGTCAGGAGGAGCAGATGATGGAGTCCCATACCACAGAAGTGTAATATGGGGAGTAACTTACATGAGGAGCATCTGCCTTATTTTACACAGTTAATGTTTAGTCAGAGCCATGAAAACATGAAGTTTTCCTTATGCACTCCTTATATTTTTAGCTTCTCAAATGAGCTGTAGATGCACTCGACACATAACATGGGCAGCTTACCCTTTTCTGAATTATGTTGTGCTAGTTCTTTCATTAACTAAAATCCCCTTACATCATCTTGGCAATGCTAAAAGGGCCTCAAAGCAAACATAATTCAAGAGAGTGAAATTTGCACTCTTTCTGAAGCCTTTTTTTATTGCCAGAATGATATAAAGCAGCAATACAATGTGTTCCACAGCTTTGGTCTCAACTATACCTTTCAGCTGTGAGCTTCACAGCTCAGTTACTCCTCTTGTAAAAATTTATGCCCTTTAAAAAAACATTTTAACTTCATTTAACATTGAAAACATAAAGCAATAGGACCAATGTTTCTCAGATGCAGATTGTTACCTTTATTGTAAGCTGACGGACAGTATAGTTCTCACATTCTTTCACACTGTTAACAAGGACTTCAACCTTCCCATAGATTCCTCTTTTTTCTGGCCAATAGAGTACACATTTCTGGAAAGCAAACATCAGTCTTGTTAAGTAACTGGATTCTGAAGCCACACTATTATCTAATTTTTACACAGAATTTGTTTGTCTTGAAAGTACAGATGAATTCAACCAAGGTGTTATTAAGGTTAGAAGCATTCCCAAGTAAGATATTGTAGGCTTCTTAATGAATGACTTTGGCCTGATTTTCAGGATCTGAGTTTTCAAATATGAATCTCTACCACTGAACGTTTTGAACTTTAAAAGCTCAATGGAGTTCAGTTAAAGGAACTATCTTACACATTCAAAAATTCAGGATGAATTTTTCCTAGACCATTCTTTATTTCACAGAGTTAAATCCTGAAGATTTGTTGTTTACTCTTTCTAAATGGGATTTCCTTCTGAGCAAGAGGTTTAGAATTTGTCCCGTCCTCACAAGGCTTTTTATCCTGTTTACTCTCCTGAACCATGACAAAACAAAGCATGCAAATGTGCCCTTAGATCTTACTGATTTCAATGGGACTTAACGTGCAAGTTGAAGTGTTTCGCAGAATCATGGCCTGAGTTGTCTATTCTAATACTATTATACAATGCACCGTCTTGCTACAGGTACACAAAATTATACCCAGAATTCTTAATGATGCAGTAGTGTTATACTATTTCAGCAATGTATCTGACAAGAGTCTACTGAAAAGGAGATGAAGAAATCGTATTTACAGAATTGAACTGGTTTTTTTTCCCCTGTAGTAGTTTGTTTATTTTCAGATCACCTGTAACTTCACATTCATTTCCATTAAAGTATCTCTATACCTGAAAGCAAACATCCCTGTTGAATAAATACTTCTATAAAACAGATGCTCATTACCTCAACAGAATAAGGGGTGTGAGAGCCACATTTTCTGAAATAATGCTGGCCAATCTGACTCATTCATTAAATTAAAAAAAAAATCTAAAGAAAACATTATTTTTAATATCCAATATACATGTAAAAAATCCACTGAGAGAACAGACAGTTCTAAAAGAATAGGAAACCCCCAAAGGACCTGTTTGTGTTTCCTCAAAAACACTTGCTGAAGAAACTGATATGTATTTAGACAGCAGCCTACATTACACAGCAAAATGAAACAATCACTTTAATGTAATTAATTGCTGTAAAACATAGCTTCCAGTAAATCCTGCTAAAAATGAGCCAGAAAAAAATTCAGTCATGCTCAAATTAAATGCCACAGTGAAATGCAAGGCTTTACCTCCAGGTGTGATCTTTAAGCTGCTACTCAACCCACTAGCTGATTGAACTGAATGCAAACATCCCTGCTGTACAAATACTTTTCTAAAAATAGATGCTCATTACCTTCAGAGTGTAAGGTGTGTGAAAGCCACATTTTCTGAAATAATGCTGGCCAATCTGACTGGCTTCGTTCAAATCCTGTCTTTTGGAGAGTTACTCGAACATCTTAAATTCGCTGTCTCCCCGAAGACACCAAGAATGGCAATAAAATACTCAGAAATTTGTATGAAAAAAAGTGTTCACCAGTTCCACAATCACCCCATGTGACACATACAGCTATTATCATCTGCAAGATCTGCAATTCATGCCCCTCCCTGGGAGTGTAGTTTTCAGTGCTAATATGGGAAAAAGAAAAGTCTAAATACACAATTGTACCCTGACAATCAACAATAGTTCAGTCAACCCTTGAGACTTTTTGATAAATGAAAGTATGCTGTGCACACTACAAAGACTTCAGGCAGTCCATATGAGTGTTTTTCTTGACTCTTTCCCAGAACTGTAATTGGCAACTTGTGCTGGGTGGACAATGAAACGGGACTGTCCATTAAAATAACTTCCATTTAACAGCCCATCTCCATTTAGTAAGATACAATGAATTATTTTTAACACAGTCTCCATGCATCTTTTTAAAATTCTACTGCTCTAACAAATAGCCTTGAAAATAGAGCTGGGGTCAGCTGTCTTCAGGCACTTCTAAGAAGAAAGATATTTGGGGAAATCAACATGTTTTTGAAAGTTTATTGTAATAAAGGGATAAAGATGAAGGTGGAGGGATAAAGATATAAGATGTACAGAAAATAATACAGAAAATCCCAGGAGCGTCAGCAGAAAAAGATTAAGTTGCCTCAAGCTATTACTTGAACCTAAAAGGAAATTCCACTAATATCAGGTCAGTATATTTTAGACCTGCTCCAAAGCCAAACACAGTGGTTAAGAAGGCTGCTCTCTAGCCTCATGTCTATAATCAGTAAAAGCTTATCACCTATTGTATATACTAGAAAAAAGGAAAAAATCTCTTGCTCTTATCATCATATAGTCCCTACTTTTTTTGTGCTGGTCCTACTACTTGCTGTTCTTTCAGGCCTCTTAGTTTCCCTTTCAGCACGTTCATCTATTACAAAACTTTCTAAATAGGTCGCAGATTTTGTGAGCTTGAGGTTGAATCCTCTATGTAATCAGCAAACACATAACAGCTATGAGCAGGATATTTTAAAAGATGCTTAAGCTAAAAAAAAAAATTCCCAGCCAACTTGCATGCCAGCCAAAAGCCTGGTAATCTTCTTATTTCTTGTAGAAAATCTCATCTTCCAACCATCTTTCAAATTGCCCTCAGGATGCATTTGCACTGGGTAGCTTTCTGCTGGTACCCTCGGATAATGATAATTTGTTTTCGATCTGGTGCCTGACCTTTTTTTTTTAAAACATCATTCCCTGGCCAGAACAGGAAGTTCATACAACAAACAGCATCTCACATGACCTTTAATTTATTTTGGCCTTTTTCCTTCCGTCTGTGACAGGGTTGTAGGCTTAGGTTCCCTCCGTGCCCTGTCCTGTCTCCTTGCATCCCAACCCTGTTGGGTGCTGGGCTTCATGTGAGGGCTCCGAAGGTGGATCTCCGTAACTGGATGGGAGCTGGCCCTGCCTCAGACCAGGGCTGGCACCTGCTATTTGCCACCACCTGTGATCAGGAGCACAGTTTTTTTTTAGCTTGCCAGAAAGTGCAAAAAAAGCAGTCTAGTTCCCCTAGACAATTCTGCTGAATGGAGAAAGGATTTCTCAGCTGATCAGTTATTTACTTGCTTTACTTTCTCTGGATTTGAACCCTCTCAACAAAATTGGTTTAACAATTCTCAAATATTTGTGAAGGTCTTTTCCTTCAGCTTCAGTTCTTTTCCTGCTTATTTTTCCTTATACCTATGCCCATAAATTTACAAATTAACTGTCCCAATAACCAGCCAACCACACGACAGTAACGAATAATTACAGCAAAGCTTCAGTTCCAGAATCCCTTTTCACTCTTGCCCTCTATTTACTGCCACTACTAACTCAAGTATGAGAGGTATACTTTAGGAGGGCTTGCAGGATTTGCATTTATATACAAAAATCCTCAAAGTTAGGACCAAATCTTCTTAATTTTTTTCCAAAACCTGAGACATCTCTATGGTGCCAATACTCAAGTTAACTAATGAGTAATCTTCAAAGAGGCTTATGTGAATTCTGCAAAAGGTAGGACTTCTGAATTCGAAAATCTACTTTGTTATGTGTAGATAAGAGTGCCTATAGACCAAGGGAAAAAATGCTGCATGAAAAGTGATATGAGCTTTAAATAGTGAGTTAGCAAGATTGTCCTAGATAATTACTGACAACAGATTTCCATTATCTGATAGAATAAACACGCATTGTTTAATGCATCTCTCAGTACTAGCCCCTTTTTCAGCAGAATGCTGCACAGTACTCTTTATTTATGCTTCCTAAAATATGTTTCCTGATTAACAGGTATTGTTGCTAGTATGTTTTAAAGCAAATAAAATGCATATTATCTATGGGTTACATAGCATAACTATGAAAAACAGTTGATACAACAGAAGTCTATAAACTTCTCCATAAAACTCTACACAAGTCCATAAAATTCTTGCACACCACACAGTCTAATTTCCATTGCTCTGTTGTCTTGACTAAATGACCAGTAATATATGAAATTCACATGTGCCTCATAGATAAAGTTTTGTAAGAACATGTCCTAAAATATTACTAGAGGATTAGTGATGGTAACATTCAGTGGGTGATTTAGCTCATTCTCTTAAAGGGGGTTGGATCACGCTCTGGAGGTTATTATTGCTCTTCAGTGACCAGGGAGGGCACCTAGGTGACTACGTGAGAAATATTTTCCCTCATATTAATCCTATAATTAGAGCCTAGAATTCCAGGTTTCTTATTACTTATTCAAGCAGAAGTTCCTTTGCTGTGCACTCTCCTTGGACAGGTAGATTTCCAATACGAGCATGCTTTCAAATATAAAGGCATTTGTATGTGTGAATATCACAAATGTACCTCCCTGAAAATGATAGAAATATAGCAGACCACAGAGAAGAAAAAATATCAAGTGCTATTATGCTAATTAACTTCTATTCTTGCCTTCTCCATAGACAGTTACTTTAACAGTTAAATTAATATGCTTGAACACAGCTGTTAGCCAAGCTGTTTTCTTTTCAATAGCAAGCAAGGCTTCAGGACAAATGTGCTAATGGTGGGAGAGCTCCTAAGGTTTCTAGACAGGGCAGGACAGCTTGTCCAGACACAGCCTCTCTATATAGCCTGGGAATTACTTGAGATTCCCCACCCTTTCTATTAGGAGGAAATTACCACTGCCAGGCCACAACAATGCGGATAAACACCAGAGCTGAGGGAGTGCGTAACTCAGGTAAACACAGGGCTTCCTGACACGTTGGAAACCACTAGGCATTTCTTTCAAGTCATTCTTCTTACACAGTGTCAGATGTGAGTGTTTAAACAGTCAGTATTTCCTCAGTGAAATACTTATTCTTTTGGGCAATTAGGTTGCGGTAAGTTTCCTATGTTTTCAGGAGTACTCCTTTTAATGTAGGCTTCTGGGCACTGGTTTGAACAGTTTAGTTCAAAATGGTACCTGGTTTGGAAATATGTCTTGGGATATTTTCCAGCACCGACCTGTATTTTACATATACTTTTCTTAAAATCCACTGGATTTTAAAGCCATTTCATCTTAGAAGGCTAAAGTAATGGTGACAAAGAGCCAAGCAGCAGTCAAGCGCAGAAGGAAGGAAGAGTATGTCAACTGAGTCCACCTTTAAATGGAGCAGTGAGTTTGTGACATGGAAATGCACCCAGGATCCTGGTCCCCTGATCACTAAGACTGGGAACTTTGCCTGAATAAACTCTGTTTCTCTATCATTTCATTCAGCTGAGTTTGAAGTGCAGGGAGGTGAGTGGAGCAGGGGCAACATGTCCCTGGTGCTTACCTGACAAGGTGCTGAGACATGGTTGAGGCACCTACTTGGAGATGGGAAGAGCTACCTCACGCATCATTTTGGACCCAAGAAAGAAGTTGAACTACTTTACATCTGTCTCTCTTTTGTCCACAAGCCCTATCAACCACTTCCGTAACATTCAAATTTCCAAAACAGAGCTTTCTGTTGGCCTGCTGCACAGGAGAGTGATTTTTGTTCTTAATGTCTGGCAGTAAAATATGGACTCTGGCATTATCAAGGAAAGCCTGGCAAAAAATTACATAAATACTAGATAAAGCTATTAAAGATGTAGTTGGGAATCAATCCAAAAGTCACAGAATGTATAACAGGCAGCTAGATGGCCATTAGTAGCTGAAGTGCAATCGTCACCTGTACTTGGTACTAAGGTGAAGAGCCATATATTTCCATTCTGGCTAATCTCTCCAAAGTATTGGCATTTGGGAGCCCAAACTATATCTGTGGGATGATCTAGATGACTTGTAGTACCTGGAATAGATTCAAAAACTGCTATTATAGTAAAGTGCAAACTTCAGCCATGTCAGGAAGCCTCTAATAGTAACACTACCCATTTGCACATCTATTCTTTACATAACAGAAAGTAACAAGCAATAAGTACAGAGGTGACCAACAGATGAGGTGTTTCTTAACAAATTATGAAGCCAACAGCACAGATCTAGAAAATGGAATTTCTTTTTGTCTTTTTTTTTAATATGCCTCTTCCGATGGCTACACAACTGCAACTGGTGTATTTGGGTATCCTAACATTACTTCTCACATTGCCCATTACCAGAGTATTTGAGAGTTGGTTAACTGCTGGTTTTCTTCCATATCTGTTAAGGTTGTTTCTACAGTATGCAGCCATTGGAATAATTTCTTGGTTTGGCTAGTTGTCATACCTCATTTTTTTCTTTCAGCTTTGTGATCATAACAATGACAGGGCTGTCTTCTTGCCAAACCATCTGCCAGAAATCATTCACAGTATTAATCATTGGTCCCTGCGTTGCAATGAAAGCCTTCTCTTTACCTCCATATCCCTGGTTTAGAAACAGACACAAAAGCATTTACTTTAAATTCATGTGGTCAACCAAAACTGCAGGTGAATGCTCTAAAAGATCAGAAAGAGGAAATCTGGAACTTAAAAAAAAAAAGAAACAAAAAGAGAAAAAAGGAAAAAAAAGTTATTTGAACTGAGAGCAGTTATGAGTAACAGTAGAGCAGATCAGAAATTTTTCAGTAGAACAGTTTTTCCTCTGGAAACTACTGATTTGATGAACTGAAATGATCCTGAGCATACATCAGTCCCTCTCAAATTTCTCTGCTTACTTGTCTTCTTCTAGCTTACTCTGTTCCCCAAGTTGTTGGGGCTTTCCATCATCCAGTGGTACTTTAATCCATGATTTATATTGCTACAGTGTTTACAAGACAGTTTACAGTCAAGAAGCCACATTAAAAAATAAGAACAATAAAACTGGTTTCTATGAAGATTCATGACAGGAAAAAAGATTTAAAATACATGAATGCTTGTGGAGGCAAAGGCTCTTCTACGCATCTTTGCTAAGGGAGAAGCACCTTTATGAGACCTTATAGGAGGGACAGCATCCATACGGGGAGTCCTGAGACACACAAAGCAAAGAAAGGTCGGGTAAACAGTGGAGAAATAGAAGGGAGGGAAAGGCAGGAAGAAATGCGAAAAACAAGAGACTGTCTTCTTATTTTTCAGGTGAAAAGGAGAACTTGGGAGTTTGTGCAGTGACAGGGTGCCTGACAGCAACGCAGATCAGGAGAGCCTGGCAATGTCTGAAGGGAATGAATGAATGGAGAACAGTTGGAGGTGGTGTGGGGGCCTGTGATCATGGATATTCCTTCTGGGTGCCTTTCTTCCTGGCCATGCTCTTCTGCACTGCTATCCATTGCATGGACCAACGGGATAGATCCTCAGCTGGTATAAACAGTCCTCCCTCTACTGACCAATTTGCCTGAACATCAGGCAAACACTGTCAAAGACCAGTGTGCCTCAGGACCCCAGCAAGCCTAATGATTTCATTTCATTGCTGGGATGGATTTTCTCTGCAATTGCTGACACTTCTACCACTGGCAGCAGCAGCAGGAGAAATCACAGTATTTTGGCTTGCGGGGTGGTGGCACAGAGGACAGGGAGATCTCAGAGGACTCAAAGCATGGCCTGGCTGATGGAAGAGTTGTACTGTTCTCTCCAAAGAGAACTGTTCTACTTAGTTAGATGATGATGTCTTTCATACAAAACATTGAAAGTACAGGACATAAAGTGAGGCAACATAAGAGGTGTGGGGCGATGTGTATGTACATACTAATGTACTGTTATTTAAATAAGTAGCATCATTGTTGAGCTCAGGGCCAAAATTTCAGTTGCAGTAATAAATTTATTCCAGCTGAGGATCTGGTACATAACTCTAGTCAAAACCTTTAATTTTGCAGGTAAAGGACTACACTCCTAAAGCATTACTAAAGTAGTTTCTTAGTATTCTATGCAGCATACATTGTGCCATGAGTTTAAGAAGGCTCTGTGTGTGTCATTGAGGATTATTACATAGCTGACACTTTGAAATGATGCTTTCCAACAGGGTTCATGCTGTGTTTGCACAGCTTGCAAGTGTTTGCATCATGTAACCATTCAATATAGGGAGTAAACAGGTGAATAAATGTGCATGCTCGTGCACATGTGTATATTTAACACATCTGTTTATTCTCCTTTTCACAAACTTGTTACAATATTTCTTTAATTACTTAACTGCTGATTTCAGGACTATCAATTGATATAGTTATGTATGAAAAAAAAAAACATCACCACTGAACATGTTTGTAGATAACATGACTGCCATGAGCAATCATAGAGCTTATATTGCTGTTGACTCTGATCTTTTCCTTACCAAAATACTAGTATTTCTGTCTCTTAAAAGGTAGCCCTCTCTTCCTTCTTATAAGGCAGTAAGACAATATAAACCAGCAAATACTGAAGTAAATAGAAACAGTAATGCATGTGTTTCTTAGTATTTTAAATGTATTTGATTACCTTTTTCTTACTGCAACCATTTTAGCACATTGATGGCTATGTGGTCTTTGGCACAAACAGATCATGAAACTATTTCCATCACAGCAATGTAGACAAAAAGATTATAGGATTTATCAGTGAAGATGGGTAGGAATAAAATGAGTGACACCTGGGCAAAAACAGCTATTCAGGTGGAAAATCAAATATTGTCTCAAAAGCACAGGAAGAGTGTACATTTACTTACCCTAATGTAGTTAGCATTTATGTAGGTACTCAAGGAGTCAGATGGATTTTTTGGTTTCAAATACACTCTGCTTAGAGGATCTAAGAGCACAAGGAAGATGGAAATTGAAAAGAAAACCCATAATTAGAAGATTTCTATAAAGAATCAAAGACTTGTTGAAGAAAATAATCTATGGTTATTCAGGGTTGTCAAGCACTAAAGCATTATGCATGAAATTTTTTCCGCTGCAAAGACTCATCATGTGAAAATAAGGAATATCTATACTGCACAGTGCTGGGATGTGTAGAAGTATCTCAGCAAGCTGTGGACATCAAAGCAATGCTATCAGGCCCGGGCAATGTTCAAGTAAGGTCTAAGCTGCCTGTGCTGAGTATCCAGCTGACCTGTCTAGACTGTCCCTGAAACTTGTCTTATCTTTGCAGGATGCTAGATAAATATACCAAGTCCTTTGGATTCAGCTTAGATACCTCTGCATGAAGCTGTGCTGTTTCAATGACTACAGTTGGATTTAATTTAAGAAAAGATCCCTCTGCCTGGGGTGAAAACAGCTATGTGTTTTTATAGTTCACTGTAAGAGGCTGAACTAAGTGATCCATAACCTTCCCTTCAGTCCTGTGTTTTCATCTGATACGATTTGTGAACATTGGTGTGTAACAGACTGGAGAAAAAAATGCCAAAATACAGGAACATTTTCCTTCATGCTCTTCTTCCCTTCATTGTCTTGAATGACCTAGAATACAGTGGGGCGCAGTTCTGTTGACTGTGGAGCTGGGAGTTACTAAATTCCTCCTGCAAAATTTTTTTTTTGTTCATTTGTGATGATGTGATTCCCCATGTACTAGCCTTTTGGAATTAAAGCTAGTAAAGTCTCAATTACATATTGTAACAGAAATAGAAAAGGAGGAGGGCAGTGAGATGCCTATGTTGTGGCTCTATGCACACTGACTTTCTTCACGTCTTTTCTAAAAGAATATTATACTGTTAATAAAATGATATGGAAACATTTCTGTACTGAAAAAAAAATCTTTTGTTCTCACAGTTTGCTTAAATAATTAAGTAGAATCATCAGCTTTTTGACAGTGTCCAGACTCCTATTGGTTTGGAAATAGTCTCTGGATACCTGCTTTGTGAGTGCAATCTAGGCAAAGTGTTAAAAGATTCTTACATGGATGCTGAACTGGTGAGCGGTAAGAAAACATTTTAGGTGGCCCTGCTGTTTACACCAAAAAGATGTAATTGATGTACATATGCTGTAGCAAAAACTGGTATTTTCAGAGTTGCTTTTGAATTTCTTTTGTGACTTTTCATCCTCTTCCTATGAAAAGATAAAACCTTTGCAAATCAAAGGAAGAGAAGGGGTGATTCCAAACATACTTTATGTCCTTTTCTCCCTAGAGGTGACAGGAGCTTCTTGAGAAAGGACTGGAGCCATTAAAGGACTCTGGCCTGTGTTACGAAAGTATGTTTCTTAAAATGGGCAAATGAATGAATGTCCTTTAGTTCAAAGTCTGTGCATGCAAGTCTTGTCCTCTATGTTAATAGCACAACATGAAGCCTGCTTAGCTTGTGTTAAAAATCTCTTTGTACTAGCTCTCCCAACATTTTCATTTAGAGCTTTTTTTTCCCCTTAACAATATGAGGACAGGAAACCTCTCATTCCTTTTCAGCACACAGTGATTATTAGCCATTTCCACAAGTGCCTCAGGCTACGTGGCCTTGAAAAAACACTCCCTTCCTCTAGCTCACACAATGCCTCCCATTCTGATGTAGCTTGACCCCTACCTTAAAAAACCTCTTCCAAGCAGACTCAACATTCAGCTTATTTACCATACCTTGGGATAAATTCCATGATTACTAAGGAGCAGCTAAATCAGTTTCACAATTTATGAGGCTTTCTTCCAATTTCCATCAACTAAACAGTCATTGCTATGGAACAGAGATCTCTCATAATTTAACAGTCCTGATCATTTCTGAAATAGATAATTGCTGTACACTTAGCTCAGAAATGAGGAACACCTGAGCACTGCTCAAGATCCAGAGCCACTAAGCAGTCATCATACACAAATGGAAGTAATTAGCTTACTCCTGAATGACTAATATCTCGGAGGTAATAATCTTTTCCTCAAGGATGGCAAAGTCTCAGAGTCTGAAGTTACAGTAGAAAGACAGATGGTGGCTGCAAGGCTGAATTCATCAATGTTTGCGAAACATCTTGAAATGCAGCAGAGCTGTTAAGCACTTGTAATTGCTAATAAAAAATGCCTCCTACAATTTTGACTGAGGCAAAATTACTGTTGTTTTTTCCATGTATCTAGGAAGTCTGGAATAACTCTCCCATTAAAGTGGATGAGGTTTCCTCTAATTCTGTCTTCAACAAATTAATACCAGTATGAATTTACCAGGTTGGAGAAATAGGAGGGAGTTAAAGGGTCTGTAGCTTGCCCCCACAAGAGTAGCCAGTGTAGGGAACATATGTCATAGCTAGGCTGGTGTTGCCATACAGACTCCCCAATGCCATCAATACTGGAGTTTCATCCACTGCACGAACGCCACCTTGTTGTGAAGACGCAGGGCTTCGTCCCATTGCACAAGCTCTATTCTACTACGGATTTGTTTGTTTTTTTCTTCTTCCACTTACACTGTTACTGTGTGCTAAATTCTTTAGGGCATGGGTATGCCTGTTTTTGTAGTATTTCCAAGATAAGTCACTTGTTACTCTTAGTCCAGTCCTAGTTACCTTACTACTGACAGTAGAACTGAAACAGCCTAAGAAAGGCTGTCCTTTTGGTATTTCTCTTTCTTGGCCAGGAAAGGAAGCTGAACAGTTTGTGATGCTGCTGTCACGCTTACAGCTCAAAAGAGTCATACAGCTTTCAGATACTGAAACATTTTGAAATTTATGCACTCCTATTTTGCCTGGTTTTGCTTGCAGTCTATAAATCAAGTATGGGTAGTGGTATTCTTCGGTAAACACCGTAACACAGAACATGGAGGAATCATACCAGACTGTATCCCCAGTCTAAGCCAAGTAGGGAATAGGCTATTAGACTTGCAAATAATATAAGTGCCTCAAAACACCTCACGTAGAAAATACTGGTAAACTACATATCATTTTTTAATCTCATCTGAATCATTTCTCAGTACTTCCATTATAGACCAGGATTTCCCAACAGAAAACCTAACAGATTTATGATGGTGAGTGTTTCTACATTTTAAAACATCCTTCAGCACTAGAAAACAAAGTTTCATTGATGCAATGGGAATCTTTCTTAGCTTCTCGAAATAAGGTTCGCCTAACAGTCATTTATATTTTTAACTATGCAGCCTAACATTAATTTAATAATCAATATAATACTGGCTATTGACAAATATTATAGTAGTTATGATATTAGTGTCTACAATTAATACACATTTTGTCAAATCACATGGAAATACAAAAATTCTTTGATGAATCCATGTTGAATTCCCCTAAGATCAAACATTTTTTCTCGTTCTGCTGCGCAAACATGATTTTTTTCTTTTGCCTCTGAAAGCCTGCTGGTGATCCTATTGCCTTCATTAGGGAGCAGGACTGGAGAAAATAGGATAGAGTTCATAGTCGGGACCGTAGTACAAGGGAGCTCAAAAATTCTCAACATCAAGAGAATGGTTTCCCAGCATCTGTCTATAAGCTTGCGTAAGTGCTTTGTTCATACAACTTAAAGTTTCCCCTTGTCTTTAAATGGAGTGCCAGAGCCAGTTTTAGCACAAGCAACTCAACAAGAGATTGTGGATTGGCAGGTCTGACCCACCAAGTGCTTTGCACCTTCATATTACTGTGAATCTGCTGTTCTGCAGTGACTGCTTTCATGCACGCTTTTTCCCTGAGGGTACTTTTTAGAAAGAAATAAGGAATGATGTCCAGGTACCTTGGATGTGTTGCACACACACAGATACCCACTGAATAGTGTTAAGACAAACGCTCCTTTGTGAGCAAGAGCCCCCACACACTCTGAAGCACCACAGCAATTCTACTTCTGGTTTCAGGTGGAGAAGTGAAGTAGGCTGGGGAAAAGACACAGGTCTTTGAAGCTGAGGTCCTGCTGTGGGGACATGTGGTAGGGGCTGCAGGAGGCAGCAGGCGAAGGTAATGGTGTGAAATAAGAGGATGAAGAGGGAGCACCAGGGCTGGTGTTCTACCACAGGGATGTAACCTTGGTGAGACTGTGGAAGTCTGTGTGTAGGACTGGGAACACGCTCAGAGGGAGCTAGAATTGCTGTAAGCGGATGGTGGGGAAACGCAGCTGAATGAAGATATGGAGATGGGTTTAACAGGACCAGTGGGTGGCATCTCAGTCAGGAAGAGGGATGGAGAAACAATGATCTCAAGGAGCAGTCTAGCCACTTGCCTTGTCCCCTTGTTAGGTGTATTAGCATATTTTTATAAAGCACATAACACTTAGAAAACTTACAGAGGTATCCTAGCATTTGTATTTGAGTGTTGGCTACACTCTACTGCAACTGAAACGTCTTTCATAGAAATGTAACATTTTCTATACTTCACAGTTTTCCATATAGAACTGATTGTCACTAGACTGTCATTTTATTCCACATGCCTGTGTCTGGCTGGGTAGTGTCTACTAACGTTAACCTGCCCCCATGCATGCTGCGACAGCATTATCTGTGTTCAAGTTATCTCTTAGAAAATGAGAACATCCTCCCCAGTGCAGAGGGTGGAGCAGGCAGGACAGCGCATTTTTAGAGATAATCCATCAATTCCAACGTCACTTGTCACTACAGATGCCCTGATTCAAGAGACGCGCCCAGCACTGGGAATGGAAAAGCTGACACAGGCACGCTAAGCAGTAGGTTGATATCATCTGAGCAGGAAACCAGGAAGGCTGCTCTATTTAATCATGCGAGTCATTTCCAAACCCTTTAGGACTGGGTGTGGGTGTGTGAGTATTTATTATGAGCATGTGCCTCTATCCTCAATATATCTCCTTTGAAAAAGCTTGGTGCTAACACACAACAGACCTTTTGATTTCTGTCAAGGAGAGTTACAAAGCGCCTGTCAAAGAGTAGCTGTGGTGCATACCGGCAGCGAGCTTTGACTGAAAATGTGCCTTGGAGTCAGCTGCGCACCCCGGCTTGCTGGAAGTGAAAACACAAAGGCATTCTGATTCTCAAAACTCATCAGCATCAACCACAGCCCAGCTGTTGCAACCCAATTCAAAACACATGCGGCAGTGAAGCAGGGCTCGTTGCACTCACAAGGTTTTCCTGAAGGTGAACCTGATGCTAGGCAATGTAGGAAGGGAGATCCCCTTCCAAAAATACTGCCCGTCAGGCACAGGGAGGCTTGGGTGATATCCTGGCTCCACTGCAGCCGATGGCAAACTCCTGCTTTCGTCAAAGGGGTCAGGATTTCGCCTCTGAGCACATCCTGTTGGCACTGGGCCAAACTGTCAGGGCTGCTTAATTTTCTGATTACTTGGTAACTGATAACTTGCATTCAATTGCTCTCATTTATTTAATTCAACATTCCTCTGTTGCACTCAGCCGCGCATTGCTATTTGTTGCAATAGACGAACTGATCCTGAAGTCAACAGGAATTTTGCTGGTGGTGAAGGGAAGCAAGGGCTCCACACAATGGATTTCTTTCCCAGGTAGGTATCGCGTTTCTGAGACTAATCTAGCAGCTGAAGGCCATCGTTTTCATTAATTTGACTGCAAGGTCTTTGGATGGTGCAAATTACAATGCATTCAGGCTCACTGAGAGAAATCTTGTCATTTAAAGTGTGTTAATTTGCACGATTAACGTATAACGTAGTGCTACAAGGACATTATAGAGATGATAAACAGCTTCCTAGTTGACAGGACATGCTGTCATTTTAAAAGTATTCTTCATTCCAAACCCAAGCAAAAAGTTGTATATACATTTTTCTGTGGGTGTGTTCCCCAACATTTAGAATCACTGAACTTCTTCACTTCGATACTGTCAAAGCATTATAAAAACACAACTGTTCATGTCTATATTTAGTGCAATATTAAAACTTCTGCAACCTATTTTGAAACTGAACACAAAACAAAATGATTAATAAAAGAGAAATGGAATATCTCAATATCCCCCAAGAAATGTTATAAAAATAGTTCCATTTCAGAGAAATGTGTATTTTGAAGGAAAACTATTCCACTGAAAAGTTTTCAATCACCTCTGATTATAATAAAGAAACTGTTACTATGCCAGAAATAAATAGCTGGGGCCAATGAAAACACAGAAGCAGTATAGCACAGCAGTAAAAAGTTCACAGCAATGATGAGGCAGCATTGTGTGAGAGTGGTTTTCTTACTAATGTAAACAGATTTCCACAAAGCCATGCAGTGCATGGAGAAGAAAACAGCAACAACAACAACAAACATACAAACAAACCACCAGAGGACTTATAAAGATGGAAGTCCCCTATGAGAAAGGACAGGATGCAATTGCTCTTTTAGTCTGGGCCACTTAAAGTTAGACAGGATCCCAAATAGCCTGAGGTAATTCAGTGATGGGTTGTATGCTGCAAGATGGTGTGGGCTGTGATGCAGGCAACTGCCTTGGTCCTCTCATCCTCCAGATCTGGGGAGCTATGCAGGGCATGGCACCCCTCCCTACCCATTTGCCTGCACTGTCGTCCAGAGAAAACCAGCATGCACCTCGGATGCATTTCAGCATGTGGTTGGGATGTAGCCAAAGTGTACCTACTGACTAAAGCATCCAGGGAGAGTCCTGCATTGGCCAGTCCTCCAACACTGGGCTTTTATGTTCTTTCTACATAGACTACAAATACAGTTATGAATAGGTACACAACGATCAAAGATAAAGACAGCTAGATTTTCACAGCAATACATTCTCAAAGAAGGACTAAATTCCATAGTAGGAAACCATGGGGTAACTTACTTACTTGGCAAAATTGTTTTATAGCGGTTTTTAGTTCCATGACTCGGGATGTCAATTTCTTTGGGATCCACAAAATTCATTGGTATTTCCTATAAAAAATAAATTAAATCAGATTGGTGTTTCTGAAGGAGCCATGCAGGAAATTATCACCAGAAGGCCATCTGCTGTTACACAACTGTCTTTTGACATCAAAGTTATTAAGAAAAAAAGTGGTTCCCACCTCAAGCCTGTCAACACCCTTCCTTTAATAAACACAGGAGTTGTATATTGAAGGGGTGACTTCCAAGGTACACTTCTGATGAATTATTAAAAGCAAGGTTTTTATAGGATTAGGAGATAGGTTATAAAACAATAGTATTAGAAAAGTGGAGTTGAAAAGTGCAGTATCATAGTAGAATAGAGCAACATTTTACATAAATGGATCAGTAACTTTCAAAATAATTATATATTAATATGTCAAACATTTTATTTTTAATTTTGTGCAAAGCTGTTAACAATGTCAGTTAAGGAATTTCTTTGCTTTTACAGAAACTATTAGTCCTTTTACTGCAGTAACTCAAAAGTATAATAAAAAAGGAAGATATTTCTCTTGATTCTCATTTTGATTTTTTAGCCTCTGAGCCATGTTGTCACCTTTAAATCTGCAGTTGTGCAAATACCTAGTGTGACAATTTGCTCTTGATCAGTTTACAATTACTGTTTCCAAGTTGTTTGTCAGAATGAAAAGTAAAAGTCCTCCTATTTTTTGTTGAACAAAATGCTCCACTTGACCTAAGGAGTGAAGATTCATTTTGATTCCGAGGTCCTGAAACGTTGCTAGTGTTCTTATAGTTGAATAAAAAAAAAAAATTGGAAATGGTAAAAAGAAACATATAGTTTTTTTTTCCCATGATTTTGGGGGACATTTTACCAGTTAGAACATGAAAGATGCTTCAGTTGACTCAAATCTTCATTTTTCACTGAATTTTTTTTGGCCATTGCTGTTTAAATTATCTTAGTGTAAGCTGGAATTTGATCTTTGGTAAATTAATACATCTACTTAAGAGCAAAGTCATTTCTAGAGACTTCAGAACTCCATTACTAGCCTGGGACATTTATCCAAAGAGACAGTGGCATATTATCTAATTGCCTCTTGCAGACACATAGGAACTTGAGGAGGCACAAAAGGTATTTACTCTTACCCTTTCCAATGCAAACCTCCTTTGACTTGCACCACTGGAGAGTTTACTAAAGCATTTTCCTCCAAAATCAGCTCTTTTCTAACTCTACAGACCCAGGCCTGCCCAGGACTTAGGCAAAAATCAGAAGCATGGCTGCTGTTCATCAGACTCAAGCTCTGCACCTGCTCAGGAGCCAGTGCATGGCTGCTGTGGGCTTTTGTGAGAGGAACAGGGACATGGCCGCTATTTCTTTCTCAATCTCTTCCTTGCTCTTCAGCTGAGTCCTCGACAGAATGAGTTGCTGCCTCTCTTTTCAGGCTAGCAAAAGCAGTGCTTCTAAAATACACTTTCCTTGCAGTTACTTCAACCAATTCCTTTCTCAGTTCCCTGCACTGCCAACCATTTGATGCCTGTGCTAAGGGCAGGATCTTCTCACTTGTATGGCTCCACTCCTGAATAAACCTCATCCCATTCCTTGAGATCAAACCACCTCCTCTCCTCTATCCTGCTTCTGATGCCCCTTCCTCCTCCATGGAAGCTCCCATACTCTGTTCATATCCACATCTGTCTTTCACCCCTTCCCAGAGGTGACTGTGTGAGACTCTCCCCCTTGGCCCTTGGGCTCCGAAGTGTCCTAACTGGCCCTGGTATGGGTTGTGAGCACCTTGCACTGGGCTAGTGGCTGACTTAGAGGTTCCCTGGTCCAGTTCCGGCTTAGTACCAACATCACTCATTGCTTCTGAAAGGTTTCACTGCTGAACTAACATGTTAAGCCTTTGTTTAACGTGATCGATGTCTGTCATCTGTAGAGACGGGAAAAAGATGTGAGGAAGAGTCCCCTGCCTGCACAAGGGACGCGGTCAGTGAGGCTTTTACAGTCACCTAGCTGTCTCCCTGTCAACGCCTGCTGAAACTGTAAAATAGTTCATCAGCTGGTGAGTTACTGACAGACAGAGAAATGCCACTGAGCTGAAAACAGACAAGCATTTCTCCAGGCCAGCAAGGTCAATTAATTATACTAATCACTTACATCCTGTAAACACTCTCTACTCAGTGGGCTCCTTCCAGTATTAAGTACTTGCGGGGCCAAGGGCACAGACAGAAAACTGCCAGTACACCGTGGACCACAGCCACAGACAGGTCACTTATTGTGAGGCTGGCTAGGAAATGCAAGAGGTGATTCCAGAACAAAATTCAGGATAGTATGGAGAAAACATCCTTGCCAGCAGGGGGAAAATAAACCCAGCAGGAACACATGCAAATTAACACACAAAATCTGTAGATGTCTAGACAATATATATCAAATTGTTTTACTAACCATATATACATTATATATTTAAATAATTATAAATAACTTAAAAGCTGTACGCACTTGCATGCATGTAACTATACATGCATATGCATATATGCCTTTGTTCATAGGCTACCGCACCTATCTCGGCAATACTCTTCTAATAACAGGTATTCTGGCTCACATTAGGCTTTCGAATGCTACAGCTGTTCACAAACTTAAAGAGATATGATTTGGGTCTCTGCGAGCAGAGAAAATGTGGAAAACTTTAGGCAAATTCAGGCAAATCTTCGTTATACCCATCCCTCCATTTTGATGAGACCGAAATTTTACAGATTTAGCCAGCTGGCACTTTCCCATGCTGGACTGTATTTTCCGACATTCCAGTGTTTCAGGAACATGAATTTTCTGTTCTGTCATCAACTTCCAAAGTTCTTTTGAATATTAGTAGCTCAGGCTACTAAAGAAATCTATGCTGGGCAATTTATGGATCTTCCTTATTGCAAATCAGGTACATTCTCCCAAGTAAAACTAGCCAAACTTTCTGTCAGCCAAAAAAAAAAAAAAGAATAGCTCTTTTTTTCTTAATAAATATTGTGGAAAAATATTTTGATACTGACAGTTTTTACAAATGAAAAGTAAAATTAATACCCTTATAAACTGTTAATTAAAAAAATTAAATTTTAATTCTTTAAACCAAAAATAACCTGAAACTGATCATGCTTCAGTTTTCCATTGAAAACTTTGAACATTCTCAATTCTTAGCATACTTGGAAGGTTTTCATGGGAAATAGTAATTTTAGTCTCAAGAAGACTGTTTTACTGTATTTTCCTAGCTAGTTAAAACAAGCTGAATGAGGGGAACGAGTGACAGTTATATATTGCGTTCTTTGCACGCTTGAAGTTACTACTAAAGCTATTATCTGTAGCAAGGAAGACATTAAACAAACTGTTCAACAGCTTCATCTTAAAACATATTTTAAAAAAAAGGTTTAGAACTGGAACAGAAAAGTCATGATCTTTTCAACAAAATTCTGCGGAAACACCGAATTACTAAGGTTATGTTGAGTTTCACTGAGGGAAGAATAAAATGTGAGTATCTATTGACCCAAAGCAATGAATGGATGCTATGTGAGAGGATTCGGGTAAATGGGATTCTATGGACACACCAAGTTGTCTGTACAAACTGTGTCCTAATATGAGGGCTTTAAACACGAAAAAGTTATTTCTTCCAACTTTCCTGCCTAAGCTGCAGAATGGCAGAAAATGGATGCCATGAATGGTGATAAAGGAATGTTGGATATTCAAAGTTCTTTCCACATACACTGTCTGACCTGTTGTTGGTAAAACAACCTTGTGATTTACTTTCCCTGAGCAAATGACTTTCACTCTAAACTCTGCCTCTTTAAAGGTGAAAAAAAGGACTGGACTGTTTCACAGGGATGCAATTATTCATAATGAAAAACTAGTCTTAGAGTAAGATGGCGCTCATCATCTATCCTACTGACTTACATGCACAAATTGTAAAGAATATAGAACTCCAAGGAATCGCATGCTCAGGCATGTTTAATAAGATTTGAATCATTTGTATGCCTTTGTTAGACCGGTGGTGCACTCGGGGGTTGTATAGGTCTTCCTGCTCTTGCATGCCCTGTTGGGATACACATTTCTATCTGTCTCTATTTATTAAATCCAAACTATTAA
This sequence comes from Chauna torquata, assembly GCA_013399475.1. NCBI lineage: Eukaryota > Metazoa > Chordata > Aves > Anseriformes > Anhimidae > Chauna > Chauna torquata. The sequence goes on along the minus strand of VXAL01005623.1, from coordinate 167,959 downwards.
ACCAGTTTTAAAAAGTTTTGCTTGTTTAGTTTGGTTTGCTAATGAGTTGTAAAAGCTAAAAATGTTAGGCTAAGGTTGGGTTGGATAGTTGGGTGTGTTAGGTTTGTCCAATGTGGTACCCTCTGACAGCGGTCAGTAGCAAGGCATCTGAGGGAACTATAGGAATGGGACGAGCTTTTCTTTGTTTTGAACTGGCCACCTGATAGCAAGAAAAACAATGAATATTTACTCCATGTTCACCTTCTTGCTACTTACGATTTTATAGGCTTCTGTTAGAGCCCATAAAGGACTTTCCTAGTCAGAGGAGTACTTGTCTGAGTCTATTTAGCAACTCTGGATACAGAAGCTGCTCTAGCCTGTGACTATATTTGCCATACTTCTGGATGTGCTTCAATAATGAAGCGATCAGAGCCACTTGCAATTGTGACTGTAATATAGATTTTTCCACTGTGATAAAGATGTTTTCTATTTTATTCTCTATTTCTTTTCTCATGATTCTTAGCTTTGTATTTCAGAACTGACTGAAGTACACAGAACTATTTCCCTCCAAACGCATAACGTTTTACTTAACCACCTGGAACTTCATCTACCTTGTCACACTCACATAATCCTTCGGGAACGTCTTTGAAGTCCATTTCTAATTTTACAACCCTTCATAATCCAATATCATCATCAAATTTTGTCGCCTTACTATTTATTCCCTTTTCCAGATGGCTTTTGAGCATCTTGGTTAGTATGAGCTCCAGAATAGATGTCTCTGAGACTCCACTGGTGGACGTCCTTTTACTCTGAGAAGCAACCATGTAACCTACAAATCTCTCCTATGTTACAACACTGTGTTGATTCTTCCCCACTGTATTGCATTTGTTCATATGTCTACTGGCTTCTTTCTTTACTGTATTTCTTTGCAATTTCTCTGATACATACATCAGATTTATAGGTCTGCAGTTCTCTGGATCTCTTCTGGAGCCCTTCTGAAAAACTCTTGTTACCTCTGGCCTTCTGATTCCTCAGGTACCGGGACCCAAGTGCTAGGTTAAATCTGCCCTGTTAATACATCGGTAATCACATATATGAACTCTTTAGGACTCCTGGGTGAATACCAGCTTATTCCAGTGATTATCTTTTATACATTTTATTGATCTGTTCTGTTCCATTAACACTTCAATATCAGACAGACCCTTTAGCAATCTGTTTTAATCTACTTCTGCCACACATGTAGGAAATTTCGTATGTTCTTCTGTGGTGACCACAGATGTAAATAACACAAACACTTCTCTACCATTGCCTCACCTTCTCAAAGTCCCTTTTCTATCCCTTTGATCTACTGATCCTTGTACTCTCTGTTAAGTTCTGTGCTTTTGATCTATTTAAAAATAAATCTATAGGGTTTTCTGTAAATTCAAAACCTTTCTTGGCCTGCCTTATGCAAGTTTCACATTCAACTAGCTTCCGTTTATGCTCTGTTCTACTTCCCTTGTAAAGAGTGTCTCCTTATTTCTGATAGACTTTTTTATCTGGCTGTTTTGCAATACCAGTCTTTTCCAGGTCTTCCTAAAGTAATATTTAACAACGTGTTTTCCCTGAGTGAGTTTTCCTGCTGTGACTTGTTTCTTCCTGGCCACTGTCTTCATTTTACATTCTTACCCTTTTTAATACTAAAGAGAGTTGTAGGAGACTTTTCGTTGTTTTTTTTGGTTTCAAGTATATTAGGCCCACAGTATGAAGTGTTTGTTAAAGACATGTTGGACTGACTCAGGAGCTGCTTCTCTTCTTTGGTGTCCCCTTCTGCTCCAAAAATGTCATTTATAGTGACTAAAAATTTAGTCTTCAAATTACAAACATTACTAACATAGATGATGTTTACATGGGGATAAACAAAATCTCCAATTATTACTGTGTTTTCTGTCATCACATCCTTTATGATCTCTCTGAAACTGTCACAGCGTTACAGTCCTGGCTGTTTGTACTGCAGCTCTAATGCAACATTTATCCCATCTATGAATGGAACTTCAAACTGAGAGGAGTCTGTGTTATCTACGGCTATAGACAACACAGTTATTTGTGAGTTAGAGTTCAGATTTCTAAACATAAAACACCACCTTGGAACAACCTAATCGGCCTTTCACAAATTATTTGCACCTTGATATTAAAGTGTTGCCCAACTATTTTTTCCCACAGTTTCCATTGTGCCTATTATGTCAAAATCCTCACTTAAAGCTTGTTGTTAAACTCACCATGAATTCTGTTTGAAGTAAATGAGAACACGCAACTGCGTCTCGGAGCTGCTGCCGTGTCAGGATGCGGCTGGCTGACTGCAGATATTCCATGGCCACTTTTTCTCGTGGAGTCGGCACAGTGACGAAAGGTTCAACGCTTCCCAAACTACTCATATCCAAAGTCAGAGAGACGTTGGATCCTCGTCTACATTAGAAAATAATTAAAAGTTATATCAGATCTGTGTTATTGTAAGTCCCATACTAATGCAGCTGATCCCGAGTTAGTTATGCACCCTGACTTTCTGTGTAGTCACCAGGATATCTGGGCAGGGTGTGCAAAGATTGGTTTCATTGGAAGCACTGGGTGGCCAGAAAATAAAGATTTTACAGATCATCTCACCTCTTGAATCTAACAACTAGCTCTGAAAGAACAGCCTGCTAGGGAGAAACTATTTGGCTTATTCTTAAAAGTAGAAACTGCTCCCTGCATGCTACTTAATCTTTATGGATGTCAAATGTGCAAGTGGTATGTTAGTAAGGAAGAAATGTTTCACAGAAAGAAAAGGGAATATATTTCTAACTTACATATATATAACAAGCTGGAAATAACTTCACAGTGTGTCGGCTACATCTTTAAGAATCTACTCAAATATAAAACACGGAGGGGAAAAAAGTGATAAAATCAGCAGAAATAAGTGGGAAGGGAGTGCCAACATTGTGGGTACCAAGTCAGTGGACAGTGTCTTGGGGGAGATAAGTGAGAAGGGAGAGGCACAATAAATTCCAGGAGAAGGAACAGTCACAGACTTAGAGCGGTTATTCAGAAATGCCAAATATCTCCTGCAGCACGATCAAATTCATCAACATTTCAGATTTCTACAGGAAAATAGAGTTTGATTCAATCACACCTTTGAGCTGTGAAAATACAAATAAAGTACATTTCTGTGCGTTTGGTATGAGCATGAGCGCTAAACTTTTTGTTGCTTTCTCCCAACAACACTTACGGAAACTTTTTTCATAGTTTCAACCCAGTGATCAAATGTTATCTACTCAGCCCTTAATGTGAGGCATATTGATGTCGCTAAATCCATGCTCTGTAAATTGTGAGGACTAAATACACATCTGTAGGCATTAATCAAAGTTTTTGTATTTACTAATGAGAAATTGGTACCATGAAGACTATGAGTTAGCCAGCTATCTCTGAATTGGGCTACAGGTGCCCTGCTCAGTGTAAACCCATCTCTAACACTTACCAAGCAGCAATGCGCATACAGAGATGTGACAACACAGGTTTCATCCCCTTAACAGTAATACATATTACCACATATTACTACAAATATCACACAAACATCATCAGACAGTACCTCTGTGGCAACTGCTATCAATACTGGGGGAATGTTTTCCTCTAGTCTGCAGCAAAAGTTGTGTTAACACTTGCCTTTTACTCTCCTCTCATTATCCATGGGTGGCCCATAGATATTTGAATGCACACATATCTGAGTAAATCATTTGTCTTTTCTGACATTGTGACTCTTTACTTCATGCTGGTGTTGCTGCTCAGTTTTCAAATCTTTTTTTTTTGCCACCAGAATAAGTACTCTTATTGACTGTATTTATTAAAGGGCTTATTGCTTTCTCCTCTGGTTGTTTTGTTTTGTTCCAACACTTCATTTTGTTCCAACACAGCTTCAATGCATTTCCCTCCCTCTTATACATGTCAGCAGATCCTTCAGTAACTTTGTTTTAAATTAAACCATTTCTATCATGTCATTCAGCATGAATAGAAATGATTTCAGCCACCCACCTGCCACTTAGCAAAACACAAAACAACAGTCACCAAGAAAAGAGACCACCTGCTGGAGTCAGTGAATCTCAGACTGTGCCATACCGTCCATAAGTGTATTTCAGCTTAAATGATGGGTGGGTGACAGCAAGAGATTTGCTGTCCAGGCGCACAGATGGTAACAGTGAGTCAGTGGCAGAAGCTGAGGTGGGAGAGGCAAGATGGAGCCAAGGCGGCTGCAGGCAGCTGGCCTCCTCCTGGGGTAGATGGGGACAATTTCTGTTGGCCGAGGGAAGACAGAGGGGTATAGCTCTGCTAATTTACATAGGAGGAAGGCAGAACCAAGTTAGCATCTTGAGCAGAAATGATGAGCAGCTGTTACATGCTTACGCTACCTATGTTACACGCACAGGCTTCCAGTACTGTGGCACTTCCACATCTCTGTGGCTTGCTGTGCACCCTCCACCATACAGAGGTCCCGCTTGGTGGTTGCTCTCTGCTGGAGGGTCCTGGCTCACGTACCTGAGCCACCTCCCAAGGGACCGTCCCTGTCCGCTGGAAGCCAGTCCCTCAGCTCCACGCCACTTCGCACGGAAAACATCCTGTTAGACCGCTTTCTCATAAAAACCTTCCCACTTAAGCACCTCTTCTGACCACGACTAGTAATTTATTCTGCGGAAAAGGGCAGTCCCTCAAACAGGTGGCTCTGAGGGCTTATATCGCAAAACAAATCTTTTGAAAACCAGCCAGAAATCCACAGAAGAGGTGTGCAATGAACATCTCCAAAACTGTTTAGACTACCTTTGGCTGAGAAATGGGCAGCAATTGAGATCCAGCCATACTTCTGGAAGAGCCTACTGAGACTTCCTAATATAGAGGAAAAGTATTCTCATTGTTTAGTAACAAAGTACAGTGAAAATGTTAATATTTTCTTTGGCTTTTACATTGTTATAACTGACAGTCTTGGCAAAAAGGCTATTTCCTTTTTAACAACAACGGAAAATATACCTGATCTAATTATAACTTTGAGTTTACAGCTTTTACCATTTATGGGGATTATTGACGAATACTGGTTTTGAGAATCAAATAATTTACTCTGGAAAGAAAAAATAGTTTTAGCTACATACTTAACACATTAAAAGCAACACACTGAATAAAAACTGAATATAGGACAGAAAATAATTACCTAAAGGATAGCAGCCTTTTTAGAAAGTCCATTAGAAGACATACAATGGATAATAGCTCTAAAGGTAATTCTCCCATAAAAATGGGCATCTCAACACTTTTAAGAAGAATGCTTAAGTTAATAGAAAGATTTTAATAACGTTTACATTAGCTAACTGTTGCCAAGATTAACATTAATCATATAGACTGCTTTACTCCATTCAGCCCTGAGGAACAGGGCTGAAAACAGGACATTTTGCCTGGTGTTGAAAGATCAGGGAGGGCATGAACCCATCACTTTCTTGCATGTTCTAATGTAAGACGCTTGTAGTCTCAGACCCTGCTCTGGACTCTTGGACTTTCTGTGTTCCTCTCATAGTTAAATTCTTCACTTTCTGTAGAAAAGAGCAGAAAGCAGGAATTCTCTTCTGTTTTACCACTTGGATGGAAAGAGGTTAGGTAGTGACCCCTCCTTTTCTCACCTTATTGGAGCGAATGCATAATAGATCAGTGGGACCAGTGACAATTCTAGTCAGACATCTAATTTTTCTTGGATCCATCTAAACATATATATACCCCGACTACATACAGGTATCCTTCCATTTCAAATTACAGTGAAGAAGCCATACACAAGGGCTTTCCCTTATTTCTGAATATTTACAATTCTATGCTACAATTCTCTAAATAACTTTATTTTCTCTTCCCCGTGTTAATAGCCTGGGCCAAATTAGAGAAGACTGATTTGCTCCTTTGTAAGTAGAATCCTCTGTAATGGAATCCCCTTCAGGTTCTGTCTTGGTGGAGATGAGCATCATGTGAGGAATCTGAGGAATTGTAAACATTCATGACAACATTACATTAAAGTCAGCATGAGACTAACTCTTCCGACATTTTGCCAGCTGGGACAGCCACCTCATCACTGGGTATGTGAATAAGTGCAATCAGGAAACCACTTGTGTCTGTGTATTGTCTAGTACCTCAGAGGGGGGCCTACCACATACTCATGGCCCTATTTTCAATAGGGCAATAGGAACAAGTCCACTGATGAGAATCCACTGGAGGATTTTTAATAGCACAGTTATAGAAACAGATTTTATTAGAGACATGATTAAAAAAATGCAATGTTTGTTTGAAAATTCTCAAAAGGAAGCTCCACCTGTCCACCTCAGAGGGCCAACAGGTTACTAAAGCCTATTAATCATTAGCAAGGTCATTTCCAGGTCTTCCTTGACCCTAAAATTAAGCCACAGTTAGTGATTATGAAAATCCAATTACCCGACAGGTTTTTCCCAGTTGTTTATTTAAGCCAGGCAATTTCTTTAAATACACCTTCCCATGTTTATTCAGCACTCTCGAAAAACGCAACGCCCAGATTCCCGTCCCCGGCTGCACCCGACGCCTGCTGGCGCTGGGACCCACCGGCAGCCATTGCCCTTCGACCCCGCCATCGCAGGCACGGGAGGTGCTTCCTCTCGCGCCCGCGCTTCTTGCCCCGCTGCCGTGCCTCGGAGGGCTTGCGGCCGAAGGCAGGCCTGTGTCAGCCCTGCAGGTGGAAGGAAGCCATTAATTAGCGGGAAGAGCAGCGCTGGCTGCGGCAGCTGGGGAAGGAGCTGCTTCGCGCCCTGAGATCCCGCCCGTGCGCGGGGACGTTCGACAGGGCTTCTCTCCCAGGGTTTTACTGCAGGGACGACGGGAAAACCACCGCCGTTTCCCTGTGGGTTTCATGTCTCTGATATTCCTCTGGTTTAGACATGGGTCCTGATGCTCTGCTCTTGCCGGAATGTCCCATGAGCATTCAGGTGGGCTTTGCGCTCCTGTAATTGCACTGAAGGAGCACAATTAGGCACATGATTTCCACAACTTACTGCCTTACTGATGCCTTTTCCAGCGTCAGAATTCTCCTGCTTATCTAGTTTCATGTTTCTGTAGAATAACTCAAAGAAAAACACAACTAAACTCATAAAAAAGGGCAATGGAAAAAATACAGGACCCAACTTTCCTGCTGGTTTTAAAAATAGCTAAGAGAAAACATGGTTATGAGGATGAACAAATGTGATAGATAAAACTGCCGGGTTGGGGATGTGAAAAGCACAGCAAATCAGAAAAGGACATAATTTTGTTCTTGTTATTAATTCTGTATTTTGAGATAAAATAAATAAAAATAGGGTAGTGCATAGCTCCCATTGACTTCATCAAGAAAAATCAGGTACTGTGCTAAAAAAATAGCACAAGAGAGGAAATGTACAGGGGTTAAAAAAAATCTTTGAAAAAGACTGAACATACTGCCATTTTCTATTAGCCTTGGGCAAAGAGAAACACAGGTCTTCTAATGCACAGCTGAGACATTTCTTTACAAATCCAGATTTATAATGTCCATTACAGTCAGTCCTCAGAACACCAACAGATGACTCTCATTTGAGGCGAGATGTAATTTGATAATTTTAAAGTAACATTCACAGTGTTGTTAAACAATTACTTCTAATAAGCATAAGAATAGTTTATGCATTTTTCACAAATGCTTATATACGATACTTGCTCTGTACATGACAGTCTGAAATATATATCATCTCGTACTGGTAATATTACTGGATGCCTACGGAAAGTAGGGTGAATGAGACTATGGTTACATTAATGGGTGTGGTAATCTCTATTTTCTTCCTGCCCATCAGTGTATTATTTCAAACAAGTCTTCTAAGCATGTAGTAAAACTACATTATTAACAACCCAAATTGGAAAAGAAAAGATTCGTTTTTTCCTAGGTCTACATTTTTTTCTTGGAAGTGCAGAGCTCATGGGTTTCAGTTTTCTGTTATGCTGCAGCACATATTAAAGAATATCCTGATAGAAAAAAAAAGAAACCCACAAGTTATGATAATATACAAAACACATAAATGTAAGTATCCTCTTATTTACTCCTACTTTCACCAAAGGTCAATCAATATCATCAGCCTAAGTCTGAGAAAATACTGAATAAAAAAATTCATTATGCAACTATGTGAATGTCACCCTAATAAACAAATATTGCACATAATGCACTTTTTATTTTTAAACTCCTGGGTGCTTTATGAAGCATTGCTACACAGATTCTATGCTTGGCAGGTCTATGATGAAAGCTCAATTTCCCAAATGATCTCTGATTTGCCTGCTGACATTTTTGGGTTCCATTTGGTTTTCACTTGAACAAGTGCTGCAGCTTTTAAGAATTGACTCAGACCTGGGGTTCTCGACACTTTTAAACAAATCAAGCCGACGTTACACACAAATTGAACTGCTCAAGAATCAGAAGCTGCAATCAACAAACTAACAAGGTGAAGCAAGAATTACCATTAGAAGCAAGACTAAAACCCAAGGTTCCCTAAATCTATGTCATTTCTCAAGTTACCTTAAATCATTTTGAACTCATTTGTCACGGGTGTTCTTCTCTAAAGGAAATTGCTCTTCAACTGATTTTAAGATTCAACATCATTTATGTCAATCATTTACTTAAAAAACAACAACAGCACAGGAACACAAACTGATTTTGGTACAAAATCTGTAACTATGAATATAAAATGACTGATTTATGTTGCATTAGAGGATAACATGCATCATGACCAATTGATACAGCCTGATACCTAAAATGACCCATTCCACTCAGTTCATGTTTGGTCATTTTGCAGCAAATGTACTATGCATGAAAATAAATAATGCACACAATTCTTTAGACTAGAGTTCCACCTTCTGCACTTTGGTGTGCAGGTGGCCAAAACCTGATCTTCCTCCCTGTCCTGCTATCCCCTGCCATACTTAAAACACGAAAAGTTACCTACTGACCTCCTAGCCTGTCTAGAAACCATGGACTTCTTTTTTTCTATGGGCTTCTGGCCTCATTTCCAAATGAAATGTAATGTCCAATTTCCTCTCACAGGTTAATCTTTCTTTGGCTCTGATTCTCCCTCTCCAGAGAAGAGATACGGGAGAGCTATGTAGATATTAGCCTGATGTTTCCACAAGCACACTTAGCAATTCAATTGTTAATATTACTGACATTTATAACGTTTCCACTCTGCCTGACAGTCACCGGCACCTGAGATGAACCCTGTAGCCATTTGTGTGGGCAGTCCCATCTCACCTACCAGAGGCCCTCACTTACACTGCAAAGGAGGTACACTGGATATAACAGTGAAGCTAATACCTATCACCAAAAAGCCATAGCTACAGGACGTTTAAGAGTAGGACAATAAGGGAGGCAATTGACTGAGGTACAGTAGGCATCTTCCAGAAAGATCTGCCATTTCTGCTCATGTTTGCTCTATCATACGGCTCTCCTCATAGTATTCTAGTGTTACGCTATTATTTTTTTCCATTTATTTGACGCTTGAATAACCAACGCTTCCTGTATCTCACTCTGAGGAAGGGGTCTGGAAGTAACTACAGCAGGCTGTGTGCCTGCAGAAAGGAGAAGAGCAGGGATGTACAGCTATTGGGACACAAGACTTCCACCCCTCTGCAGTCTCCTAGCCACAAGAAACCTTCTGGCAGCACCTGGCAACATCCTCCAGCCCTCTCTGAGTCCGCAGACACTGATCAGGAGCCTCAGCTCTAATGTTTAAACAGCTTTTCTGGAAAGTGGAGGCACTTCATGTTCTCTCCAGAGGGTCGATCTTGTTCCCACAGCCATGAGCGAGAGCAGGCCAATACCTCTAGCACTAAATTGCAAACAATTCTCAGGATCTACTCAAAGCTCAGCATGTCAAAATGAACTAAGGAAACAGTTTTGACAAGTACTTCTGGACTAAGTTTTAAGCAATCAGTATCTGGTTAGGACAGGAATGGCTCAATATCCTGTAGAGGAAAACAGCTGACATGAGAGTAGTTTCAACTTTCCCTCTTTTAATCATGCTTTCTAATGTACTGCCAATTCACTCCTGTTCTGCCCTCGATAAGGCTATGTCGCTCCGCTACGGGAACTGACTGTTCAAAAATGCAAAGCTTATACAACCTCCCATCTTTTCCTGTAGATTATTTCTACAATCAAATTGTATTTTGTCACGCAAACTCCTTTCTCCAATAAAATTTGAATGGTAACACAAAGCTCTGTTTCTGACTCATTTTCACACATGCGTTTTTAGCACGGGTAAAAACCAAGTTAAATGTTCAGAAACAAAAATAAATGAAGATGCTAATTTGTTGTGCTCATCTGAGCTGTTTTTTCCAAGTGCTGAATAAATGTTTACTAATTTATTGTTAATTTGCTTTAGATGGTAGAGCTTTAATTGAATGCAGTCATGTTTATTGCTACTATTATTTGCTTGCAGTGCAGCATTACTCTATTTCATACTGGAAGCCTCATTGCACAAGCATACAGGATGACCTGTTCTCTCTACGATTAATGCACATGGTAATTTAAAGCAAGCTACAATGAATACAAACAAAAGGGATTAAAAGAATAGGGAAAGGCAAAAGAGAATGGGGAGGAATAACAATTAGGTGTTCGGGCTGCACAGATTAAACAAATGCACAGGTTAAAGAGTTCAGGTAATGCACTTATTTAAGGTAAACCAACAAGAACTGTTTAAAAAACCCACATATTCTGTCTGGTGTATCTTTTGTTTGAAAATTGAAAAAAAAAATCCATTTTCAAAATATTTTCTGTCCTACTTGTAAAAGTTGCCCCTCCACAATTTCAGTTCATAAGCCACGATGCCTTAGAGGAGCTGTAGCCAGGGCATTACCATTTCCCATTTAGATCTCTTGGCTGGGTCCACAGTCTGATTACTTTTCCCAGCTCATGCCAGGCTTGCTTCTTTGCTGAGCGCTATAGTGTGTCCAGAGGGTGCTTGCCTGCAGTATTCAGAGAACTGTAGCCTGTCAAAGAGAAGTGACCTAATAAATGAGAACGGAGAAATGCAACACTACAGCAGCAGCTTCTAGGAAGTATTTTTTTAAGACTGCTTAACTGAGATGCTTCGCTTTTTAGTTGGTCAGATCTATGGTAAAAAAAAAAAAAAAGAGTGATCTTAGTTTTTTCAACTTTAGATGAAAAACTTTTTTTTTGTAACAGAAGTCATCTCAATAAGTCTCTTTAGCATCATGCGTTCCATATTAATTAGCCTCTTAAGCACAGTCTCTACCTCTAGCCTACACCTGCTGTGCATTTAAGGAAGAAATACACAACTCTTAAATCCAAACAAGCAAGTATATAATCTGTTAACACATTAATGTACTTCAATACCCTTTTGAGAAAACCAGTCAATCTGGAAAAAGACGTGGGTAGAAATAGTCTTCATGTAAATGAGCAGAGAGTGTTCTTCATATCAGCAAGAAAAAATTATTTTTTATTGTTACTTGAAGACTAATCAGTACAATGAGTTCTTTCCTGGTGCATTTGCCATTTGGGAAAGACAGGAAGGAACATCTGGGAAAAGAGGCGTTTACTACACCCTGTCAACCTTAAGATAATATAAAAGCACATTCCTTGTTTATTTGACTTGGTCTTCATTATCTTTAAACTGCTGCAAGTGTCACAGGGAAGATTTCTAAGCAGACAAATGAATTGTTAGTGCACTTTGAAGAAATTACTGAACAGCAGTTCCTGAAGAATGTAAAACCTCCAGACCTACACCATTGTTCAACAAAGCTGTGCTGTCTATGGACAGTGTCCTTCATTTCTAAAGGTAGTTGATGAAATTGCCCCATTCAGTGACAGGGTAGACAAAGTATCTAAGGCTGGCTGTACAGACCAAAAATCCATTTAGCTCATACACTTTGAAAGGCACAGTCCCATTTCCAGAGTGACTTCTGTGCTTAAGCTATACTGCAAGTTGAGGGGATTTAGGCTCTCGGAGACAGGAGCCAGAAATGTACACTTAGGTCTGCCATTTAGCTGGCGGAAGTTTTCTGAAGTTTTCAGAGCTGACACCAAAGCTAAATATATAAACCTTTCTCTCTTCCCAGCATTTTTTTCTTGAATCACTTCAATTTTCTTGAGTAGTTTCCAGCCATGCTTTCTATTGCAAGGCTTGCTCAAACAAGTACATTAATGTGCAAAGTGCCTGGATTCCCTTTGTAAATGAGGTTTAGGATATCCACTGCTTGCAATTTGAAATGGAGCAATGCTTGAATGCTTTTAAAAGACAGCTGTAAGTGTCCACATACTAGGTTTCACTTCATCTTGCACTCCAGAGTTAAGATAGCTCTTCAAAAGTGGTATTGCCAAGCTGTACAGTCCCATTTAGGGCTGAGCAGCTGATGAGGAACAGACAGGTAAGTGGTTTGGAGTTCCTTTCTGCAGAGCTCAGAAGGTGCCATGGCTTGTGTATGGAGGCCATGGCCATGCCCACTGCTCACCTTCATCAGAGATGTTCCTATAGGGGACTGCACAGGCTGGGCTCTAGAGAAGGGAAATGTGTCTGTACCTGTGCCCAGGATGAAGCGATGGGCCTGAGGAAAGGCTTCCTGGATCTACTCTTCCACATGCACTCCATCAATGAGTTAGTACAGACTGGAAATTTCAGAGTGGAATGATTATTAATTTCTTCAGATTCATAGTTGTCTATTAGCAAAGGATTTGTGACCCTAAATCACTTGATATAAATTCACTTCTATGAATTTGAATAGAGAAGGGAAATGTGAGGAGTCCAATAAGAGCAGTATTACTCTAAATACACATTATGTAATGAAATAAACAGAAAGGAGAGGTCATATCTGAAAAACAACTAAACTGCTCTCCTTGCCCCAGCCTCCACCCCATCTATCTCACCCCAAATACTCTCAACACGTATGGCTTCGTATAGCTAATAATGTAACATGGGTCACATTAACAACCATTGAAGGGAGTGATGTAGACATAAAGTTGGTGTACTCTGTAAGACGAAAGGTTGACTGGTATCTTGTTTTCAGTGATGGTCACCAAGGGGAGGTTTAGGGAAAGAACACAAGAGCAAGGTGAACAGGAATTACCAATTACTTAATTAATATTGGTACTTTTTGTCAGTATGCCCTCCAGCTTCTGGCAATCTGTAGCTTAGGAACATCCTGAAGCAAAGGCTGATCTCACATCTTTGTGTCTGGAGGCTTATCTTCCATGATTTTTCCTTCAGACAGCTCTCTTTGCTTAGTTTATGACCTCTGCAACATCCCAGGACAATGAGCTCTGTAGCTTCGAGGCTTTGATTTGGGCAATAGCAAACACTAGATACAGGGACTGGAGCAGAATTTAGGCCATCTACATTTGGGAAAATCCTTATGATAAAGCAGAAAACATTTATTTCATTCTAATCTTATCAGCAAATTGCAAATGCATTCTCTGCAGCTGGAGGATTGCCCTTGGGATTAATTACAATACCAGCTTTCAGCTCTTCACAGTATCTTCCTTTTCACAAACCTATTTAGTATGGTGCTCTGAGGGCCAAATTCTCTTTGCAGCTACCCCTACAAATCCACTGAGGCAAAATGAGCTAAACAGAGTCTAAAGTGAAACAAGACCATGCAAATTGGATTTATTAGCTATTGTGTACTTTGCTGCAGCCCTGATTGTTTTCCTTTATTTAAGGCTACGCTGTTACGTCCACTATCAAATCCAGGGAAAGGAACTGAAAGTCTCTGGACTATATGAATGTCCTCCAGTGGAATTAGCTATGACTCAGGAAGGATTTGAGACATCTCAGAGAAAGGAGATGCAGCTTCCAGGGGGGCAGTGGGAAGCGGAAGCGCCAGACCTGATGGAGGGGCAGGATCTGCCACCTCCTGCCCACCGCTGGCTCTATCTCTCACAGGCAGCAGGGAGCTGCTGTTGGCCATCCCGAAGCATCGAGACAGAGTTCCCTAGAGAAACATTGTACTTAACGGCATTTTTCTGTGTGGGAATTATATACAGTACTTCCCTTTCTGATGCCTATCACATATTTGAGCAGTCATTTGAAGTTGTTGTGTTCTGTTTTGCCCCTGTTATCAAGTCGCAGTATTAACATAACAGAGATAATTATACCAACCATAAATTAATAACAACAATGTGCATTGTTTGTTAAGCATCAAAACCTTATTCTTTGACAGGCCACAAAAGGGAAGCCCATTTCCCAAGAAATATCACTGTCATAGCTTCTTACAGATTCAACTGGCCAGAGGACAGAACAGTTCAAGAGTCCAGGTATTTTATGAAGAAAGGACACTGATTTGCAATATCACCTTGGATCAGTCACTTAACCAATTAATGTCTCACTTGCCTTAGTATGAAAATAATAAAAAGAGCTCCTGAAACGTTGGCCATACTTAGCTAAGGTTCAAAGTCAAATCAAACTGATGCATCAGCTTGGATGTGATGGTACCAAAGGAGATAAACAACTCTAGCAAGAACTGGGTTGAAATGTCAGTGTCGTATGGAACCAGCTACTTACTGCCTATGGGCAATGTTTCTAGGGCTGAGCCATTCTCACAGCATACTTTGGGCATCCTCATGTCTGCCATGATGATATTGCTTCTCCATTTCCTGAGGCTTGCCTGATTGTCTGTACACATCTATTACCTTGCCTTATGTTTAGATTTTAAGTTTTTTGGATAAAGGATCATTTCATCTTTGTGTATATACAGAACCTTGCACAGCGGGATCCTGATCTGTGGCTGAGGTGCTCAGGTGCTGTATTAATATAAATGCTAAAGAGAATTTCGCACAAGAGCTGAGAGACAGAAATAGCCTGACCCATAGATTTACAAGCAGTGTTCTTTGAGGAAAGGTTTGCAAACAAGCGACATTTCTGCTAGCAAGTGATGTTAAGCTTTCTGTACATACTGGCTCTGACTGCGTAAGAGATCTCTGTTGAATTTCCATGACTGCTTTTTTCCAAAAAGAAGCTGTGTAATTATTCAACTGTCATCATTTGCAAGTGTTCTTCTGACAAGGCACAGAAATAAAAATGAATTATGATTGCGGTCAAAGAAGAGATTCATGGCCTAGAATGTTAACTGATGGCTACAATATAAGCTGGATGCTCAGTAAGTATTGTCCAGTATGCGGCTTCCTGCAATTCAGAGACACACTTAGATATTTTATATTGCAGTTCTGGAGGTACTTCGATGTTTTTCTTTTCTTTCTTTAACTGGTGTTCTGTGTCTGTTCCTAACATTTCAAATGAAGGGAAACTGAGCTAAATTCAGCTTTAGGCAGTCCTGCAGAACAGCTGGGCAAAAGGAATGGCTTGATCAATGAGATACTGTCAAAACAAGAGGAAAGGTGAATATTTCTACTTTAATTTGAGGCATAATCCTTTTTCAGACATTAAAGGAAGCATTCAAGGAGACTTTTCTATAAAGCCCTCAAATCTGAAAAATCAACCTTACCTGTAAATATCAAAACCCTATATATCTGGTATGGATGCTCCCTTCTGCATTGGTTGTTCATTTTCCTGAAATCAACACCTGTGGATTCTAGTCAAGGGCTCATGAGATGCAATGCAGCTCACCCCACTCAGTAGGGCAGCCCAACCCTCATAATAAAACTGGTGCCCTCCTTACTCCCTTTGTCCCTCAGCACAGCATTTCCAAACTGCCCACGCGAAAAGGTGATACATTTGGTTATAAATGTCACAGATGGACGCATCCTGCTAGGGGCTGAGCTATTTGGAGCATTCCGGTCCAGCTAATTTGCATCCTCACTTTCCCAGCTGTCCCACTCTGCCTACACATTAGCCTCAGAAACCCTGCCTGGGATGGGTGACCAAAGAAGCAAAGCAGAGCCAAAGCAGAGCTGAAGAAGTCAGTCACTGGAAAGTTGCAACCTTTGGTTTAACTGTCTGACCAAACAGCACTTAAAAACCCAAACCTGCTGCTGGACAAGACAAGGGGACTACTCACACACCTCAAATTACTCACGAGCCCAGGGCAACAATGGCCTGTGTGATCCCAGGCCTCCAGAAGCATTTAAATATTAACATAGATATTTCCCCTCGGTTTCTTGTGCTGTGTGTTACTTTTCAAAAGATCAGCTGGACAAATCACTGCAAAGCCACCAAAACTGTCTACCAGATGGCGGCCACTGATTAATTTGTCTTAACTTAAGCCAAAAAGGAAGAAAATGTGATGGGTGGAGCAGTAAAGACAAGCACAATCAACATCCGACCAAAGAGGGTTTCCTGTCACCTTGGGAACAACACTGATTGGCACTGCGGTTTCCTGTGTACAAGCTAAAACCAGTAGCAACTAGAGTAACAAGAATAAACGCAAGATAAGAGACCTGGGAATACAATAAAATTATTATAAAATTCCTGACTAAACCCCACAGGATGGAAAAGGCAAAATCAAGAGTAGGTATGGGCTGCATGCTAAACTGAGCACTTCCCTACGTCTGAGAGGACTATGAAGCTGCACCCAAAGATGTTTTCTGAACAACGGTGGCTAATTTGCCTAAATTATCCACTCCCAGAAATGAATGTCATGTGCTTCGAAGAGCTTCTAGCTCTTTGCAAGAGAAAAAAAAAAAGGGATGTGGGACAATTTAGAGGTGACAAAGCAGAGATGGAGCTAGGAGAGGCAACGTACCATCTACCTATGCTAACGTGAAGTAATTTGCAAGAGGTGCTAGAGACACAGGGAAACGGACTGTGGATGTATGTTTGGGCAATGGCACACAGTTATTTGTATCTATTTATTTAGATTATTAACTCCCATAGAGTATTGTTTCAAAGAGCTCTAACCTCAACCTAAACACCTTCTAAAACAGCCAGTAGTCAAATAGTTAAAATATGGTATTTAAAGGGTCTTTGTTAGGCTGGTGCCTGAGTTCACTTCCCCTTCAGAGAAACAGGACAATTCACATTCCTGCCCTCTTCCTAAACTGCAGATAAGCAAAGACGTCTGCAATGGACTGGGCTGAACAGACATTTGTGCAATTCGGAGGTCCAGTGTTCACAGAAAGTTTTCAGAGAGATTTTGCACTAACAGAAATGTTACACAAATGCAAGCTGGAGGTAAAGCACAATTCTGAATCTAGTCATGAATTCACATCCTAAAAGAGACCTTTTACCTCTCAGGCACTGAGCAGGAGACCCTCACAGCTGGATCCCATTTCATGTTCCCCATTACTCAGACCAGTTTCTCCCATCCCTGTAGCACACAGCCTTTGCCCTTACCCTGTCACCCAACGCGCAGTTGCAAGCGGTCACATCGTGGCCTCAGCTAGCTGAGATGGCCTCTGTGGTCCCTGAGGAGGAGAGAAGCCACAATGCGGGGCTGCAGGGAGACCCCGCGCTGAAGGGAGGGTTACTGGAAGACAGGCTCAGGACTGCTTCCACCAGAGAGCTGCCACACCAGATGTGCACGTCTCGATGTGCAAGTCACATCTACAAAAAGCAATTAAGCAGTGCCAGGAAACAATCCCAGGCACTGACACTCAGTAATCAATATTGCTGAATTTCAAGTCTTGCCCTTGGTTTGTTTTTAGCCTTTGCCAACAAGAGCTCTCCAAAGCAATTAATTCCCTGGCATAGTCTGGGAACTAGCACATACACAAGCCATTCCCAGCAGGCAGGCAGCATCCAGCCCCTGCTCTTTTGGAGGTAAAGGGAGTTTGGCAGCATGGACACAGACTAATCTCTGCTAGTTGTCCTCAGTGCCAGTGAATGCTTCTGGGTGTATTGAATTCATTAGTGCATCTTGCACACTTGGAGACAACATAGTTGAGAGGTCTGCCAAATTAGAGAAATGCATTTTTGCATACTTCTGAGAGTTTCTTTTTACGCTTTTCTTAACCCGTGTGCACAAACAGTAGCACACAGTATTTTTACCGTACTTAAGGTTGACGGTCTTGTCTTTGCTGCATCTATTCAGATGGACACGCGAGCCCGACAGCCTCTATCCAGCGGAGAGGAGCGCTGCTGGAGGAGGTTTAGGCAGCGTGTCCAAAGTGCTCTAATGAGTTGGTGGCAGAGACAGGCTGGAGCACAAGAATTCCTGCCTCCCACCTCAAACTCCATTTACTGGTCCCTGCTGCTTTCCAAATTCCTTTTGATAGGATATCAGTGTAAAATTATTCTCCAGCTATTACTTTTGTGTTGGCACATAGCTGTGCTTTGAACAATTGCACTGACATTTTCCTGAAAACAATCCCTAGGATTTAAATTAAGAATGCAGAAAGCATATTCAGCTCCACACAATAGGGTAAATTTATCCTCCAAATCTATGCAAAGCTAGTATATTTTAGCCAGGAAATTCAAGGCCCCTTCCTGTAAATATATTAAGTTCCCATGCTTGTGTCATAAACTACAGAACTGGCATGTTTACAGTCCTCTGACTGCAAGGTGCTACCCTCTGAGTATAACTTTAAATGATTACTCACAATAGCCGGTTTTGTATAAAGATAGCAGATTAGCAACACCATAATTATATTTGCAGTACCAACAGACCTCTGTGATTTAAAAATCAGAACATAACCAGAGAGAATTGTTGGAAATCTTTCTTATCTATTATAGCGGAGATTTGGTTGAACAGTGATATCCTGAGATGCAGCTGCCATCATATTAATGAAACAAAGAGAACATCAGGTTTTTTTACCCTGTTTCCAACATTTCTTACTAAGGTGAACCAGGGTATTTATTTGGCACACAGTGGCATTAATATGATTCATTTTAATGGATACTGCTTTTTCTAACACCAGGAAAACAGGTATTACAGTTAGTATTTGACATCCATGGTATTTATCAGCTGGGTGGCAATTGAAAGGGCACAGAAATTGTATAGGTGGCCAGAACAATAGTTTAATTTGTGTGGCTATGCAGAATAACTAATAAAAGAGAACAGCTGTGCAGTAACACAGGAATTTTCTTCCAGGTCCAAACCGTCCTCGATTTTCTCTGTAAAGGTGTCAAATACAAGATGTTTCTGAGGAAGGATGCCAAAGGCAGGTAGAGTACAATCATTGTTCTCATTATTTCTGTGTGCGCATGGGTGTGAGTAGCTCTTGCTAATATTTCCCTGATTCAAACTTTACCTTTTGAGAGTGAGTTCCACAGACTAGTATGGGTTATCCAAACACATTATTTTTTTTAGTTATTTAAAAATGTACTGCTCTTCTTTTCCATCAGAATATCTTCCTTTCTCACATTATAACGAAACAGACAGAGGTGAGCATTTATCAGCTTTGCAATACACATTATTTAAACTTTTATTTCATTACACTTAAAAGTAGCTATTCTCACTGTATGTCCACAGAGTATTTGTTCAAACTGGAGAAGAACTGTCAACTTATGGGCATCTTTAGGATGATAAGGGATACCTCACTCTTTACAATCTATTACTTGTGGCATAGGTTTTTATAGTATTGCTCTGCTTTGTGGGGAAAAGCAACATCATGCATGGTTCTCTCACAATGAGAGTTCAAGCCAAGATTCAGCACTATCCATTATGTTTGTTGGACATTACATTTCACATTGGTTTAGGTGATTTTCCCCCCTACTATTCTCTGTTCTGATTTTCAGTAGATGTTGCAGACTAGGTTGCCCACCTGTCAGGATGACTGGCACAGTGCATGGTCAAGTGATGTCAGTGGATAGCCCTCTCCCCTCCAGCTTTGCTCACGCTGGCTTTGCCAGCCTTCCCTTTCCCAGAGGATCTTAAGTTCTCCTGTATCCCAGCAGTGGTCCCACATAGCTGCAGAATTCTTATATTTCACATTTAAAAAATATGTTAATATTTCACTCATCATCTGCCAGGTTTTTGTTCTAATTGGCAAACATTTTTTTCCTACCATATTCTCAACTTTCTTGTATCTATTTTCACAGAACAAATAACAACAAAAACAAAAACAAAACAAAAAACAAAAAACTGAGTACAAAGCACATGTAAAACGTTACATGGTCTGAATGAGAGTCTTGCATGCCCCTAGCATCCTGATACACAAGCATAAGGAACTCTCCCTTTTGGACAGAATTATTTTCTAATGAGTGTGTAACAGACCGAGAAAACAGTGCTGTGATTTTTCCCATTGATTATTTAGATTTAATACACACAGTTTTAGGTCTTTGTAGCTAGGATGGAATACAAATGCTTAAGAAGACTTTCTAGAGCACCGTTTGTGTTTCTTAATATATACAACAAAGCAGCTATTTCTCACATATTCTTTCCTTCCACATATTTTTGTATGCTAGATAGTAACTAAATTATCTGAACAAAATAGAATGTTGTACACTAGTTGTTTGAAATACAGTTGTCCTAGTCGCAAATAATACTGGAACTAAAACTCAGCAGCAGTGTCTGGGGAAAAAGCAAATCCATTCGTAAAACAAGTGAACACCGTGTTGTTGTAGTAACTTATTTATATCCCCACCATGCTTGTGTTTTAACAAGTCACTGCTTCTACTAAGAACTTTCAATGCATGACATAGAATGAAATTTAAAATACCACATCCCACTTCACCAGACTCTGATTTTGGCTGGAACCATTCATACCAAGATGAATTTTGGGCCAACCAGCAGAATAAAATGAAGCCTTACTCTGCTGGGGAAAAAAACACAAAGTTTATATTATTCATATAAACCTGTAGAAAGCTAAGGAGAAAAAAATGCTGATGCGGCATTTACAGTTATGCTCATGGAATAGAAAACGATCATTTACATCCTAAATTCAGGCATCAGCACTATGATATATGACATTTGTCACAGAAGACACCTATGGAGAGAAAAACATTAGCTCACTTGCTCCTTTGGTAAGGAATGACATCGTGGAGGTTGCCGATGGAAAACATGTTTGCTGCAAAGGAGTAGCAATTGTGAAAACACCAGAAGACAGCAACTTCTAATTGTTCTGCACCAAACAATTCAGAGGATGCCAGGAGACTTGGAAGAAAGCCTTTCATCCGCTTACACTACATCTATAATTAATTGTAATAGAAAGTAGATTAATGCACCTTTGCACTAACAAACCTCTCACCTCTCCCTGGCCATCCACTCTTCCCCCTTTGGCCACCACTGCTTCATTGATTCCCTGACTGCATGCCGAGCATCAGCTGGCATCTTTGACCACTGCTCAGGACAGCAACTCAGCTGCTGATGCCACAGGTCCCATTGTGTTCCTGACTACACATTCACCTGCTTTGAGCTCTACAGCCAAAGCTGAACAAAAAAATGCTGGCCAGTTCGCCATCAGCTCTTCAGAGTTTACCCAGATTCTGCACCTCGGATGGGGCAACCCTGGGTATACATACAGACTGGCGGCTGAGAGGCTGCAGAGCAGCCCTGCAGACATGGGGGTTCTGGCTGTTGGCAGGTTGAACATGAATTAAGTGTGCCCTGGCAGCCAGTACGGCCAACCGTACCCTGGGGTGCATCAAACAGCACTGCTGGCCAGTCGAGGGAAGTGATCGTCCCATTCTGCGCTGTGCTGGTGCAGCCTCACCTCGAGTGTGCAGTTTTAGGCACCACAGTGTAAGAAGGACATGAAACTATTAGTGTCCAAAGGAGGGCTGCAAAGATTGTGACGGGTCTAGAGGGGAAGATGCATGAGGAGCAGCTGAGGTCACCTGCTTTGTTCAGCCCAGAGGAGACTGAGGGGAGGCCTCACGGTGGCCTGCAGCTTCCTCACAAGGGGAGCAGAGGGGCAGGCGCTGATCTCTTCTCTCTGGTGACAGTGACAGGACCTGAGGGAACGGCATGAAGCTGCTATGGGGGAGGTTCAGGCTGGATGTTAGGAAAAGGTTCTTCACCAAGAGGGAGGTCAGGCACTGGAACAGGCTCCCCAGGGAAGTGGTCACGGCACTGAGCCTGCTGGAGTTCAAGAAGCGGTTGGACAACTGTATTGGGGGTATCTGGGGAAGGTTTGGTAGCCGGGGGGCGGAGCGG
>VXAL01005623.1:77379-145369 GCA_013399475.1 Chauna torquata | reverse complement strand
TAGTGATAGTAATAAATTGTATTAATCTCCCTGTGTTGAGTCTGTTTTGCCCGTGACGGTAATTGGTGAGTGATCTCCCTGTTCTTATCTCAACCCTTGAGCCCTTGTCCATCGTATTTTCTCCCCCTGTTCCTTTGAGGAGGGGGAGTGAGAGAGCGCTTGTGGCGGAGTTGGGCTGCTCAGCTGGGTAAGACCACCACAACAGCGCTCTCAGACACACGGTCTGCTTTTTGGGTGGTCCTGTGCGGAGCCAGGAGTTGGGCCGGATGATCCTTGCGGGTCCCGCCCAACTCGGGATAGCCTCTGGTTCCGTGATTCCACCAGCCCCGTGAGGACCCGGAGCGCAAAGCTCCGCAGGAGGCACAGAGGGCTGGCCCGCAGGCAGCAGCCGGGCCCAGGGGCCGGCGCCGCGGCCTACCCGCTCTAGGTGTCGCTCTTCCCCCGGCCAAGCGCAGCGCCGCTCCCGCCGGCACCCACAGGACACGTTGCCGGTGACGAAGGGTGAGGCTGGAAATCAGCTGCTAGCCATTTGGACAGCCTCTGACAGCAAACGCATGGCACTGTTAGGGACCTGCCACTTTTCTGGACTCACGAAGCTATCGCAGGCACAGGGGAATCAGCCTTATTTACAACGGCATTAATCAAGGCACCAGGCACCGAACTACGTGTCACATAAAAATCACTTGTGGCACCCTGTGCAAATGTTGCATAATCTGCTGGGGAAACTGTGTCATATAAATAGCTGAGTAAGAGCCTTTTCAAAGAGATACGCAGTGAAAAATGTACATGAACTTGGCTTGGGTATTGAGAAGCAAAATGCGTTTTAAGAAGCTGGACAAACTCCCAGAATTGTCTACGGACAGTTCTCAATTAACAATTCGTCTGCCTCTGTACCAGCCAATGCTATTCTTATTAAAAATTGAAAGGTTTGGAGGAGGGCCAGATGTGGTGCTTTGTGAATACACAGTTCCACCACATTTTTGCATTTAGACGTACTCTTTGAAGCAGGACCGAGCGTGCAGGGCAGAGAGAGCTTGAGAGGCAGGCATCATGTGGCTTTCCTGCCCCATCGAGACACGGTCAGAAACTTCCCATCTTGAAGGCTAGGCACAACGGCTGGCTCACTCCCTGGTTTGGCTGATGGTCTATTGATTTCTCTTTGAAAAGAGAGAGTTTTCTCAGCCTGGATCATAAAAGGCATTTTATAACCATGGGTCACACTCCAGAAATCAAAATAGGTGGTTCAAATAGTTACAAACTACTGTTCAGGAACCACTGTGAAGTCAACTGGCCAAAGGAATCTCAATGCTGACTTTGTCAAGGAGTTCTCATATCCACAGAAGCCCATCAAGAGCTGCTTCCCCTGGCAAAAAAAAAACAGAATCAGGGCAGAAAATACTACTGAATGGGGGCCCCCAAGCTATGGCGATGGTCAGGAGGGGACCTCCAGGCTTGATCCTACTCCATACCAACAGGAATAGGGCTGTGAGCACACTGTTTTGCACACTGTGCTGCTTGCAGGGTGCAGACCACTGTAAAGTCCACCACTGCCATGTGCAACCAAGTGCAAGGCTACTTAGTGCAAGGCTGTTGTTGGGCAGAAAGGTGGAGATGGATTTTAAATTGTCCTCATACCTGGTCATCAGATGATGTCTGAAGAAAAATGTATTGCTGCATTATTACATTTTGCCTCCAGTGCTCCTGTGTTTCACAATGTGTGTAGATTTGTTCACAGTACAGCATACAGTATGTAAATAAGAAATATATATAATAATAGTCACTTATTTCAGAGGAAGAGAAGACAACCTATTCCCTGTAGTTTTCTCTCTCACGTCCCATACTGCATGCTTTATTTCTAGGATATTGTGGAATGAGAGCAACTATCAAGAAATATTTACTTTCTTCCCCCATCCCTTCTTTTGTGATATGACTACATATTTTATGATAGATGCCTTTCAGCATCTTTTACTTGTGGAAGACTGTATCCCCATCCCTTAGCAGTGTCTGCGGTTCATAAACCCATTGATAAAATCTGTCACTGAAATCCTATTGTTCCAGCTGAATCAGACCTACGGCTCAGCTCTGAGAGTCCTCAAAGAGAATGCTCCCCTTGGTCTCCTTTTCCGTTCTGATTTCCCCGTCACATTTGCGTGGTGTCTGCTCTTTTATTTATCTTCTGTGCTGGGGCAATAGAGTTCAGTTTCATGGCTGCATGCTACGTTAGTTATTCAGAGCACTGATGCTTTATGAAAGCGGCCTGCAGCCATCAGGCAAGAAATTATATAGGTTTCTAACAGAGGAGAGACAGATGTCAGTGTGCATTCTGTGGGAAGAAGAACTAGTTTTATAAAAAGAACACTGGCCCAGTTTTTTAAAGGTAGCATGAGTTTTGTGCACAATGTCTGGTGTACAAGTATTTCTAAGGAGCTGACTATAAGGGTTGCTTTCATTACTAATCACTTCTTTTTCTTTTTTATAAAGTCTGTAGACCTTGGGCTGTATCCCTACCATCATGGAAAACTGGATTTAAGAAGCAAAATGATCTAAGGGTGATAATGGAAACACTGCACAAGACTGGCAAATGTATTCAGCTGGTGTAAATATTTCTCCTTTCTAAGCTTCCCATGTGTTAGGGATTCCCTGACACCGTGAATGTCCTTTGCTGACAAAATGTCAGCAGCCACTATGCCCTCTGCCAGGATCTCCAGGATCAAAACAGGCAAAAATCAAGGGAAAATGAAAAAAATATTTATTTGGGGTAATTGTTGGAAATGGGAAGAAACAAATCAACAAAGAGAATGCCAGTACTGCAGTTAATCTCAGCTCAAAGTTCTGTATCGTTGCTCATACAAAAAGAAAAGGAAAGGAGGGAACACCCACGAGATAGACACTATCACACCAAAATCCCACTTCTAAGATGCCTGTAAGGTGAAGTATTCGGTCCATTGACAGAAGAACCACGTGAAATCAAGCAACATGAATATAACAAAGCAGAATAAATTCTGAATGTGCTGGGCACTATCCTACCTTTCCTGGAGCCCCACTGGTTTCATTCTGAAAGGAGATGGACTGGCACACGGGGGAGGTTTGAGCTCAGGAACACATTGGCCTTGAGGGTCCACTACCACATTGACAACCTTTGGAGCCTGTTCAGGCTGGACCATGCTGTTGGTGGTCTTATACTCGGACTGAGATGTCTGCAGGGGAAGCGGTGAGAGGTTGATCTCCTGCTTCTTTTCCTTTTCTTGTCTCAGTGACAACTGGATCTTCTCCTTCAATCTGTACAGAACCTGTTGGAACAGAGAGGAAAATCCAATCTCAATTCCCTGGTAAACAAGGTAAGGAAGGAACCACAAATACGGTAAGATTGCTAAATGTGGCTTTCATTCCTAGAAGGTAAGCCACAAGTTGTGTTGCATGGCATTTCCCAGAGCAGGATAAATATTTCCATTACATAAACCACAGTGTGTACACGTGGGCGTTAGGGATTTTAACAGTTCATGTTGTGAGCCAGTAATTATTCGTAATACCAATGGTTGTATTATTAAAGGGACAAACAACATAGAACGGAAAATAATCACAAAAGTCACTGTGACGAAGGAAACACTGATAAATAAAGTAATTTTAACACAGCAGAGACAATGGCACAAAATAAAAAAGATGCTTATGATATATCCAGATATACGTACCTAATTATAGCAGCCTCAGTTTAAGAACAGATGTTCTTAAATGCTCTCGCTTGTTTTTGATTGGAACTGATAGTTAAACAGAGTAATTTTACCAGGCTACTTTTTTAATGGTAGGTTGGTTGCTACTACCCTGAAATATTGCTCAATATCCTATTGATGTTCCTCAATATCCTCAAAGAAACATAACCAGTTCTGTAATAAAGCTGATCCAACATGCGGTCTATGAAGCTATTTAGGGATCTGTGACAGTTCAGAAAAGTATGGTTTACAATTACCAAGACATTGACATCTGAACATACTACATGTGCAGCAAAAGCTTTTCAGAAAGTTGTACTGGTCCTCTTCCACTGAGCTCCATGGTGATGTTCTTGTACAGTGGCTTGGCAAGGGCTGGCAGGTAGCGTGTGCTCAGTCCTGTCGCTCCAAAGGAATCTGTGTTACACCTGTGTAACAGATCTCACCTCTCTTGAGGGGCACATGAAAAATAATTTCTGAGCTGTAGTTGTGCCACTTGCAAAATGTGCCTTAAAACCATGAAACTTGAGAATTACCATCATGTCTTCTGTGACAGTCGGACTACCATAAGTACTGTGTGTGGAGGTGGGTGAAAGGCACTTACACAGCTCTTTGAAGGTGTCTGCATGTACCCATACACTTTCTACTCTGCTTTATCTGTTGCCATAAAGCACTCTAATTGAATCTTGCTTTGCAAAGCCATAAAAACAGAGCCTAGACCAAAGCATTTTTCCACTGCATTTTTTGACATCTTTTTCTCTGCTAGCACTGCATGGAGATCTATCACTGCAGAGCTTTCCAGTGAAGATTGGATATATCTGACGGGTTTGTTTTTTCAAGGATTAGCATTAGAGGTTTAGCTGGGAACCGACCTAATGTCATTAGCAATACACCCATTAAACAAGACTTAGCTACGTAAACCATCTGTTCATTCAGAAGAGTTTGGAATTAAATTGCATGGATAAGATAAGCTGCTCTTTGCCACTATTTTGCTGAAAAACAGCCCTGCTGTGAAGCAAGGACACAGGCATCACTAAAGATAAAACGGGGATTTAAAATATTTTAACCCTCTTTACACCCAGTGATCACTTTGGTCTTGTTTCTGGTAACCCACAGATGTATAGCTGAGACATTCACGGTCATGACAATGTAAACCATACCTTCTTGTCACTGGTAAACTATACCTTCTTGTCACTGATGTATTTAGACACAGTTTCTTCCCCTGGAGACCCAGGAAATTATGGGTCTGGGTTCTAAAACTCTGGACTACTATTATTTCCTCTGCATTTTAATACCTTATTACTAGAGCCTAGAAAAAAAGACAGCCTGCCACTAGCAGAAGCTGAAAAAAAGCTGAAGAATCACATTTGATCCTCTGAAAGTGTGGTCTGGGACAGTTGTTTTTTTTAATGAATTCCGGGTAAAAGTAAAAAAAAAAAATGGAAATGGCCAAAAAGACAGTGGTCAATCCAGTTGCCAAGCTCTGAAAAGTAAACTTAGTTGTGCTCATATTTCAAGTTACATTAAACACATCTGTCAGTATCGGTGGAAACAGATCAAGCCCCTGAACTAGGAGAATTGATGATTTACTGATATCTCAGAAGACTCATTATGCAGATAATCAAGAAGCATGGAGCACCTGAGCAACATGAAGTACTATTTTACAGGACATACAAGGTGGGTTACTTTTTAATTTTTCATGTATTAGACCTAGGGTTTGAAGCCACAGTTCAGTACAAAAATAACCTTTTCTTCTGTGTCCCCTTTGACTCAGCTTATATGGAAGAATGACAGCATGCTGATAGCACGATACTCTTCATTTCTGCTCACTGTTCTGCAAAGGACAGCTGATATGCTAGGTTGGCCAGTACCTCCTAGCTACCCATTCAAACTGCCAGTGGAAACTCCTTTTATTCATCTTCAGAGAGAAATGGGAAATCCCAAAGAGAGAAGTAGGTCTCTGGGATAAAGATCTTGGCATCCATTATGTGGAGCAGTGACACGAAAACTCATCTGCCTACAGATATTCAGGGCACCCAGGACTGTATAGTAAAATCTCACTGAAACCAAGGAAATTAAAGACGGCTCACTCTAATTAAAAGTGTTCTCTCTAACGAGTGCTTATCAACATGCATATGCGGCCACGTGTGTATCTCTGCATGAGCCCGCCTGCTCTGTGTGTGCGTACATGTAGGAAAAAAAAACGACTAACAAAATTTCCCTCAAACCCTGGGGAAGGAATGAAAGAACAACATGTCATGTTGTTTAATGTATTATTAGTGGGAGGCATTTGGGTACCTTGATTTGAATGCACTATAAAAGGTTTTATAGAAACAGAATAAAAGAATTCAGAGGATCCAGGACTAGTTTACATATAAAAACGCTGATTTCAAGTCAGCTTAAACACTATTGCAGTATGATTAAATTATGTACCTTTAATTTTGCTTTAAATCTTTAAAGTGGTAAAAAAAAGCTGAAGTTGGTGGGCTGATATTAGTTAGCTGTAGATAGCCTGTAACCGAATTGCTTTCAGAAGTTCTGCAACATTTTATGAATCCTGAAACTTGTAAGTTTAAAAACAAGTGACAGGTCATGTGAAAAATTGGATATTGAAATGTTGGGTTTTTGTTATTCAATATTCTTCTTGTTAAAGGAATTCCAAAATACATTCATGAAGCTGACATACATTCCTAATTTAAGTAACTATCTCCCCAAAGCATCAAATAACTGTTCATAATTTATAAAATGCTGGAGCCAGTAATAAAATTTAGACTCTCACTATTTGCTGACAAGACAAAATCTATGTATTTCATTATTTTAAATGAAAAAATAATCCTACTTTTCAGTTTTTTTTTAAGTGGGAAAAAGAAAAACATTTAGAAAACCCTCTTATCACAACTAGCTACAAATATTTCATAATCTGAAAATGATACTTCCAGAACAGTCAAGATAGTTATACATACAGATTATATTTTCAAAAAGAAAAAAAAAAAGAAAAAAGGATATGCAACCATACTGGCTTATCAAAACAGGTAAATTTAGTAAGAAATATTAATAGCAAATAATTTAATCCACTGTCAAATATTCTATTATTTTTTATATTTAGTGATGGTTCAATTATTTCTCTACGTAAGGCAAAAAATAGAGCTCTGTTTTACACACAGGAGCACTTAAAGTAGTTATTCCTACTTCATACTTTGCTTGGCATACGGCATACTTTATGAATGACACATGATGTTCCCAGCAGAAGTGAGCCCCTGGTCCATCATGCTGCTGAGGGCAGCAATGAGCTGTGCGTTGGCCTCCACGTAGGATGCATCTCTCCTGGGATGCCCAAGGACTGGCCAAGTACATATGTAGAACGACCTCAGAGGTACAATTTGCAAGTCTGAATTCAGCTCATGTGCTGCTCTATCTCACCCTCTAGCATTACTATGCACTATAAGTTTTTATGTAATAGACACCAGATATTTGTTAAATTCCAGCCAAGCATTAAGAAGCCTAAAGGCTGTTAATGCGCAGTGCTCTTGCAGCACAGGGAAGTGTTGTGATTTGTACAACCCAGTTAAGAGACAAGGCTGCACGTTTACAATTTCTGCAGTAATTTCATAGAACAAAGCATTGACATTGACAGCTGAGCTGCCTTATACTAAGCACTGTTGATCATCTTAACCATAATTTAATTCACTTCCTACTCCATGCTTTAAAGGGCACTTCCAAGCCATCTGCAGACGCAGAGGCTAAGCTTTCTGCTTTTGGACCCTTTAAACTACAAAGTGGCAAACCTAGTGGCCAACAGGTGCCTACCCTGGAACTTTAAAACAAAAGGCCTCATTTGGGTGGTCTCATATGGTGACAACAGCCAGCGCCATGTAGGATCAGTTCCAATGCCCTACACTAGGGCTGAGTGATCTGAGAGACTGGAAGGGCTGAATTCTTGGTACTGAACTCCTGCTCTTCACAAATCTGCCCTTCTGACGTTTGTAAAGCAGGATGAAAAACAATGATGTGCACTGGTTGTTAGCCGTATAGATTGCACATCCTTCATCAGGGGGTCCCAGCAAAATTCAAGGCAGTATTGTGCAGCGTTGATGCAGACTGGAACGGGGAGGGGACAGAAAAGGGAATGCCTGCAGAAAGGACCACATAATCATAGTAAACCCAGCTGGAAGGGAGCTCAAGGCAACTACTAGTCTTTCCCCCTGCCCTAACTCCAGATCATCTATACTCAAAGTAGTCCTGACAGATGCTTGCCTGAAACCTCAATTGATGAAAACTCCTGAGCTTCCCCAGGCAATGCACTCCAGGATCTAGTGACCCATACAATTACAAAGTTCTTTCTAATGATGCAACAGAGTCACTGTTTCAAAAAATTTGCTTCTTGTCCTATCCCCTGTGGACAAAGGAGTACTTTCTTCCTTACCACAGCCTTGAAAACTCAAAATGGATTCTCATGTTGAGAAAACTCAACATGGATTCTCAAACATGCAGATCTTGGAGATTGTATCCTAATTTATACATCCCAGGGAAAGAACTGAAATTTTTGCAACAACATGATGCTACTCATTTACTTCAGTATGGGCTCTGCTGTACTGCTGGAGCCCATCCTACAGAACTGTTGCTTCACCAGCTATTTCCTACATTGTATTTATGCACACCACTGGGGTTCTTGGCCCTGCTGAGCAGCATTCTTGCTACTTCACAAGATTTCTCCAGTTCATTAAGAATATTCTAAGTTGTGATAGTGTCCTCCACAATGTTTACAATTTCCAATATTATCTACACCTTCCAAATAATTAATGAAAACATTATGCAGTACCAAGACCAGGACAGACAGTATGTTCTATAGCCGTCCAGTTAAACAGTCAGTTATGGCCAAAACATCTTGTGCTTTGTTTCTCCAAAGTAAAAATTTTGAGTAAAAGTAAGTACTTACTTCTAGAGTTACCTTGCTATCTTGGAGTGAGATGGCATAGAGAAATGAAGATGACTAGAAGGTAGAATTTATATAAAAGGACAGTTTTTGTGAGGAAAAAAAAAGTCCGTTTCAAATCTTCAGGAGACTTCGTAAGCTTAAATAAGATTTTGTTATAAATTTGCTTGTTTAAATCCTCAGTTTAAATGCTCTTTCATTCTTAAGGTTGTAAGTGTGAAATCCATCTGGGTTACAGAAAATTAAATGTGTTTGAAAGCAAAATAGCTTAAAAGATTCCAAGATACTGTGAACTCATAAATATTGAGAACTGTCACTGAATTCGATAAGCCCATATGAAGACATAAATTCAGAGAAGGAAACAACGCGAGATGCAACATAGGAGAAAAGCAAAAGAGCCTGTGCAAGTCAGTGGTGGTGGAGCCTTGTTCGTGTTCTGCGTGACTGTTGCACATCTCACATACAGCATATTGTAAGTACGTCCAAAGCCCAGAAACGTGGCCACTGAACTCACACAATCTGAATATCATTGTTCAAAAACATGATCATTCCTTCATGTATTTATTATTCATTTCACTTTAAAATCTGTATATTCGGTACATGAATATAGACACACACTCTGTCTAACAACTGTACATTGCCAACAGTATATCAGCGTGGCACTGTTTCTGTTATCCAACAGAACTGAAACGCAGTAGGCTAACAAGACTTCAGGGATCCTGGGACCTCAGTAAGAAGGTTGAGAAGTCATCACTCACGTCACTGCAGAGTTACTCTGCAGACTCAAGAGTTCATGATCTATTTCTTCAGCTTCCTTCTAAGTACCTTCTTCAGTTGGACTCAAAATATATCAAGAAATGTTTTTCTTCAAACTTTGGCTTCACAGCATGATGAGAGTGACCAACCGTTACCTTCTAGCTGAGTTTTTAACAGCTTTGAGGAAACACCTCTCATGTACAGAATGTGACTCTATCCTTCAAAACGGAGAAAAGCACAAAGTAAAGAACAGCAAAAAAAGGTAAAAAAGCAAACTTACCATTAAACAAGTTACTAGAATGACAAAGATGCTGAGAAATATGACAACTGCGTAAAATCCTTCCTTGCTCCAGATTTTGTCTGCTTCCCGCTGGCCTTGCAAAACATTTTTCTTTTTTAACCAATAAAAAAGAAAGAGGAAGAGAAAAAAAAAGTTACACAGTAGTGCATGCAGATTAAATAGCTCTCGCCAGGCATTAATCACCGTCCCCGGCAGCCAGAGCTCACATTCCCAAGTCGCTGGCACTTACTCTGAGTACCTACCCCAGCTAAGCACCTTGCCTGTGTGCGACACAGGGCTCCTGACGCCACGTGAGGTGATCTGAGATCTTCTTTGTGGCTGCTGCAATGATCTTCCTACACAAGCGATGCCCTGGTTTGAGGTTTAAGCAAACAGGGCTTGTGCTCTTTCTTGGAAACTACCTGGCTGATCAGGCAAAAGGGCAGCGCTCTGGCGTGGGCTGAGGAAACTGCTCGTAATGCCCTTTTCTCCACGCTGCTTATCTCCTGCTCCACCACCCACACGCCAGCCTCTGACCTGCTTGCACTTTACACAGAAGTGAGAACAGGTGACTTGCCGGCTCGCCCGTGCAAGCCAAGACGCCCTGACGCTGTTACCTTTACTATATATACTCACATATATGTACATACATAAAAAAATTCTGATTATGCTGAAAGTAATCTTGTTATCCATCTAGCTATAATTCTGATTATGCTTCCAGTAATCTCATTATCTTTGGGTTCCTGCTGATACGACATTTCTGAAACAGCTGTGCACACTAAAATTTGCAGAACTCCTGGGGAACTCCTGGAGATTATGAAACAATAATAATTGTAAAAGAATTTATTTTTGGTTTTATTGCAGCAGGGTGACTTGGTTAGGCTATTAAATTACCAGAATTTCACTGTGTTTCCAAATATAAGTTTGGTAGCAGAAACAGGGTACATGCATCCTCAGCCTAACTGCAATATGTTATTTACAATTAAGTATGCATTCTTGCAAGAACAGGAACCTTCTGCTATGTGGTTCCATGACAGAAGTTCAGTAGACATTGCTCTCCCAATCTCCATCTATTTGCTTTTCTTTTTTTCGTTGTGTTCACAGACTGAGTAAAAACCAACTTTCTTAAATTCTGTTTTCCATTCTACACGTTCAAGGTCTCGGTGTTTCCCCTTCACTGAGATTCCCTAATGGCTTCAATTATGGTTCTTGTTTAACAAGTGAGTTACCTCCCCATCGCAAGGTGGCCTTCTTTCCTCTCTGGGGACATTGTGTGAGAGGACTGGGAGTTGCCCAATTTCCAGGGAGGAAAGGGTTTGTTTAGAGATGAGTGGCTGCTCGCTGGACCTGTGCTATTACAGGGACCCTCTAGGACTTTGCATGGACAGTTCATGCTCTTTTGGACAGTCAATGTATCGAGCAAGCTCCTTGTTTCTGTAACCCCCCCAAATACAGGAAGTCTTGATAAAATTGAACTCATCTGGTAAGGCTGATTGAGGAGGAGGAGAGCATGGCCTGGGGAGGAGACGAAAGGCAAACAAAAGCCATGCTGAATGCTGTATCCCACTATAATTTACATGGTTCTCCTTTCAGTGCAGATTTGTGCCCTGCCTGCTTTAAAAAGGGGCAAGACAATGGAGATGCAAGACAATTCATAGATCGTACTACCACAAGATGCAAATACATAGAAAAGTATTTGGTAGCATGGTAAATTCACAGAAAATTGCTTGCTAAAAAAATGCATATGTTTAACCAGAAGTTGGCTGCTTTAGAGCTGAAAGCATAATAAATACGAGTTTTCTTTGGAAGTCACAGCACTAGGGACAGGAAAGGAAATCCTTTACCCCCTTCTGCTAGAGTACAGAAATAGACTTGTAAAATTAATGTATTTGTGTGTGTGTGTAATCACGCAATGTTTCACAACCTGCACCTGTAAGTACTGCAGATATCACAGGTTAACAAGGACTGTGTCAGTCTTCTGTTCAGTGAGCACCTTAAAACCCAAAGCACAGACGCTTTCAAAGACAAGCTGGAAATCGTGCCAAATCTTTATGCAAAAGCTGTTTGTAGACACATCCAAGCTGCGTGGCCACTATAACGTGGTGCAGTTCTGGGTGCGATCCGCTGCCTCAGCACAGAGAGGTTATTCCCTGGTGCTCCCAGCCCAGGTGCTGGGCTCCGTGGCTGCTGCCGGTGAGCTCCCTGGGAATCCCACGGCGAAAGCAGCAGCTGTGGTGCTGGCCCGTGGGCCATGCCCTGGCTGTCTGGCCCTGGGTGTGCTACCTGATGGCTTTCTGGTGTTTCAGATCTCTCTGGAGGTAAAAAGCAGGGGTTGAAGGAGAACTGGCTGTGCTGACCTTTTTTAAGTGAATAAATGTTTATTTTTTTTGTACTTCTTCACTGCAAGGGCAAATACACTAGAAAGTAAATGAAGAGCTAACAGGATTTTTTGACACAATGGGTAAAAGGCTTTAATTAACCAAGATTCATTAGTGTCACAAGATTTTAAAATATTTTTATAATTGACTTTATATACATAACTGAGTCTAAGCGAATGAATCTCTATGACGTCTGTCTAATGGTACGTGTTCAGTATGCATTTTTCCCAGATTCATCTAAAAATAAAGTTCAAAGAATATTAACGAATGTTGTAAAAAGATTAAAAAAAAATATATGCTATGGCTTTAACACACCCAATGCACTGCTTTGAAACACTGAAGCAGTACCTTCATCCAGCGAAGGAAACCTCTCCCCCTGCTCTACCTGAGCAGTATTCAGAAGAGCAGGATCCTTGCTTCAGCTGCTCCTTAATGACAGAAGAGGCTGTGACCTCCAGTAACTGAGTCATTTTGTTTCCATGATAAGAAATTGCTTTCTGAAATGTTAGCTCTGCTAAGTCAGAACTTTGCTCCTGGGTCTGAGAGAGCTGATAAGAGGGACAGCAACTGCCACACTCACTGCAAATTGCTAACACCCAGGAAACAAGCTCACAGGATGGCCAAACACTCAGGAAAAAGCAAAAAAGAGCGAGCGAGTGCTTCTGTCCATGGTGATGGGCACAGAGCCTCCCATACGGAAATGTGCTCTGTCTCAGTCGACTGATGTTGGTCCACACTTCTCGCACTCAGCTGGGTGGCTTTCCCTGCCTGCGAATCCACTACAACTTTCAGACAGTTTTTGAGGAGCGGGAATGTACTGCAGCTGTCAGAGGACAGGAAGATAAAAAGCTGAGCAGCAAAAAGGCACAGCTGGTAAAAGCTGGGGGACCGTAAGAGCAGCTGGGCTGGCTGGGGAGTTTCAGTAGCCCAGGCCCTATCAGGTCCCAGAGCAAGCCTGGCTACAGGGAGGATGAACATCATCATGTCCATCATCCTTAGTGATCGACTCCATTCCCTGAGGAGTCTCCACAATCAGGTGAATGACTTAGGCAGAATTAGCCAGGTTCATTTAAATAGTTTTAATTCAGCATCATTTAAGGTGGGAAACAATCACATTGTATATTCCAAGCAATCCCATGCTATCGCTAGCCTCCCTGAAGAGTGCCTGCACAAGTGTCTGCTTTTTTGTACAGTGGAACAAGTGACTTTTTATAGACTTAAAAAAATCCAGACATTACAAATCCACTCGCCCTTATGGTCTTATTACGGAAACCTAGTGGATTATTTCTAGAAACAAGTAAAATGAGCAGCCAGCTCTTGATAATGGCAAGAAAGACACCAACCTGAAGCAATCACTGTAAAATCTGGGACTGAAAGATCCTGCTAAGATTTCAGGAGCTGCCAGGAAAGTTATGTCTTCACTGGAAAAAAAAGGGTGAATTCTTAAATTGTGTCAGTTAACCCCAACTAGTTCCTTAGGCTGAAACGTTAATAAAAGCAAGGCAAGCTGCTGTTCAGAGCTCAGAGGAAAGCTTCCAGGGAGCTGGGGATTGAACTTACGATCATACAGGGTTCACCGAAGTTCATACTGGGTTGCTTTGCTTTTTCTGCTATTTTAACAATGTTAGCTAAGGCAGGTTAGGAAAGTCTGCCAAGAAATCACTTCCCCTCCAGTGAAAATACACAGGAATGCCGGTGACCTCCTTGAACACTGGATAATAGCCACTTAACATCCCCGATGACAAAGCCTCCTTAGACTCTACCTATGCCATGTTTAGCTATTGCCAAGGTCACCTTTCAGTTTCATGACAATTCTCTTCATACCAATATTCAGCCCTTACACGTGTCTGCGATGAAGTGTTGTGATTTCACGGAAAAGCTGACAGCCTGCGGGGTTCCCCTTCATGCATCAGCCAGCTCACTGGCGTACGGTTTCTGTATGGTTTAAGTGCATGACTGGTTCCTTTGACTTCTTCTCTAGCAGAAGTTAATATCACACACTTCAAAGGCAAGCTATAGAAGCCTTGTGCAAGGCTGCTGTAATTGTACATTTTGGGATTGCATAATTTTGGAATATACTCTCCCATGGAGATTTCTCCTTCATGCCACATCTCCCAGTTAACAGTTAGTTTATCTCACGAAACACAGTAAAACTTGCTTTAACTAATTTTTTATTTAAAACCACTTCAAAATCCTTTTTTATTCTACTAAGCTCTGAAATCCAATAGTATTTTCATTTTTTTCTCTCGGCACAATTTTAAGGCATTAGGATTCTCACACTGTAATAACGTAGACTGCATATGTGACTGAATTTAGTCCCACCAAGAAGCACCAGTTCAGTAGCTGCTTAGCTGCTTCCCTAGTAGTACTAGGGAAGTCTGCTCCCAGCGCTACTACACACCATGGATCAAAATACAGTCCTAAATTCCACTGCAGACACAAACTTTAGACCATAGTAAAAGATCAAATGCTATAGGCCATTGGAAGAGAAAGGACATATGAAAAGATCTATTGCCCTGGATCCCAGAAATGTCAACGACTCCATTAAATTAAATTTTCACATTCCCACAGGTACGCTTCCCATTCTATACCAGGCATCAAAAGACTCCAGTGGTTCCTACAGCAAAAACATAGGAAATCAGCTCTTCCGGCAACAATAAGAAACTAGGATATGAATTTTGAGACAGGTAATTTAATTCAAAATAGATCCATCAGTGACTAACGCATCAGTAGATGTGAATTGGCAAATTATTACTGGAATGAATGGAAATGCAGTTCCAGTCACCTACATCCACTGAGAGTTCTGCTGTTCATATTATCAATTGGGCTGAGACTTTAGGAAAGAGCTTCAGTTTTCCACCCAAGTCATCCTACACCACCTTGGTAAAGTTTCTTAGAACATGGTAATCTCCCCCACCATTAACCCTCTACAACTGGGAGTCTAGATGATGCTAAGCCGTGTTACAAAGAGTCAACCAAGCAATCTCAGGGGAGGTACCTCAGAGATGGGCTGAACTGCCTGCTGGAGGTATCTTTTTCTTTCTGTTTACTGCAGAGAGCGATGGTAGACTTTCAAGTCTTATGCAGCTAATAACAAAAAGGCAGCTAAAACTGGAGATGAAATCCAGCCCTAACACCTCTGCATCAGCCACCCATTAGAAAGAGGAGGATAATGCTTCCTTTCTGCACAGATACACTGCTAGTGCATGTGTAATCCTGGCTGTGAAGCACTGAGACACGTTGGTGGAAAACGGTACAATTTATTGCCTCATGAATTAATTATGGCTGATAGCTCAGGAATAAACACACAAAGCGGGTAAAAATAACATGTCAAAGCTATGTCTTAATATAACTGTATCTATATCTTCCTTCAAAAGTTTGCTTGTTTTGATTTTCTTTGCTGTTATTTTGTTTGGCAGGATTTGTTCTTAGAGCAAGTTGAGTGAAGAGTAAATAACTGGTTAGTAGTTGAGCAAGTAAAGATTATAGGTTGTTGTTTTTTACCTGCTGTTTCCTGTGAAGTCTTAGACTTGTAAACAAATTATCAAGATCCAAAAGGAATACCTATTAGTGTAAAGCGGGAAGATTTTAGCAGGATCAGGGTCTTAGCTGTATGATCTGAATGCAACTGAAATATTAAAATAACCTCTTGTTTCTCCAACAGTATTAGAAGGAGGTAGAGTCTGCACAACTTTCATTCTAATCATCCTTTTCTACATGATTCCCTCTGGTTGTCTACACTTTTTTTCAGAGAGAAAATTCAAATACCTGAGCACTCCTGATTACTATCTAACATAGATGAGATCTTGAGTTCAGCACTGTTTTTTTTCCAGCATCTTTTCATAGCTTGATTCGTCTATTATTCATATATGTTCTTGTGCCATGTCTACCTGAAGTGTTAGTTGTAACTGAAGTACTTGGAACAGATAATTGCATCTATCGCAACTGTCACACTCATATGCTTCAGCAGAAAAAGAAACTGTAACCTGACGGGAGCTTAGCCATGTTGCCATTGGGTGATATAAAGACCTGATATGACTTTGGGACAACATCACTTGTCTTTGTTTTATCTCAGAACAGCTAAAACCTGAGAATCGTCTTATTTTCATAGTGGCAGGCTGCTGTAGGGCATGTAAAATTGCACTAAATTGACCCTGTTTTTATGTTGTATTTATCATACTGAAAATATCTTTGAGATTCTTAAACAGAGTTGGAATACCTAAAATGAACACAAGCATTTCCAACCAGTAGAAATACAAGTGAACATAACAGCCAGTACTAGCTCAGCAGTGGCTCAAGCATAGGGATGTACAAAAACATGAACTCTTGCCTATGGGGGGAAACAGCTCACCAGAACCTCTCCTTTTGCTGCGGGAGGACCTGGATCCTAATGCTTAAACAGCCTTACAAAACAGTATTAAAATAATTTAACAGGGCTAGCTGTGTAATTGCCTTACAGCAGTAATGCCATCTTAGTTTATACATTCCTCGTCTCATCCATGAGAACCTCAGCCTGAGAACTACCAGGGCTGTAAGATCTGCCTAATCTGTAACAAACTACAGGTTAGAAAAACGATAACCAACCTCAGGGGAGACCTCTGTTATTCCAAACTGGGATAAACTCTGATGCAAAATGTTGATATTAAGTGAACGCAGCACTTCTTCAGATGGGAGCGCATCAGAAATTCCTGGCTTTCTGTTCACTGGGGACACAAACAGTTCCACACAGTTCTTCTTCCCCTAAGAAAATTAAAAAAAAAAGAAAAAAAACAGAATCACAGGAAGGTTCTGAGACCAGATAATCTCTTCTGTCTATAGATTTTAACTATATGTCTAGAAATGAAAGCATGGAATAGAAAGGCTGCAGCCTCCTCTGTAAGGAGAGTACACATATTCCCTGCGTCCTTAAATTCCAGCTGATTGTGCAAGAAAATGCAAACACCATATGTGGGCAGATGTGCTTTGTCTCATTTACTGTTGACAAAGTCCCCTCTTCTAAGTCTAGTATCATTGAACGAGACAGGTCAAGGTCACATGGGGAGCGAGGGAGCCATGCACGGGGACAAGGGCAACGAGCCAGCAGGGATTTTAGCTGACAGTTCTGAGCTGAGCTGAAGTGCAGTCCTGTTTTAGATGCTGGGACTTAAACAGGAATGTTTAGTATAATGCTGCGGTATTTTGGCATTGCTTTCTAATCCCATGTCAACATGTCGCAAACAGACTAGGACTAAGTATCATGTCCTTTCAGTTGACTGCAGTGTAACTCCTTAAGATAGCACAATGAAATGAAAGGACCAGAAAAGTTTTGCTTACTTTTAATGAGTAGGCTGAGCATGCCTACTTCTCCCCTCCATTAATTCCTGCCCCAATCTCATTGATGTGGTTCTGGTAGCACACGTGGTGCTGTATTAGAGATGTCAGTGATGCTGACTCTGTAGCAGGATAGCAAAAGGATGGATTGCCAGAGGGTTCCTCTGCTTGGTTGTGAACATCCAGAACAGCACCTGAGACCAGTGTTGATGTCCACTCTGGGTGCATGAACCTAGGTTAAGGGGGTGCTCAAGGGCTGTGGACAACCTGGCTGAGGCTGTGATGTAGCATTGAGACCTGGGCAGTGCCACACATACAAGGTAGGCATGGAGCTGCTGCCTGCTGCTCCCTGCTGCCTGCACAGGCGTGAACTTCATTGCTCTGGTTATTTGCTATTTATTATAGGGAGAAATCAGTTCAAACTTGGACAACCCTGGTTTCCCCCTCCTTCTTTTCCCTTGCCATCAATGCCCATCATTATCTTTACTGAAGTGAAGAAAAAGATATCTTTTGCTATTCTTAACATATCTAGTTTTGCATTCAGAAGTAGAGCTGCACAGAAAAGAACATCTTCACACGTGTACCCTGAATCTGCCCTGTGCGCTTTCACACGTGCCACGGGTGCATCTGCTCAATAAGACTGGCAAGGATAAGACTGGGCGTTGTTCAGGAACTACTCAGATCAGAGGGGCTATAAGGAGCGATCACAGCCCTATAGCTCTGGAGTGTCAGTTCCAGGCAGAGACTTCTTGCCAGGTCTCTGATGCGGGTAAGTGCCTGCTTCAAGGCGTAGGTGGCAGATGCAAGGCAAGGCTTGGTGGGGGATGCAGCACTCCCAGTGTTTTGTGCCTCCTCTGGTTAGGAGCTCCTCTGCCATTAAAAGGACGTTATTGGAGGAGGATTTACTGGAAAGGTTGAGAAGACACTGGAAACGCCCAGTAATATCTCCTGGCACAGTGCATGCTGTTACATGTAAGGGGCTAACAGGCCCTCTGCTCTCCCTGTGTCCAACCACATCCTGGCTGCTAGGCTCCTGATCACTTCTGAGACCGAGTAACTTGAGAGGGGTTCAGCTTACCTCACTTCAGTCATCTAAATTACCTCCAAAGCCAGTGGAGAGAGACTGGCATCTCCAGAGAATGATTTAATCCATCCTAAAATAATTGGGATCTCAATGCCTCTCCTTCTCCAGATACCCTTCTCTATACTGCCTTTAGAGGGAGCCTACATGAGTAGCTTAGACTAGGCTGAAGTGAGGTGAGATGAATTTTGATGTGCCTGGCTTGCTTGCCAGGACTCTGTGTGAGAGGAAGCAGCTCACGTTAGAAGGATGGGAAGCGTGAATAAGGCCTCCTAAGCTGTATTTTTATCTCTTGTGAATTTTTACTTTCCGTCTGTGATCTTAAGAGCAAACGTGGCAAAAGTTTGTGTTCCTCCTACATCACTAAAAGACAGAATAACTCATAGCAGCCTTTTACAGAAGTTGAGGACTAATTAATTAATAGTACTTAATGTATTCTGAGCTATATGCAGGTGCAAAATGCTATTACCTCTTCCCTTAGATCACAGATGAGAGGAGAAAGTGAAAAGCTATCAGCCAGCAGGAAAATGAACAGCATCTTTCTTCTGCTTAGTTAGATAATTTCCACAGAGCATAGCAAGAAGTCTACTAAGTGACTTGGTGTATTGAAATACGCACCCCAAACTCTGGAACATTTCTCATTTAATTGTGTTTTTCTCTGAATATGTCTTTCATTCGAGTTAATACAGGGTACAAAGGAGATTCAGCATCACTTGTCAGGAATGAGTGACATCCCCGGCAAACATGAAAAGGGCTGCATTGCATTCCTATTGATCTTTTATGCTATGTGTCTTGTGCGATCCTTTCTCACAGCGACATTATTTGAAGGAATTTTATAATCCTTTTTGATGTATACAATCCTATCAAGCTATCAAGGCAGGAAATACTTTTATGCTGAACCTATCAGCTTTCTTCCCCAATATTC
This sequence comes from Chauna torquata, assembly GCA_013399475.1. NCBI lineage: Eukaryota > Metazoa > Chordata > Aves > Anseriformes > Anhimidae > Chauna > Chauna torquata. Next base: position 126,002 of record VXAL01005623.1, on the reverse strand, counting down.
AACCGGCAGGTAGAACAAAATAAAATAACTCTTCTTCCCTGTGCAACATGAATTGAATACTAGCAATACACACAATATTGTTTTTTTAGTTCCATTGCAAAACTGTCAGAAAAAGAGAACAGAGTTAAAATGCATGCTCTTAACCATCCACAGAAAAACATACAACGAAAGTTGTTTTTAAAAAGTCTTTGCTCTGGAAGCAAATTTCTCATCTGTTGTAAACATGATACTTCAGTCCACAAGATCACATCCGAGCATAGGTTGTTATAGCTGAATAGCAAGACATGAATATTAATATCGTGAGAAGACATTTAAATTACTAATGGAAAGTCTGAGGATAAATTGTGAAGATGCCTTCAAAAGGCTGAATCACATGTATTTTTTGAGCAAGATTCAACCTTTAAGAAACAAAACAGGAATACGTGGCTTTTAGTAAATGTGATGTAGAACTGCACTGGAATGCAAACTGAGAGATAAGAAAACCGCTTATGATAAGACACAAAAGATATTTATCTGCCTTAATTTTTCTCTAGACTGTAACTGCGAATGGTTTCCTTTCAAAAAAAAATTTAAGTCATTTTGTAACAGATATCTATTTTTCTGTAGAGCAGTTCAGAAAAAAAATCTTTTGGAAAAAAAGTATTTTTCAGTTCTTTTATTGCAATTTTCCATAGTGACAGGAAAATAAATATAAGAGAGTTCTAAATAACCAGGTAAATTTTATTATACTCAGCCATTTAGTACTTACAATGAGCCTGTTGATATGAACTTGCTGAGGTAACAGCCCCAGTGCTGCAGCCACTCCTTGGCGAAATATCCGAAGCAATGTGATATTCAGCTTGTTTACATCCATCTGCAGTGTCTGAAAAACAAAACCAGTTCAAATGAACTCCTTGCTCAACACATTCAGTTCTCAAGATGTCTGATCTCTGGGACTCTCACTAATTGTTTTTTTCCCAGAATGATAATCAGTACAATCTACTTGCATTGCAATAAAGAATAAATCCAAAGGAAAATTTAAGCATCTTAAATGCTGCTTTGTTAGCAAAGTGCCACCTTTTCTCAAGAACATTCAAAATAGATTCCAGAAGTTTTTCGCTAAATTCCTAAGACAAGTTACAGTGCTCAAGATAACACAGTTACTTCATTAGAAATGAAAGGCAAGCATTGAACACCAATTCACCTTTAAAGAATGAGATGTTGGATTTACACAATGAAGATTGGCTTTGAATATTTGTCTTAACAGTTTCTCCCTGCAGGTGAAGAATGGGTCAGACATAGTGAAATTACATATTTTTTATTTTGATTAGCAGTTTCTGAGATAGAAAAAAAAAAAACATTCTGGATACATTCTACATGCTTGAGTTTCCAAAACTTCCTCATTTCAGGCAGAGCAGGCTATTAATTCTCAACAGAGACCATCCATAGCACTGAAGCATTTTCTTTCTCCATGTCAGAATCATAACAAAAGGCACAAAAAATATTTCCTCAGGTTCATATCCTTCCTGTGAAGTCAATGGAATTTTACCTAGGAAATAATTTAGGTTCTTTTCTTTCCCAGAAGACCCAGATGAATCCCTGCAGATGATGTGTGGTGACCAGTAATTCTATGTGGCACTTTGGGACCCCTTTCTTCACTTCTGTATCCTCTTCATGGACAATTCATAGCCGAGAAGGGAGGGAAAAGGAATATATGAGATGATCCCATGTGGCCTCCAATGTTTCTGGCAGGGCACTGACTTAGGTACTTAGTAAGTTCTAACTGAGCCGGTTGACTTGAACTGAAAAAGTTCAAAAAGTTAAAAGTTTTAACTTTCTATTTAAAGCCATAGGCCAGCTTGCTGCTCTGTGGAGCCAAGCAAGGATTCTTCCTTCCTAATCAGAGTGGCATAAAGAGAATTAAATATCCACGGGTCAGATCACATTGTGAATGCGGCTGTGGTCTAGAAAGAAATGTAACTTTTTTCTGAAAGCAAAAAAGCGTCACACATTTTGATTGTTGTTATTTATTTTTAAATATTTTTAACTTACAATGTAAAACCATAAAATATTTGCTTTCCTCTTCCACTGTCAATTTGATGTTTCCACCAGTACTGAACGTTTTTCATTTTCTTCCCCTTTTTTCTCATTTTTTTTACACTAATGGGATTGTCAGGTCTTGGTGCATCAACTGAGATCTGCTCTCAGCATACAGCTGAGCTTTAATTCAGCTGGAAGTATTATAGGAGTCTTCAGTTTCAATGATCCTTTCTACCCTGGCATTTTCAAAATGCAAAATCTTCTCTTTGCTTCTTCTTGAATTAGACATCTTGAGCAGTTACAAAGCTGCTCCAGCTTTGTCATCAAAAACGAGAAATGTCTTGAGAGTGGAGACAGAGACATCCAACAGCTCTGAGCACTGTTCCTTCCGCGCCCCAGACTGGTCATAGCATACCCGGGCAATACAGCAGATGAGAGCTGCTTTGGAGCTGGGAAGCTGTCACTACACTGAAAGCTGACAGCCTAGCCTGAGGATCCTGGGGAGTTGTTGCTTCAGATAGGAAGGCTGTCATGAGGGTCCCTAGAGATCTATCAGAATGGAATAAAGAGCGAGAAACTGCTTGGCTAAGTCAATGACCCTGAGTTATGGGGGTTATGCTAGCTGTTGTTACTGAACACTGCTAACAAGCGTAAAATCAAAATACATTCACTTAAATAAACCAGGCATCAGATCACATTAACACAGATGTTGTTAAACAGCATGTTAAGAGCTCACTGATAAAGACACAGAAATGAAACATCCAGAAAAATATCCACCTTTAGATGAAATAGAAGATCTTAAAGAGGCTGTAAGAAGGTAATGCCTACCTAATAAATTCTTATAGATTTAATATGCTGGGACTGTGGTTCACCATATCCAGGGACAATAAAACGTGGTGAAACTCCATTATCTTCAGGAGGAGTCACATTTCCTTCTTCCAGGTCTGAATTTGGTCCACCGTGTCCTATAACAAACAGCCATAAAAGGCTGCATAGTCTATGTGTCTCTGTAACCGCTACATCTATGGTGCCCTTAGTGCTTCAGAGGAAAGCCTGAAGAGCACAGCACTCACTCTGTCACTCTGGACTCAGCCTGCTTAGAAAGCTCATCTGGTCTTGCAGCCGGAGACTTCAGGACCCTTACAGGATGCGTCCCAGCACGTCTTATTTCCTGAGGTCAGCACACTCCAACTTCGCACTGGCGGGATCGCTGCAAGTTGCACCTCTGGACACACTCCGAAGCCCAGCACATACCTGGGTACTGCCCAGGCAAGCTGCTAGTCAGATACCAGCTCCAGGGCTACTTGCAAGGGTGGGAAGAAATGTGTCTTTAAGCCTCACCTCAGGGTGCTTCCTGTGCAGCAATAAAGATTGTGACCATTCATCCAAAATAAATAAATAAAAAAATAAATAAAAATAAACCCAAGAAGCATCTGGGGAAGAAAAAGCTCACATTTTTTATAAGAACCTTGCCTTGCTGTCTGTTGAAGGAGTTTGCTTCTTAATTGTTGATGTTAGTGTGAAGCTTAGTTCCTTGGCAATTACAATGCAAATTAGGTAAGAGTAACAAAGACTGCCCTTTTGCACATCAGGCAGCACAAGAGAGTGCATTTGTCTCTTCCTATCAAGAGGAAACTTGGCAATCCAAAATCTGCGACTTTAGGAATGGGATTTCTAACCGGATCAGTGAAAGACAGCTTCTAGAAATGCCAGGTAGGACCCGATGAGCGTCTGCTTTAGAGCAAGCAGCACATGAACATGCTCTGTGCTCTCTAGTATTACCATCTTGTTTGTACTGGAGTCTTAAAAACACAGAGCAGGAGTGGACCAGACTGGAGATGCACCAAGTTCAACATCCTGTAGCCAACTCTGGATGCTTATGGAAAACGATAGGAACTGGGCAAGAATATACTCTTTTTTCCAAGTTCACTCTGACAAGGCCCAGACTAATTTACACCAACTCAACCCAGAAAGGCAACAGGCCTCCTCAGTTACATAAATGTTATTATGCAGTAACCCAGGCTGACTCTATCGAGATCTGGGATGAAGGCAACACTTCGAGGCATTATATTCTCAACTCTGGCATGTACTGAACTGAAGTGGAGTTTAAGTCTCACCTGAGGATCTGGTACAAAATTGCCTTTCTGTGAATTCTTAACTATCGTTATTTTTCTTGAGAAAAGTTAGTCAGAGAAAGAAGAGGAAAAAGAAAAAAGAAAAAGAAAGAAAGAAGATAGAGAAGAAAAAATAAGGTTCTAACTATTCCCATCAGTAAAAAGTTTCTAAAACATTATTAAAATGTTAATATTTTAATATTATTGTGCCATTCTGATGGCATGCCTAGATATTGTGTTGACTGCAGTCCATGAAGATGGGATGAAGATAGAAAATTGGTAGGGGATGAACTGCAAATGCAACAGTGCCTGTATAATAGACAGACAATACAAACCTCCATTAAGAGAATCACTCCTAGAACGGAAACCTGCCTGACCATGTACAAATTGTAACTGCACAAACAGAACCATTATTTATTCCAACACCACCTGCAATAACACATGAAATTAACCTCTGTAAAGTAAATCCATAGAATTAAATAAAGCAAAGCATTAGCACAGATACAACAAGTTACACCTTACTGTGGTACTCTAGTTGCTCCTTTTGCTTTGGAAAAGAAAGGGCTGAAGCATCCCAGTCAGACAGCACTAATCATTTACCCCTTGCTCATCTGCAGTGTTTACCATCTAATGCAGCCTGCTCCCCAGAGAGTTCACACTTTTGAATGTGCTTCCTCTGGTGGCAATGGTGACTTGTTGAGCCTAGAGGCGGTCGCACTGGAGGACTCATTTCCCTGAGCAATTACTGATCTGGATACTGCAACTGTAGCGACAGTTTCTAGGTTTATCTGATCCAAGCAAAACAGATAGTTTGAAGGGAAGGAGATTTCTGCTTGTAACTCTGTCTTGGAAAAAGAGTTCCAGAAAACAAAACTCAGCACAGACAAACACTAAAGACCATTGTTCTCACACCTGAGATCCTACAGGGGCTTTTTGATAAAGATTTGTATGTTAAAGAAAAAAGTCACGAAAAGGACCAATGTATAACTCAGATTCTGAATATTTCTGACTATTACAACTTGCCAAGTCAAGTTCCGCTTCTCAAGAAAAATTCAGATGCCTCCCTTTCTTATCTTTCCCTTCTCATCAGTGATGTCCTTTCTGCAATGAGCCTCAAAACCACCATTCCTTTCCATATATTGATTACTCCCCTCTAAACTCCTCCTGAGCCCCCCACCACAGGTGTTTTCTCAAACCTCCAGCAAACCTGAATATACAGGAATAAACAATAGTCAATGAGGAAGGAGGTTAATGTGTAAGTCTTCAAAATACTTTTATGAAAGAAGAGTAAAAATAAACCAGCAAATTTACATACTAGGAATTTTAAAAGTATTATTGTTTCATGATGCCTGCTTAACTCAAGGGTAGGGAAGCAAAAGCATCCCCTTCAGTAATGATTGTTCTGCTCTGGTGGCTTGTATGTTGAGACGGGGACGAGTGCCACACAGAAAGGCTGAGGATGGGTGGACGGCTGGGAGCACCGTTTGGATTTTAACAAAGGGAGAACAGCTGTGTCCTCCCAGAGGTTTTGGTTGGTGTGATGCTGTGGGGGGTGACTCCCCGTGGACGGGTGCTGTGCCTCCAGGAGGGGATTGTTGCAATGCAGACACCCCTCCCCTTCCGCAGACCCCTGAGCCCCGGGGTCCCTTGGTTGACCCCAGGCTGCAGCACCGTGCTCTGCTCCCTCCACCCGGGCACCCTGCCCTGCTGCCTGCATGGCCACAGTGTTTCCTGACAATTAGTGCCACCGTGTTTCATCTTACCACCCTCCTCAGACAGTCTCAGTGGTGCAACCGAAAAAGGATGCCTTTATCAGGGAGCAAGGTGAAGGTGTTGGAGCAGTATTTGTGCAGCTGGGGTACAGAACTACAAAAAAACTGGCAACCAAATTGTAAGAATATTTGCATTTTCTCTTTTCCTCCACTAAACACTTCAGAGTTACCTTCCTGTTGCCATTCAGTATTTGAGATGGCAGCTGGACGGGATGTCAGGTTAGCTGCTTTGGCTGTCTCAGGTGGCCTAACACGTATCCACAGAACAATCTGACTTTTACAATATTCTGTGTGTCCTGGGTCACAGCAAGCTTAGCATCTCGTGTAGCCCATGAGTCCCACGGGAGCCAGTGTGTCCTCGGCACCTGATGGAGGCCAGCATCACGCAACTAAAACAAAGCTCTTTGCCATCACAAGCCTCCAAAGACAATCTGCCTTAAACCAAACCCATGTCCGAGGTGGCTCTCCCTCTTCTCCCATTTACCTCCCTCTCTCCAACATTATTTCCTCCAAGAGGAGAAACCTGCCTTTTTATGAAATCCACATCACATTCTGCATTGTGGCTGTAAATTAAGATAAAACTGTTGAGAAACAGTTTTATTTTACCTCAAGTTTGCATAAATTCTCCTGAGTATAAAATCAATCATTTTTGGTTATTAATTAAAGGACTTTCATGTTTCTGTGTGTTAGCAGTTGCCTGGAGTCACCTACTCAAACCTTCATGCATTATATATTTCTGCTGCAACACACTGTGAATACAAATACGAATCTTGGGAAATTTAAATATTTCCAAGGTCAGAGAGCAATTACTGAAAAATTGTGAGGCGGAGTCTTGGCTATTCTACAAAAGCACAGTGAAAATCACCTGAAATAGTAGAAAAATTACAGGCATATGTTTGAGTTTACAAGAACCAGTGAAAAACATTGACAAATGCTCTGCAAATCTCCCTTTCTTGCTCTGCCAGCGTAACCGTCCTGACTTGGAACATGCTGTGGTGTAAGTCACGCATTTCCTAATGAGGAGACAGCGAGGCTGCAGAATATGCTAATATGCCAAAAACTCCCAAATTTCACATGTAGCCTGCAAAAATTTAAGCGTCGTTGTCCAAAGAGCATTTGGGTGATGAGAAAAAGAACTCTAAATTGGTTCCATAAAAATGCATGAAAAAGTGGTAGGAATGGATATTTTGATTGCTTCAGTCCTGATTACTCCAGGAAGTTCTGTATATTTGGATGCTGCCTTTCAAGATGAGACATTGTACAGCTTCACTCACACTTTTTTTTCTATAGAAAAAAAACACTTCTTTTCTGGAAAATCTTTCCTTAAAGTGAGCATAATATTTCCTGTATTTATGCATTTCTTATATAGCCTTAAAGAACACTTTTGGCTCTTGATTAATTTTTCATGAAAGCAGATAAATTTAAATATTATGAGCTCTCTGAAAGAATTCACAGACAGAAGTAATACTTATTGGAAATGTAGGGGTAACCTAGCTAGTTAACACAACTATATGGTCTCCCCCCATACTGATTTTCAAGTGTATGTATATCAAAATATAAGCAAATCAAAATGTATTTATTTTACACACTGCAATTAATCCACAGAGCTTTTTACCACAGGAATTTGCTGAGGCCAAAAGCTGAACAAGAGGCAGAAAAAGAACACGATGTTTAGATGGATGTTGGAAGTCCCTGACGTGACTGAAAACTGAGATACTACTAACCTTATTATACAGTCGAAGCCACACCTTTAACTATCAGAAACCAAGACGAATCCTAACTGAATGAAGGAATAAGTTTCTTGGCCTGCTCTCAAAAGTTCTGAGTGCTGGCCATCACACTGGACTAGATACTAGGTTTCACACAAGCCCTGTTTGCACATGTAGATACCACTCAGGGATGCCGCTGGAGGCCGGTGCATCACCAAGGGCAAAGGTGCTGTACGAGGTGTTGAAGCAAGGCCAGGGTACTCCACTGGCATCTGTGGCTCGACTGGCAGAGTTAATTGAGGGTGGGTGATATGACTAAACTGGTTTGTCTCAGCTAGGTGACAGATTTACACTTCTTGCAGGGAGAAGAACCCATTTCTCAAATGAGATCAGCTGATTTGGGGCTGATTTGACCACTTCTGTAGGAAGCACCAAAACAAGAGTGAGCAGCACTCCATCTGTGATGTCTGGCTTCCGTCCAAGACTCCCTCACTGAGATTTTACACGGGCAGTGAGTCAGTCAGCTATAGGTTCTGTGACCTTCATGGATGATTAAAGTGTATGAGAATGCATTTAGCCTATTAAGGATAAGGTTTGTAAATGCCTCCCTTCAAGATGCACACTTTGATTTCTATCAGTCCGATGTTCTGCATTAATCTGTGGACTTGCAGTCCCCTAGCCAGGAGAAAGGGTCAGCTATTTCAGTGTCATTTGATACCATTGTGTCATAAGGTAATGTGGATTTACCGATCAGATCTGATGTGAAGACACAGAATAGTCTTCTATTTTTCTTCTGATAGAAATCTCAGAAGGTAGGTTATTTCACTCTTCTGATTTCTGAGTTGTGTGGGTCACTCCTGTGCCACAATCTGACATAGTTAGTGGGGTGACAAACTGCGAGGGCGTGTTAGGCTGTCCTCTCAATGCTCACTGTACTCATTTCTTCTTTTCCTTTAAGTCGTTCCTGTGGCATCATTAATGCATTAATCATTCATTATATATTTGGAGGCCAGAAAGTAGGTATGGAGTCTCACAAGCAGCCAGTGTACTATAGGTTGTATGAGATTACCATCCCCACAGCCCTTATTGAGATCGGGCTGTGGAATGATAACCTTATCCACAGCCCAGTGAAGTTAACATAGCTTTTTCTGAGTCAGGGGGTTGCAGAATCCCATATCCTACATGTTCACTGGGATGCATACTTGTCACTGCTGAAAGGGTGCAACAGAAGGGAAGGAAAGGCCATGGGACACAAGTTTGAAGTAGCCATGTCACTGAATAGCACCAGTCCCAGAAGCTTCTGCCTGTGGAAGCCCTTCAGGAGGGGGAAGGAGAGGGGTAGGAGGCTGCAGCAATGCTGTTGGACTCCATGGATGATCTTCCAGAGCTTCTTTGCAATAGAGAGAACTTTCTGCTTCGCCATGTGGTGGAACATAAGTACCTAGTGATGAAAGGAGCCCGTGTTCTCCCATGTGTGGAAGTGTATCATTCCTTTTTTAAAAACTGGTCACATACGACATCTATTTCAGCGAGTCCTAATCTGGGAGCATTTGAAATTACTGCAAATTGATTACTAGGAGGAATGAGAGGCTGACATTTTGCTGTGCCTCTAGCCTTAGCAAGTCTACCTCAGTTAATGTGCCTCAGTTCTATGTCTATAAAACGAGGATGATGTCATTTGACTGTCTCACAGGAGCCCTGTGAAACTAAGCATTTTATATAGTGTACTGAGAAGATGGGGGACAGATATGTAGGATGGAACTTCTCGACTTCTTTTGCAGATAACTTTAATGTTGCACACACAAATTAACTCCTGTCTTTGTTTAACTGGGTGCTACATTTCTTCAAGGAGTGGGATTTACTTCATCACAAATTATTTCAGCATTCTTAAAGTAACAGCTGAAGCACATTTCAAAGCTCTGATAGTTTTATTGGCTTTTTCCTTCCTCCATCCACCTCTCCCTGCCCAGCTCCCTTCCTTTTACCCTGAGATTACTCTAGACAGTTGAAAAGGCCAAGATGATGGAAAAGCATAAGACAATACACAATGAGGTGGAAATATGAGGAGAGCTGGAAGAGCTCAGTTGAACACTATTTCAACCTCTTTGTTTTTTGAGAGGCATGTATAATGAGCTCCATAAAATTGTCCTATCTGTCCTTATTCAATATTACCAAAAAAAAAAAAATTCCTTCCATCACAAAAGAAATGCATGGTGCTATTATGTCCGGTACAACTTTTATGCACAGCATGATTGTACCAGTCACATCCTATTTCATCATCCCAAAGCCAGCTGTAATCCTCAGAGCAAACAGACCCTTTGAGCACAGCGCTTTTTAATACATTTGTTTTTTTCTGTCCAATTATTAAATCTCTAGGTAGAACCTGCCTAAAGCTTGAAATGCCAGAGACCCAGAATTGACTCTCCTTGCCCCTTCTGTAAAACCTTAATTTCAGCTAGTTTTAAGTTTCAAACAATTCTTAATTACTGAAGTTTAAATTCCTGTTAAAACTTTGTAAAATGGCCCTCAATAGATCAAAATCCCTTCCAAGAAAATCTTTTCCTCCAAAAAAGAAACCTAACCAAACCAAACCAAACCAAACAAAACAAAAAAAGGGAACAAAATTATCCTTCTTTTTATCTTCAGAATTTAAAATTTAGTTTGCAGCAGACTGATTATTTAACCTTACATAATAATGAAGAACAAAACTGGAAACCTAAGACAATACAGCAACTTCCAAATTTTTCAGGAACCCATGTGGCCAAAAGACTCCCACTGACTTACTCTCCTTAGTAACCTTTCTCTTTGCTTTGAAAATCAAAGACAGACTTCAGTACTGCTCACATCTTAGCTCTCTCAGGCATTTAATTTCAGAGGCATTCTTTATTGATAGTTTCAGATGAGGAAAATCTGCCTGAACATGTACAACGGGAACGTTGCAGAAAGAGGCAAGCACATTCCCTTTTTTTACATAATCATAGTTCTCTGCTGTTCCTGGGCTTATGAAGATGAAAATTGGAAATACGTTAAAAAAAACCTATTCTTAAGATACATTTGGCTCAACTCGAATTTAGATATTTACATGAAAGACTGTTCTTGTAGGATTCCTGGACTGTGTGATTGCCTGTGTCCCAAGACACTCTGGACTATTTGTCTACCACAGCCAAGACTTTCCAAGTGTGAAGCAATTCTTTTGCCCCAGGTCTTGCGAAATCAGGATCCTGTTTTCTGGAAACAAATGTTGAGCAGAAAGGCCTCTATAGTGTGACACAATTCACCAGTATGTTTTGGGTCTTTATCTGCTTTAAACCTTTTAGCTCACTGAATTTTGTTTATAGCTATTATCATGACCACGATCACACGTTTGGAATAAAACATACATGACTGACTTTCCTCTACCTACTACAGCAAGATCAGAGTGCACACAGTAAAAAGCACCCTTGCCATTTCTGTCTTACGTTCCTTTAATAATGAACTCGAAGCAAAATCAAGCAAAACCTTTGGGAATGTGTGTTTTTTCTTGGACAAAACTTGTATTACTTTGGGTTTTATCCTCCATGGATTCATGTACCTGGCTACATGTCTTTGTCTCAGTTTTGACAAAACCACTAATGATTGTGCATGAATCCTATAAGCTCAGAAACTGGACAGCAGATGAAAAGGCAATCTCATGACTTTGGCAGCTGTGTCAGGATCCTTGAACTCTTGAAGCTGCTAACACCAAATGTATCCAGAGGCCATGAGGTACAAATTCCCTTTCTCCTGAGCAGCTGGACAGACAAAGAATTTTTCTCTTTTGTCTAGTACTGAAAAGAGAAGGTACGGATTAAGGGAAAACACTAACACCAAATCTTCAAAGATTTAAGTAGAGTTTTACCTGAATGATTCTTGCTAATGCTAATATCAATACAGTATCTTTGACGAGCAGTTCCAGATATGGGTTCATAGCTTTGGAAACCTGATAGCTAAACTTTGTCCCTAACATAAGACTCGTTTTCTGACTGAACTGTTAGGGAAGAAGTTGTAAAAAACGGCTTTCTGTCTGATTTGGGGAACTTCTCTTTAGAGATGACTCCACTTGTGAGGTTAAAGACAAAGAAGTTGCATCATCTTGATCAGATATTACTGCTCTAAAATAACTGGGAGGCAGAGCCCAATTCATGGATCTTCAACTTCATTCTATTATGTTTAGGATTGGAAGAGCATCCTGTGTTCATTTTTTTTAAACAGGCAACACAGCTGCCAAAGCCAACACCAGAAGATGTTTAGAATGGGAAAAATGCAGTTTTATTCCTTTTATATTAATAATTGATGACCCTTAACACAAAATATTAAAAACTGTTTACATGCATTTTTCTCATTCTCATACATACACAAAGCAAAAGCAAATAAGTGAAGTTGAAAAACGTTCCTTCGCATCGCCACTACCAGCTGATTTTTATGATAAATGGTATTAAGTCACTCTCGTATTACAACGCCTTCTTTACCCCCCAAAAAGAATAAGGAATTCAGCATTTTGAAGAGTGTAGGATTTGTTATCTACAGTTCTTTCATAGACACTAGACAGCTCTTCCATGATTTATTTGTTAGAAAAGTGGCAGGCTTTTCATTAAATATAGAATCCAAATGCATGAATATAGTTGAAATCTTGAAGTCATTTTGCAAAATAATTAATTGCTTGTTTTGCACTTTGCTCACCTGGTCCTTTAATCTCTTGCTTGCCCTGTGTTATTCCAGGAGTTCTGTGGGTATAAAAATGAATGGAAACTCCCCCAAGATATTTATGTGATCCTAGTTATTCTCCTGGCTTGGCTTCCTAATCTTTTCCACCCTTTTAGAATCAGAGAACAGTGTTACAGCATCTGAAGAATATTATTTGGCTTTTTCTTTTTTGTCATTCTTTCAATTTTTTTTTTTTGTAGTTTTCTGATTTTGGTCACCATGAGTGCTTTAGAGCCCTTTCTCAAGTCCAGATTTTGTCCCCTGACCATCCTACCTTCATTCACGAAAGCAACTGAGCAGCAAAGTAATTCATAATCCTTTCACAAAGAAGTAGCAATTGTAAATTTGGTGGGTGAGGTTTCCTTTTCCTTTTTTTGTTGCTTCTTGTTTTTTAACAATATTCTTTAAGCATGCAAGAAGCAATCTTCCAGGTTTCCCCAAGTGACCACCACCAGTGCTATTTGTGTTTGTGAAGTCCTGCTTCACTGTAAGAAAGCAGTGAGTGCACCTTTTTGTTTCCTGCCTCCTTCCTGCACTCTGGAGAGCCTCAGTGGTTCTGAAGCTGCTGCTCTGTGTGGGCAGGAAGAGCAGCCTGGCAAGAAATACTCAGCTTCTCAGAAACTCGATACAGAGCTCGGATCCAGAGTGATCCCTGTGTTATACATGTCACAGCAAATTAGGCTGAGTTCTACAAATTATGGCAAGAGGGCTCGTAGACTCCATAAAAACCCAAGGCATCTATCTTATTTCTGGGAAAACCAGCAATTGGTCAAGAGACACAGATAAAAGTTAATAAAAGGCTGTATACCTTCTATCTCAGCTAAAACGTAGGGCATCGATTTATCAGTGAAGGTATGTCTACTTAAACAAGTTCAGAAGCTAAGTGTACAGGCAAAACAAAGCAAAAAGCTACAAAGCCTCAAGAGAAGTGGAGGAACATGATTTAAATTTGTATGTTTATATGGCATACATCTTTTTTGACAGCATTGTGCAGAGAAAGACAAGAGTTTCTTTGGAAACTGGCTATTGTTATCTGTTTTTTTTACAAAAGAGCTAATGGCAGCAACAGGTTTTTAGATTTTTTTGAGAAAATATCTCAATGATCTATTATTTACAAGGCCTTGTCCCATTTAGCTGTGATAACACAGAAATTCATTTTGCGAAGGGTCCTGGCCTGCAAATGCTTCTGGAAAGAAAATGTACTGATGTTATCCCATTGAAATTTGTGTGACCGCCTGGGAGACACAGGCTGCCCAGGGCACCTCTGCCCCTAGCACTGCAGCTAAGCACGGATGTGCCAGGCCGGCCAAGCTGCTGGCCACAACACAGCAGCAAATTCAATGGATCCCACAAGTGCTGGGCTAAACACGAACTATACTCTCTAAGATGCAGGCTGAAAAAGCTTCATTCCTCAAGCTACCCTCACCTCCCATTCCCCTGCTGCATTTTCACTTCTTCTGCAGCTCTGGCAAATTGTGTATTTGGACTGCTCTCACAGCCCTCCTCTAAAGACAGAGAAGCCACAGGCTGTGCAGCAGTCTGAATATATATATTATATCCACTCACCCGCTCTCTTGGCAGCCTTACACAGCGGAGCCCATATCATAAAACTCAACATGAGGGTGTAGTCCCACTACGTGACCGAAAAGGATGGCATGACAGAGCACCAAAGGTGTGCAGCAAAGGGCTCAGCCCCATTTCTACCATAACATTGCTATTGTGGCTTTGCACACAGCAGCAATCTCAGCTTCTCCAGACCGAGCTGAATCAATCATGCAAGTGCAATACGATTGCTCGACAGATGTGCAGGAGCCAGCTCACAGGTACTTCCGGACATCCAGAAACCACCTCTAGAACTTGACCAAAGCACCAGTGAAGTGTGTTACCTCAATTAAAAGTGTGGCAGATGACTGCCAACATGGTAACTGATTGCCAAGGTCATGAGGGCTGGCAGGGCTCATCCGCAGTCCATAGACTAATTGCTCCTCTGCATTTCTTCTGAGTTAGAATTAAAACCAACAAACTTGCTTTGCCAGCTTTGTCATTAGATTTTGACTATGGTAGTGGAGCTCATTTGACTAGCTGAGACTAAGCTGAACAAAACTAATGCATGATAAAATGGAACAACCCCATGCTGGCATGTAAAAAGAAACATATGACTAACTAAACGGCTGTTACAGCTTCTCATTTCTATGATCTTTTCCGATTAAACATTAACACTCCCAGAAAGCCTCTCAAAAATTAAATGACTGGAGGAAAAGGAGCAAAATAAAAAAAATTGTCAAGATGACCATTTTCTAAAGAAGTCTGAGTGTTTTAAGCAAAGCAAACAGCATGAGGAAGCTAAAAATTATTAAATAATCTCTGTCATTGTAGCAACAGTGTTTTCAAAATCTGTTTTTTTCAGTTGTGATTTTTCCACAAACTGGTACTGCAACAAATCACAGAAATAAAATCAGTGAAGCTGAATGTCATAACTGAGACCCTTTTGCCTTCAATTCTTTATCTACCTCCTTTCACAGGATGCAAGGATACATGAGGGAGAATTCTTTGTTCAACTCCATGAATACATGCTTTATATTTGCTGTGTTACACAAAACCTACTCAGTAAAATCCATCTTCTTCTACACACGTGCCATTTTATCCTCTCACCAACACAGCCTGCCATATTAAACAGACCTACGTCTGCCTCTCAATAACCTGCTGGTATCTCTTTTCCGAGAGCTGATCAGCCACTGCTGCTAAGGTCACATTCATGTGCATGACTTTAGGCATCTCATTTGCATCCGCCAGTGATCAACCTTAATGAGGCATGTTTACAAGCCAGCTGAAAGGAAGGCAAATCCCATTCACACACTGCCAGCTATTATTGCAAATACATAACCAGCCCCAGCCCTCCCGAGGTGCGTGCCCCTGGAGAATACTGCAGGTGGGCAGTGGTTCTTCTGTGTCCTGCTGGGACAGGGGTGTATGAAAGGGATGCATTTCCTCATCATTACAGATCTGTGCAAACAGCTACATGAAGTTGTATTATGCAAGTGTGGCAAAGAGCAGAACCTGATTTCAACAAGATCTCACAAGCCTCCCAGAAGATTCAAGCAGCTCCTGCTGAATTATTTAGAATGCACTTCCCGAGAGGTATTTTAGGCAGCTGCAACACTGATCTCGAATAACCAGATTATTGTTATTTGTATTAACATCTTTCTGTCATGCTTATGGAAATTTTATCTCTTCCCTTACTATTGCATACGTCGTGTTTCCTGGGTCAAGTGGGCAAAATGTGGTCCCAAATGGTGTCTCCTCTGCTAAATGCAGAATTGCTTGTACTCTTCCTAAACAATTTCAAACACACAGTGACGGTTTGTGTCATGCCGGGTGGCAGAGAGAGAAAGCATGTAAGGAGAAAGAACACCTGAGTAACAAATAATTCTCAGCTTACATTTGTAGTTCTTTCCATGTGGGCACAACAAGGGATTTAACAGTGGGGTCTGAAGAAACAGAACTGCATCAAGGCAAAGTGGTTGCCTCGCAAACATAAGAAGGTACAGAATGTCAAAGCTATAAACAAAGTGAAGATTTGGACACCAACCCAGATTTCTGGTCCACATCCCTTGCTATCTTATTTTCCAGGTTTTGGTGTTATGCCTTATACTTTATGTCAGAAAATGTTAGTGCTCTAACTCTAACAAAGGTCAGCATTTCTATGATTTGCATAGGTTTCAAAGCATAGGAACAGAGGACTTCCCATATATCATTTATGAAGATCACTGAATCTGATTTTTTTTAATGTACTTCATCACACATGCTCTTTTCTGATTGAAGCCTTTATTATACACCATTAAAGACTCTTCTGTTTCATTAAGAACAATTTTTGCAGTTAATTGACATCATCCCAATATGTTACATAACTAATATCAAAATACAAGACAAGCATTTAAATTATTTGCGTAACCTAAACCAGATGGGAACTTTGTCATGTCAGCTTGAATGCTGTCTTGTTTACCTAATATAATTTGAAAACACATTTATGACTCATCAGTCTTAAACTGATTAGAGATTCTAAGCTGGAATCTTGCAACTGTGAAGTTCTTAAATTTCATTGTAACTCTGTATTCTCTCTCTTCTCCTTTAATTGTCTTTTCCACTAATAATTCATATATAGGTTAGATGGATCATCGAGCAGCTCACAAATGAGAAAAATGCATTTGCAAAAATGTTTTGCAAAATGCAATGAATAAATAAATAGTAATTTCTTTCCAGTTTGTAGAAGTCCAAATAGGCTCAAACTTCTATTTGAACAACCATTCTGCAATTTATGTACATCAAAAGTAACAGCCCTTATTCAGTGACTCAAACATTTTTAACAATTTTGAGATGACTTAGTAAAAGAAAGAATATAAATCTACATAAGAAAGGTGATGTATTTTTTCATTACAAGATTTTTATCACAAAACTGTTGTGAAGCTGCTAGTTGACAGTCTTTACGTACTTATGGAAGATTACTATTTGGATACATGAGACTTTTTAAGGCCATATCCTTAAGATATTTGTGCATTCCCGTGTATTCAAAATTCATGTACAATGAGATACATGTAAAGCTTTAATTAGTAGTAGAGCACATGGCTGTTTACTTTAGACTGAAGAAGCATTACATACGGATTTAGAAAGAAGCAGCAGTGCTGTTCTTGTTTCAGAGCTGAAATGGTGGGAAGGTAGATGATGACAGCTGGTACTAACAAGCAGGAAGACTGGCTTAGAAACTTGGAAAAGCGGAAGGAGAACTGGGAATTCAGATTTCATGTTACCAGTCCAGTTTGCCTCCCCAGCAGGAATTCTACTCTCATCTGTTCTTCAAGCATTCAAATTTCATTACATATACTTGATGAAGGGTATAATTTCACATCATTAGTGATATTTGCACTTCTGTATTGCCATTAATTTTGTCTTTCTGGATAAGAATTCTCTCTCTACAAAAAGGTCATAAATCAGCATTTCCTAAAGAGCCTGCTAAAGAATACAGGTTCAGGCTGGGACTGCCTATACATCTGCAGTGCAAAACCAGTTGCTATTTGCTCTAACTTCTGAAAACAATTACCATGACAGTGGCAGTGCTACCCCTAAGGCACTTATCTCAAGTACCCCACAGATCTGGAAAAGATAGTCTGTCCATGACAGCTCCAATTTGTAAATGGTTCTGCTGAGTGTGGCCACAATTAAATAGTCCCTTTAGGAGTGAGAGAGAAATACTTTGTGAGCTGCAAATATGCTCTGGCCCTCTAGGAATGCCTGCTGCACTGCTTTCAAATCCAGAGAGTGCTGACATCTAGACATTCCCTGTTTATGAAAATCCAAAGTGCTTTCTCATGAAGAAAACTGCAAAGCTTGTGAAAAGACTAGTCCTTTGTTTCATTATGTTTCTGTGAAGGCAGCTAATTTTTACCCCTTCAGATAACCATGTAAATATTGCAATGAAAAAAAAAAAGTTTATATGAGCTGTTGGCAATGGCTAAAGGAAGAAAAACTACTGATGGATATCTAGGGCCAGTAGACTTAAGCATGATATTTTGCTTTTGGTTTAAATATCAACAGGGATACCACACTGAAATGGTAAAATTTCCATAAGGACGGACAAAAAAAGAAGAAACTACTTCTAGAGATTTTTTGAGGGATGAGAAATCAAGAGACGATAGTAATATGATGTATGTTGTATATATTCCATTCCAAAAGTAATCACGTTGGATGCTGAAAGAGAAAAGTAGAAAGGTAAACCTGTAAATACGCTGGAACAGATGACCTCTTTCAGGAAACTGCTCCTAGCTCTGTGCCAGTCAACATCCTTATTAGAGGTCTGTTGAGACAGACAAAGTCATGCAGAAGCTGGAAGATAACACAGAAACAGAGAACATGGGATAAACAATAAAGTAGGTCAGATGCACTAAGTGATTCAGACGCCTTGATCAGCTAAGTTCACCTGAACATCATTCACTTAATACGGCCAAACTCAAGACAATACAAATCTTGGAAAAGAGCATGTAGCTCACCTGCAAAGAAATATATTTTTAGAAGGAGTGACTCAGAAAGTGAGTCAAGGTTCATATTTGACAACCAAACAAACGGATACTCCCAGGACACATGAGGTCTAAGGGTATGTGATTACAATCCCTGCTCAACCTCTGAACTGACTGGAAACTGTATAACCACGTCAGAGAGGTGGTGAAATGTTGTTATTGTATCTTGTTATCTTGGTAATCAACAGAGAGAACTGCATGCAGGCTGTCACCTTTTACTCCTCTGCAATTCATTAAAATCTTGCTAATGCTCGTGGTCAGGAGCATGACAATGGCCATGACCATGACTGTGACCACACACGTTCACATGCACACAGCTTCTACGGGACATGGCGATTTTGTAACTCTCCAGCTGCTTCCAGTTCTGTAAACACTTCCTGACTTTGTTTCTGCTAACGAGCTGAGACTTACCAGGTGACACAAAACACCTGAGGGGCAACCTGCACAGGCTGCAATTAACTCTTGGTTCCTGTTTCTGTTATTTAATTAGCAACATCAATTTTGAACACTACACATCCTGATCACAGAAAATACAGGCAATTACAAACAGTCATCAAATCCTATTTTCTAAATTACATGCCAACGATAAATGATTTTAAAGTAAAAAAATAATGTAGGCAAAACATTTTTATGCTGCGTCTCTGCTGAATAAGCCTAACAGTTCCTCATACTTAATGATAATTCCTATTTCCATCTAGGTTCAGGGTACACAAACAACAATCTCATAAAAACTCTTCTCCTCTGCGTAAATCTCGGTACATGTTTTCCTACAGAACAACCAAAAGATGCAGAGTTTGCACAAAGAAGCCTTGGGAGCACCGTTTACTGTTTTTGCTACTCTACTCAGAGGTACATTGAAGAGGGTAAGGTGTTCTTTGGCTACTCAGTGCTTTAATGTTCTTGCTTTACTTTGGATCCTCTTTCACCTGCCTGCAACTAATAGGTGCTTCACAGTCCTTGGTCCAGAGCTTTTAGGCGCAGTCCATAAATGCATAACCCTGAATACTGAAGTGAATATCTATGCCAGAAAAAGATCTCTTTTCAGTCCTATGGTCATATAAAACAGAAATCCTAGAAGACAGATCTTGGGCTACAGACTTATACTGCCTTCCATGTCGTCAACATGAAGAAATCTGAGCTTCTGAGGTTAGTTGCTGGTCTTACACCTTACAGAGGCTGCAAATCAGCAAGCAGTCCAGGTTTCTGTTGAGCCTGAAGTAAGATGGAGCTGTGGGAGAAGTGCAGATGCCTTTGGCAGTGGCAAAGGTTTGATTCAGGCTATAGCTCTAGGCTTCTGCTGAACTGGAAAGACTGTGACTGAATGAAAGGCACCGTTATTCCTGCTACCTCCACATACACAGACAGCTGTGATGTGGAGCCCACGGCTATTCACAGAGGGACCAAAGTCCACAGTATTTCACCTCTGTGAAGACAATAGCTCCAAAGCAGTTGCTGGAAATTGATGGGAGCTCCTGAAGAGGGATTGTTTAGCCTGGAGAAGAGAAGGTGCAGGGGACAGCCTGGCAATGCGTATGAATACCTGATGGGAGGGAGTAAAGAAGACAGAACCAGGCTCTTCTCCATGGGCCCCAGTGACAGGGCAGGAGGTGACAGGTGAAATACATGAAATTCTATTTACACATACGGAAAAACTTTTTTACTGTGAAAGTGGACAAACACCGGCACAGGTTGACCAGAAAGGCTGTTGTGTCTCCACCCTAGGAGATACTCAAAACCCAAACTGAAAAGGTCCCAAGCAACCTGCTCTGGAGACCACTGCTTTGGGCAGGAGGTTGGACTAGACAATCAGCAGAGGTCCCCTCCAGCCTCAATCACTCTGCGATAAGAAATTAAATACGTACATAGACATCAGTAATCAGCCAGAATCAGTGGTTTTGTTGTGTGCATTGTACCTGTATTGCAGACTTACAGCAGCTTCTCTCCTAGAAAAAAAATTGGAAAGTCATTCTATATGGGGACATAACACTGAGTTTTTTCCAAAGGGAAAAAGTAAAATTAGTAAAATCAGTATGAAAGTTAAAAAAATGTTTCTTTCTTTCAGTAAGAAACTCTCTGGCTCACTGTTTAAGTGCTTGATCCAGATCATTTTTCCAAAGCTACAGGGCTAATGACAATAAAACAATGAGAAACTTACTTTTGTATCTAATATTAAACAGCTGTGTTTATGAATAAACACAGGGCACAGAACTGCCAAGAACAAGGGTGGCATTTTGCAATCATTTTCCAGAGCAGCTGTTATGATCGTTCAAGGAATATGAGCAGTCCTATTAACTTCCATAAAATTATTCATGTATTCAGTGCTATGCTTCTGCATTTTGCTGCCATGCTGCTTATTAGCCCTTACATTTTATAGAACACAAAGTAGGATCATGGACAATGCATAGCATCCAGCGTCAGCCCTCATTGCGGCTCACAAATCTGTTATTCATGTAACACTAAGGAGGAAGGCTCCCCCTTAATATCACTTCACAGCATGAAATTTTCTGAAATATGTATTCTATTTCATGCTTATTTGTGCATAAATTGGCATAAAATCTTAAAATAGCTCTCATGAAATAAAATTAAAACATTACTTATGCTGTGCCAGCGCTTACATTTCACAACAGAAGCGCACGGCCCTACTGGTTCTGCCCAAATGTCCAGCTCTCCCAACCTTGTGTCTTGTGCGCAGCTGTAAGTAGACACAAAGAAGAGAATAAGAACAGGGCACACATATGAAATCTCTCCCCTGCTACCAATCATTGCCAAACCACTTCCGGCTCAGGTGATTTTCTGAGCCTATTGCAGTTTGCCAATACAACAGTCTTCAACAGATCTCTCTTCAAAATACTTTTCCAGTCTTTCTGTGAACCTGGGTAAACTTCTCACACCCACAGCAACCCTTGGTAAGATCTACCGTTCACTGGACGAAGAACCACCATCTTCGCCTGATCTCAACCTAGCTCATTCTGAAATGGATGAAGCCATCATGTCAATAGGAGGCAACACCACAGTGCAACCATTCCCATCGTGTAAGCTGGGGCACAGAGCGCTCAGGTTAGGCTACAGAGCTACTCTGTGCTGTGACAGCACTACAAAACTCTGATCTTCCTCTGAAAACCTCAGAAGATGCTCTGACTTTGTATGTTCCACACGCTCAGTTGTGCTTCAAGAAAGTTTTCTTCATCTGGTTTCAAGAAAACACTTTTGCAATTAACCAGTATCGCAATATTTCATATTTTCTTTTTTTTAGGTGTTCACTTCTAGGATTATTTCTCAACAATAAAAGCATTTTGTCAATTAATTAATTACTGGCATAAACAGTTGCAAAGTTCTGACATTTATCTCAGAAGGGAAATTTTGCAATGTGTCAGAGGTTTTAAATAGCTTGAAGAAAACCACTTAAAACTCTCTCTTTCTCTTCAGCAAGTGGCGATAATTAAATAAATTATGTAAGCGTGAGTTTGCAATTACTGAACTCAATAGCAGTGCCCCTAGTAGCTTCAGTAATACAGGTTTTAGTCCTAAATTTTGCTTCATTCAGCAGAAGCACAGCAGGAGAGCATATTGGAGCTGCATGAAGGCTACCTCCTTAGGTACTGATATTAAAAAAACCTTTTTTTCCCCCCCCTCCCTTAGAGCTTGCTAGAGATCAAAGAGATCTGGGTAAGCTTCTAAGCCTAAACATGATTTGAAGTTTCCCAAGTGTCCTGGTTTCAGCTGGAATAGAGTTAAATTTCTTCCCAGTAGTTGGTATGGTGCTGTGTTTTGGATTTAGGATGAGAATACTGCTGATAACACACTGATGCTTTCGTTGTTCCAGAGCAGAGCCAAGGACTTTCCAGCTTCTCTTGCTGCCCTGCCAGTGAGGAGGCTGGGGGTGCACCAGGAGCTGGGAGGGGACACAGCTGGGACAGCTGACCCAGACTGGCCAAAGGGATGTCCCATGCCACGTGCTCAGCAATAAAACTGGGGGGGCTGGCCGGAGCGGGGGTGGCTGCTGCTTAGGGCTGGGCTGGGCATTGGTCAGTGGGTGGTGAGCAACTGCGCTGTGCATCACTTGTTTTGTATATTCTATTATTATTATTATTATTATCCCTTCCTTTTCTGTCCTATTAAACTGTCTTTATCTCAGCCCACAAACTTTAACTTTTTCCAATTCTCTCCCCAGTCCCACTCAGGGGGAGAGAGCAAACAGCTGTGTGGTGCTTAGCTGCCTGCTGGGTTAAATCACAACAGCCAAGTTTCCAGCCTTCTCACCTACCCAATATGTCTGATGCAAGGCCACAAAAGTGCCATGCAAGTACGTGGTTTCAGAGAGATCTTCTGTTCATTTTAGACCTCAATCCTTTTCCTCTATAGTTCACGGAATATGAGACTGAACCTAGACCCAGGCTGCCAAAGACAATTGTTTAAGTTGGTGCTTGTTCTAATTCATTCATTACACTAGGATTAACTCTACTTTGTTTCAACAGAATTACTATCATTGCAAGGGAGGACAGATTTTTTTGCCTTCTGGAAAGGATACATTTAGGCACATAGCTCTTTTAGACAAAAGATGAAGAGTAGCATAGGATGTGGTTAAAGACAAGAACTCTCTACAAAATGGCACATGATAAAAACTATCCCCTTTTTTTGGTAGCTACGGCTTACTCTTCCTCACCCCCTCACCAGCTGTTACTCTTCTGTATGTGAAATGCATCCAAATCATTTCACATATGCAAAAAGAAACCCAAATCAAGTCAAGAATAGAGCAATTCAAACATATGACAATCTGATATCCAGAAAAACAATCACTCTAGTCATTCAACTGATCAAGTCAAACATCACATTTTCAGAATTTTATTTGCAGCCATAGTAGGAATTGAGAAATGCCACAGTGGGATGGGAAACCATCTACGAGAGGATGACAGAGCTGCAGCATGTGTTGCTGCCTACCCTCCCCACCATGTCCTTCACAGCCTCCTGCAGCCACTGAAGAGCTCCTGCTACTTTTGGCTATGTAACAGCTGGGCAGCCAAGGTATACTTGTCTTCCCCCCAATTTACAGCATCCTTCCTACGGTTCCAGGGGAATAAAGTCTACACGTATCCCCTCCTCTCCATATATTTCAGCAAATGATTGCCTGCACTTCCATGATCCTAACCTAAATGATTCTATGATTCCTTTTAAATATACTTATTACCATAAGTAACTAGATGTGAAATGGAGAAACAGATTCTTTTCCTACACAGCTACAACGAGAAGGTCTTCTCTGCACAGCAAAGCTCTCACCTTATTTGTAGCCCAACTCTTTTGCTCAACATCCTCTGCAAAAAGTGTCTAGCTTACAGCACAGTATAAGATAGATCAGAGAGATGCTTCCAGGGAGTCATCCAGCAATGGACAAGCAAGGAGGGCAGAGAAGTGCAAGTAACTTTTTGCAATAGAAACACTTGCATTCCTTATTAGCCTCAGCATGTGGGAAAACCCAACCCTGACTATGGGAGTAACTGCAATGAACTTGTACTAAGCATTACTCTGTGGTCTTTTACAAATCAAACAAAGAAAGGTAAGCTAAGACAAGCATGTCAAGAACAGCTAAACTTGGACACCTACATACGGTTTTGGATATTTAAACAAATGCCAGACATCCACCTTTTCTATGAAAGTTAATAGAATGTAAGAAATCTCCTGCTAAAAAAGATCATTAGGATTTGTGATCACAAAGGACAAGAATATTCTGATCTCAATGTTTTTAAAAAAATTTGTCTTCCTAAAAGGAATTCAGACACCCACAAAAGAAAACCAAAGTATAGAAAGCACACAACAAATAGCAGAATTGGCATCAAGAAAACCTGATGTTGCTGTTGGGTATTCAGTTGGCTTTTATCTCAAAAATTGGAGGTGGGGTCTGCCTGATTTTTATGATGGAAATTCTGATTTTGTCTGCCTCTGTGATAACTGGGTAATCTGAAATACAGCCACATGACAGGATGCGTAAAGTTGGGGCTCCTGGAAAAAGAGAAGTATTTTAGACACACATGGTTTTTTTTTCCACACTTACTTGCCTTCAGTGACCAACATTTGAGACAAAGGAAACTTTTGTGGAAAACTCAGATGCCTCTCCCCAGGCACTGAAAACAAGCCCTGTGACAAATCTCACGTCCTCCAGCAAAATCAAAGAAGAGCAGATGTGACATTCTTGGTGTTTCTAACAGCATAACGAAAAGACAGCTTTCAAAAGTACATTTCTGTATATTTAGAATAATTGGAAAATCACCCATACACTGACTTGATTGCACAAAGTTCTGAGAAAAGGATGCAAAGTTCTCATGTACAACTTAGTTACTCACATTGTTCACATAACTGCGAACTACTTTAGAGAGAGAAAGATGACAAGAACTCCATGTCCACGTTAACATGGTGTCTTTGCAGTATCAGGGCCTCATAAAAGTTTTGTCAGTCATTTGGTACTGAATAAATAAACTTTAAATGACATAAAATAAAATATAAGACCATTAAATGCTTTCCATTCTCTAGGGCTGATGCCTACGGAGTACTTCACGTAGCGTGATACATGGGAACTTTGCAACAGGGATTTATCAGTGCAATGTTGCTTTGATTACTGTGGGAAATCACTACTGTGCTTTAAGCTCAAAGAAAATTATTCATAACTATATCAACATCTCTGCAAAAATAGAGTAAAAAGAGACGGCTAAAATGTACTTTTTCTTGTCCCATATAAAAAAAAGAAATGATAAAAATCTCTGTTTTGATTGTGTACAATAACAGCTCTCCACTGTTAGTATATATCTTTGTCATGGACTTATTATCGCTTAACTCCTACTGCTCAGCTGTCTCTGTATATAAGGTACACAGAACATACACTAACAAATTAATCTCCATAACAAATGTGTTTTTTTCCATCTGCCAATATCCTGGTGGGAGAAAATTAAGGTTACAGAGAGACAAGCTTCAGAAACTGATGTCAGAGAGCGTTTAATCAATAAATTGCCCAATCTGGGGCAATAATTAAGCAATATTCATTATTCAAAAGCCTTCATCCAGGCAATCAAACTAAATAGCAATTTAAGTTCTAAAAATGTAACCACTCTCCTCACCTGCACTAGCACCAGCTGAACAGTGTATGTGTTTCTGCTGAAACACTATGGCAATGAGAGATACACGGCAGCTCTGGATAACAGGTTCAGAGTATGCCATGTGTCACTGAAGGGCTCTCACAAACCAGCTCCAGGGAACTTGCAGGGTGAGGTGGGGTGGTTCAGCTTTGATGCTGCCACTCCACACAGTCTACTCTGCTCCCCCTCTGGAGAGAGATTTCGGATCTGGGCTGGTGGAAGAGGCCCTGTGGCCAAGTCACACAGGGTACAAAGATGCACTTCCCGTTCATGAAGGGAAAACACAGAGGAAGGCAGGTCTGCAGCAGGACGCTGGACTACGAATTCAGCAGCAGTTAAATCACAGAAACTTGCCCTACTCACTGCTCTCCGGCAGAAGGGTGAAGAATGGGCAGCCACAATAATGTATTAATTTCAGCATTTAAATCAGGGAAAGCCCAAAAATACCAGTGATCAGTATCTCCTGGACAAAATTCACCACTCAAGTATCTTTATTCTTAGTGAATAAATCAAACACAGACATGTGACCAAATAGCACATCAGGAGAGCGTATTCAAGACCTGAACATACCTGACGGATTTGGATGCCCCATAGCAGCAGCCCCATAGCAGTGTCTGCAGCTTGTGGCAAAGACCCTATAAAACAGGGAGGCAATAGGCAGAAGCGTGTTATGCTTCTTGACCAGTCCCGAGACTGACACACAAATACAGTGCAAAACCGCTACATGGAGAAAAACTGCAAATCACACGTAGCGATTAACCACACGAATCCAAATAGAATCAGTGTGTTACAATACTGCTCCCACCCAAAGCAGGCTTTAGAAGATCCGTGTTATTTACTGGTGTATGATGTGCATGAGCACTTTTTTGAGTAGCTTACAAATATCTGAATTACTAGTGAATTTTTAAAAATATCCAGATATGACGTTGATAGGTACCATTATTTTATTTTAACAGTTAATTCCTTGAGCAGTTGATTGAATCATAAAATATGAATTGGACAGAGGAGTTGAAATGTTCTCTTTTTAGCAGCTGGACAGATCGTCCACTGTTAAATTAAAACGTCTGATGCAGGGTGAGGAAAAGAAATACAGGGGAAATTATTGAAAGAGAGGTAAAGATTCAGTTTAATGATATAAACATGAAAGATGGAGCTCCTGTGATGCCTTGTTTTTGTAAAACTGTAAGGCGTGGGATGAAAGCAATTTGTGGCAAAAAGTCTATGCCTTATTGTACCTCCTGATACGACAGAAGCTTGTGATTCAGAGATAATGGTGAGTACCTTTCATCTAAAAGGATGTCTAAGCACATTACAAACCGATTTACAAAATACATACAGTATTAATTATATAAAATCCTGCTATTTAGCACAGAAATTCAGCTATCACTGGGACAAACAAAATAAATAATGAAAGCAGGAAATACAGAGTATGTGCTATATCACCCCCATCCCCACAGGCCCATGCTGTATGTTTTTCAGTGAATCTTCCTCCTTTTCTAACTGTCACAGTGAATAATGACCTGCAATAAAGACAGGCAATTTAAGTTCTGCAAGATGTAGCTCAGCAGGCTGCAGAGCTGCCCTCTTCTCTGAAATGTTAAGTGTAATAAATGGCAAAATGCTTACCACATCCCCCCACCTTGCTTGTCTGCCTCAGAATAAAGGATGTCTGCTGTTATTGATACCATGAGAACAGTTATTCTTCATGTTCAGGTGGAACAGGCATGCATTTTGGAGCTCACTGTTTCTGTTCCAGTCTTTGCGGACTGTAGGGCTGCAGAAAATCTCAATGCTTTCATCTGTCTGACCAATTGCATAAATGAAGCAAAACTACACTGAAATATGAACTAAAAAAAGTCATTTCCTCCTAACTGACATTTTCCATTTGGCATTTCACTTTTGGGCACTTCTTGAAAAGAATAAAGAAAATGAAATGTTAGATCTGGCTCAGTGTTTCCACCTACTCTGAGAGAGCAACGCAGTCAGCAGTCTCCCTGAGGAAATGCAAGACATAAAGTCCACCACTCTGCCACCCGTGTGGCAGGGGGAGCCTGATAGTCACCTCCCAGCCCCCAGGACAAAATGCCTCCCACAGAGTCAGTTAGCACCCTTGGTGCCATGTCTTACTCTGAGATGAAGGAAATACTGATTTCTCTTTCAGGTACTGCTCCATTTTATATAAAGCACATTCAGTCAGTAAAAGGTAGAGAAAGATAGTCTAGCCTGGTGGATAGGACACCGCTGCAGGAGACAGTACTTGAATGCTACAGCTACCATTCTCATAAATCTCTGGGTAGCTCACATTAGGTAAAAAAATTGTCCACAGAAGAAAATGAAAGCATCTAATTCAGAAAAGCAGGCAGACCAAAAACCAAGTTCAAAATCCTTTGAAGATGAGGAGGGGTCTCCATACCCTGGGAAGTGTCTAGAGGTTCAGCTGCTGCATAAGAAGGTGTCTTCTTCCCCCTTCTCACTAGTCCACTATTTTCAGTCAAAGCTACTTACTGAATCAGACCTGAATGTGAACTCTCTCTGGGATGAGTTTTCGTGACAAACCGATTGCTTACCAGAAACATTTCTGTCAGCTTTACTGATTCTGGCTCATTTTGAAGTGGTTTAAAAACAAATCTGTCCAAAAGAAAATGAATTCCCAGGCATCTATCTTATCCTTAGCAATGCTGATATAGTTCAGAATTTGACCTCTCATTACCATTTTGTCCCATGAGGTGTGAATTGGTCAGAAGAAACTGACCTCCTCTGCCAGAGCAGCCTTTCTGAAAACTGCTGGTAGAAGAATGTGTTTCCTTGAATAAACAAGAATAACAGGAACTTCTTTAGATACTCTATCACGCAAATCAATTTTACATTAATAGGATTGAACTCTCATAAAAAAAAAAAAAGATGAGCATTTTAAAACTGACTTCTGTGATGAACTTTTTCACTTCAATTCAAGATAGTGCTGCTAACTTGTACACCCAGCAGGTGAAACCAGAGGATCAAAGTCTCTGAATAAAAGCTGGAGCTGGAATGTTTTGAGTTCCGCACTGTTATTTGGCTTTCACAGTTAATTACGCCAGTTATTATCTCAGCAAGAAATGTTCCTTTATATTTGCATGCTACTCTTATCTTTTATCTTTAATTGCCTGGCTCACTTTAATTTTGAGCCTGGGAAATTCTGGGGTTGTCAAAGAAGAGCCTCTTAAAACGTCTGTGCTAAAAAACAAGATTTCTTTAGCTGTTCGTGCATTAAAACCACTTCCTGCAATTACTCCACCACTTGTGACTTTGTTATTAAAGATATGTTTTCTGGGCTTACAAGGTCAAGAATAACACTCCTCAAACACGAATAAACCTCGTATCATGCAGAGTTGTCTTCCTGAGCTTTGCAAACAGGCTGTACTATTTCTTTGGGAATCACAAACAGCCACATGCGTCTCTCTAGAACACCACCTCAATATGTCATTACTGATAGCATTAAATACTGCTACAGATTTTTTCTTGCCAGTCTACTGAAGCCAATGAGCTCATGTTCTGACATGCTTTTTTAGATGCCAAAACCCCTTCTGCTCCCTAGCTGACCTGTAGTGACCCGGAAAATTCTGTATGTCTTGAATTTCTCAGTATAAAAATGGAAATGATTTGTCAAATGGAATGTCAAATAGAAACAACAGAGGTGGTACTGTGATGATTACTTCATCTTAATTCAAGAAAAATTAATCTTACAAAATCTGAGGGAACAGCTGCAGAGTTCTCTGCTTGCTGCTGTCATACAGTGATGCAGGACCTGGCTTTGCCACTGATTTGCCACACAGTGTCTGCAACCTTGGCTGTATCGAGCTTGAAAGAAGAAAAAAAAAAGAAAAGACAGAAAATGCATTGCTCCAAGATTTGTTTAGTCTGCTAGTATCATTTGGTCAGATTTTTGGGGGGACAAAGTGGGCATGGATCCAGTGATCAGGGTTTGTTGATTTAAACTTCCTAGGGATTGATCGTTCTTGGCTCATTTTAAAGCAGAGATCATCTCAGTGTCACACCTTGCTTCTTCGTTTCATCTGGACTCCAATAACTAGCTTTAGGACCATGAGTGAATGCACTTGTTTTTCTTTGTTCCGAACATCTTCATAATCAAATCTATTAACGCTGATTTAATAAAAGGCGTAAAAAAAGAGATCAGGCAGAGCTCTAAAAGAACAGGTTAAAGAATTGGCAAG
This sequence comes from Chauna torquata, assembly GCA_013399475.1. Classification (NCBI taxonomy): domain Eukaryota; kingdom Metazoa; phylum Chordata; class Aves; order Anseriformes; family Anhimidae; genus Chauna; species Chauna torquata. Next base: position 96,266 of record VXAL01005623.1, on the reverse strand, counting down.
TATGCTAAGTTCAAGCATGTGTGCTTGAATAATTGATTGCCGCACTAATCTTTCTGACAACTAGACACAAGCTACAGATTTCTTTTTTCTAACTAAACTCTGCTAAGGTCAAGTATTCAGCTTATGAGAGGAGGACAAAGGAGCTGTGATGTTCCTCCAGCATTAATAAAGAAAAGAGAATTAGCCAAACCAACCAGTACAGGTCAGTTAAAAACCTGGAACCAAAGCTGCCTGAATTCAATCAGAATCTTTCCTTTTACATTGATGAATTTGGGGTAGGCTTGTACTAAGTAAGCAAATGTGACAGTAGGAAAACTAATATTTCTGTGTCAGAGAAAAAGCTAAACTCTGTTCACTGGGTGTCATTTACTTCTGTCAAAGCTCTTCACTGTGCGTCTCCTCTGTGGTCTATTCCTAGTAACTCTAGACATCGTGCCCTTTTTCAGATGCAAGCTGCTGTGGCAAGCTGCCACTTCTGTGGCTACTTCTCAGGGGAGATATTGGTTTATTGACAGCTGTAATGTGATTTGAATCAGGGTTGCATAAGCCTGCTAAAGTCTCTTGGTTTATGAATCATGGAATAAGTTACTACCTAGCTACGTCCTTCTGGTGGGGGATTTTATGCTGCTTGTCCTCACCTAGCCTAATGGGGTGAAATGCATGCAGTGGTTTGATACACAGTGTATATTGCAGATGGGTAACTTTTTAGGGGAATGGTATGGGACTATTTCTAGAGTCTTTTAATACCCTTACCAGTGATCTAATAGAAACAGTGTCTCTGAGAACAATAGGACTCTTCTACTTACAAGAGAGTAAGCAGAACCTCAGAAGATCTTGCTAGGATGCAGATTTGATTAAAATCCCACCAAGGATGCTCTTATTAAAGGGACATACACCAGACAGGATGAATTTCTTAATAAACTGAGAGGGGGGAAAAAAAAAAAAAAGAGGAATGATTTTTCATTTAGTTTCAAAACCAGTTTGGAAGCTCTCTAGGAGTGGAAAAGAACTTCTCCATTACACTAACATAACACTGAACCATACTGAAATGATAAACAACTACAAGTAGCTGCCCGAAAACAGATGTACCTGTTAGGTCATTGGGCTAGATTTGTTGCTAGTGTAATTTCTTTGAAGTCAGCAGTGCCACACCAGCCATATATTTCATTCATCATGTTTTACCATCTACACTTCAATTTTTGGAATAATCAGACATATTGTGCGTGGTGGGCATATGGTGTAGCTGCAAACCAGAAGATCTACCCTGAAACTATTTTTGGTTATTTCCCTCTTTCCTGTCACAAAACCAGAAATCTGTAACAACAAACACTGTAACTGAATGGTTATGTCTTCTGTTACAGAAACTATGCTGAAGTACCCTGGGATATTAATTCAACTCACATGATAAAAATCCCGTTTGGCATTTTTCATAACACTAGATGGTAGCGGAAGTGCATGAAAAGATAATTCTTTCTACAGTCCTAAACAGGAAGATATAACACTGGAAAATGAGCATAGGCACTCATCTAGCATTTACTTTTCACTGGCAAAAAGTAGAAAGGTAGACTTTTAAAACCTTTTTAAACATAAAACAGTTAATTATCCCTACTAATTAATTACTTACAAACATCAGGAATGAAAGCTTTCCGTGAATCCTACATACATCTTTCACAAAGTTTGTATTTAAGACGAACAGTAATATATCAACTCTTCCTAAATGTGACCTTTAAATAAGTATATGCTGCTCACTGGCATTAACAGCTTCCAAAATACCTGGATTATCATAGTACTGCTCTTTTGCTTAAGACACGGTAATTTTAATTTTTGAGATCATCTTATGAAATATAAAACTCTGCCGCTATTGGGGAGAAATTTAACTACTCCCTCTCCTTATCCTAAGCTATGATGATCCCTACCCTTCTAGATTTACCAAATATTTTAATGACAGTAGGAAACATCATTGCTGTGTGTATTCCCTCTCCCCAGTCTGCAGCATAACTGCATCTTTCCCTGCAACTGGGAGACAACAGTACCTCTGTGCCAATTAGCTTTTCAGACCTTTTCAGGTAAGGGAATCAAGCCGAACAGAAACACAGTGACAGCTTGGTTGCTGCAAGTCAGGTCAACGTTACAGAGGTTGTGAGGTGACTATCCAGTGGGCATTGCCAGTTATTGAACATGCAAAGAGGCACTTGTATCTCTATGCAACATTTCATTGTAGTTCTTCAGGGTTTGGTGAAGTGACTACTCTTTGCTGGCAATGGAAAGGTGTCTTAGAGCATTTATCCATACAGAAAATTCTAGCTTCATTTTCAGAAGGAAAAAAATATTAATAAGGTAGTTGCAGCTTTAAGTTTAGCAGGGTCAGCTATATTTCTGTATGGCAAATACAAAAACTTAACAATACAGAGCAGTTTCTGATCCATTACATTGCAAAATCATCTTCTAAAGCTATGAAAATGCCATTCTACTTATAGTCTGTGACAATCAGTGCATTGTGCTATTTACTTTACATAAGATCCATAGGAAATAAGTTAAAGTATTCATGTATGAATAGTCCTATCACTGATAGGAATGGGTAACTGTTAAAGTTTCTTGCCTTAAAAATCTTTTCTCACAACTCTTAACTCATGCAACAATTTTAGAGAGTTCTTGGAAAGGCTTAAATCCTTCCTTTATATCCTCTGTATGAACCATGTTTAGAAACTACAGCTATAATAAAAATCAAATCACTTGTTGAAGGAGAGGCAGTTTAAACTCACTCTTGGAGCTGGAAGGTGTTGTGAAGGGTAATCACAACCTCTGGTTCTCACTGACATCTCTTTTTGCTTGCCATCTTCTCAGGCATGATATAATTACAGTTGAGTGCCTGATGTTTCCTTCTGCATGGATCACCTTTCCTATTACTGACAGCAGCCTCACAAGCATCTTACGGGCACTGGTTCATTTGTATTCTCTTCTGTTTTTTGAAGCTGTCAGTTCTGGGAGAGCCAGAAGGCCACACACAAGTCAGGAGACAGGCATCCTCACTGAAAGGAAGGTTTCTTTCTAACACTCCCAGGCATAGTGTGAACTATGTGCCAAAGCAGAAAGGCTGATGACTTTTTTGCTTCTCCACTTTCCATTCTATCCTGTATGATCATAGACGTTCCTATTTAAACATCACATCTGCAAGACTAGAATAACCGATACTTTCTCCAACAAGCAGAGCTCATTTTACTTATTTTAATCTCCACTAATACCTGCACCCTTCTCATTACTACCCACGTTCACTCCAAGCTGGTGGGAGGATCTGCCTAGTCAGATGGGAGATATTGACCTATATCTCGTCAAGAATTCAGTTTCTCACCAGAGATTTGTTTTGCCATAAGAGAAAAGGGAATTCATTCACTAATGCAGGAAGCATTAGCATGTGCAGTTATATCATCTACTGAGAATGAACTTCATTAACACAACCAATACAGAACCAAAAACCTTTAAAGAGCATCTGAGCTCCTTTTTTTTTTTTTGATTATGAAACATTACCATTGATTTACTTTCCCAGATGTACTCCTTGTTAGAGTCTGATGGCCAGCTTAAGTGTTTTATTAGAGGAAGAAAAATCTCAGAAGGTTTTATTTCTCTGAGGACCACATTTATTTGCAGATTTTTTCCATCATTTTTTCCTGTCTCTAATAATATCACAGCACTTGTAATGAAGAAGAATGTTCAATATAATCTCATAAGTAAGACATTATGCAATTAACAATTAACTATTAATGGAAGTGAGGATTCAAGGTTTATTTGCTTTCTTTTCCCCTCCTTTCTGTTTCGATGCAGTAATGCTAAATTTAGTAACAAGTCAGAACAGCTCAGTTCACGCTGGGAGGCCAAGACAACTTTTTAAATGTATGCAATACATGTTTTCCTGCTAAAGCAGACAGGATCAAATAATAATGTAATAATGTTATGTGGTCACTTGGGCTTTCTTTTTCTCAGCAGGTAATAAAATTCTTGCACTTTTCAATAGCTTCATAAAAAATTAAACCATTTTGCAGAAACATTTTCCCCAATTCACTAGAGAATTGCGTGGGAGGAAGAAGAGAGAGAGTGATCAAAAACACAGAAATTGTTTCAGGGTGATTCTTTATGAGGACCTTCTTGTCTGTCTGCTTTCACACAGTTTTGGGATATACACATACTTATATGGGAGCACTGAAACAATTCATCTGACAGATGCTTACCAAATTGGTACCAAAAGTTATACAGAAAACACAGTGATGGGTGCACAACTTTTGAATAGGATGATATACAATATTTGATGGAATGGACAGGCAGTCCGATCTCGACATGATTTGGAAGTATACTGAAAGATTTCCTAGTCATTTTCTACAGAACATATGGCAAAAATGGAAAAGCAATGCATGGTGGTATAACATGGCAGAGGAGCGCCTGAAGAAGATCCAAAATGAAGAATTTGAGTATAAATATAGATTAGAACCTTCATAGTTAAGCAGCTTTTTCACAGGGGTAGATGGGGGAGACTGTGAAGACTGGATGTCTCTAACAAGGTTTCCTGTGGTGTCAGAGAAGGAAAGCAGCAAGTTTTGCCACAGAACGTTCTCCAGAAAGAAGACAGGAGGGACCCAATTAATGACCTTTGGAAAAGGAGGGTGTGGATGGAATGGGAACCTCCATTTATCTACTGGTCTCTGTCAGTTGTCAATCAATCAGGTCCGTGGGCTCTACACAGTGAAAGCAATGCTTCATTTCTGCCCGGTGAAGTGGAAGGAGAAGAAATTTAGTATTAATCATTAGGGAAGCACTGCAATTGAGTTACATGAATAAATCTAACGGCAAAAAGAAATACTAATAGAGACAGCCACTACTTCCTTTCCCCCTCCCCCACTCCCAATCTAGGGGATGAAATGAGTAGAAGAGATAGGAAATCAAGCAACATAAAAAAGAGAAGATGAAATATATCATGGGAGGGAAATGATTGAAAAGGTCTAGAAAGAAGTGATCTTCAGACACCAATGCATAATGCAAAAACAACTAAACTTATACCACCTGATCTTCAGTAAAGAAGCCAAACAAGAAAACTCATGTTCCTGAACTGAATTTTTTTTTTCTTCTGTTACTTCCTACCTAACACTGCCGCACAGCTTCCCTCCTGCCTGCAGCAGCCGCCCCAACACCCGCTCTCACCTCATAATGAACCTCTCATGCCAGCCTTGTGTCCCAGGACTGAGACAACCCAACGAGCATACAACCTCCTCAAACACCAGTGGAGGGGTTCACTCCAAATAAAAGCCTGTTGGTGGAAGAGATGAGTGCACCTCACAGGAAAGTAGCTGTAGGCCACTAATACCACCTGGGCACCCACCGCTGAATTCTGTGAGTAATGAAACTAGTGCTGTAAAAGTGAGATCTGCGAACACGCTTCTCTCAAAGAACAGTTCATCCCTTATCAGGGGGAAGCTACATCTTCGGCAGATTTACAGTAATGAAATTTTTCTGTGACCTTTTACTTTGTCTCTTTACATTACAAATAAATGTTACATCCTACTAATTTGGAGCAGTCTGGCCTTTCTAGCCAATATTCTCCTAATATATTTTAAAGTTTCTAAGATGACACAAGGTGGGTGGCTTTCTTTGCTCTGAAATGATCTATTTTCCAAATAATTATTCACTCTGATTCACCATTTTGCAGCCTTCCAATGAAGCAATCATATGTTGCCTGTAGCTGTTTACTTAGCTTTATCACAGGTAAGAAGGACAACAACCAGCAATAAGTGAAAAAATATTTACAAGCCATGGTTACTGCATAAGAGCTCATGATCACAGCCAGGAAGACAAATGAACTTTAAACAGATAAAGACATGGCAATGGAGATTATATATTAATAGAACTAAATTACTGACCTGATCGTTAAATTCATTGAGAACGTGCTAGGAATACTCTAAGCATATCTTCCATAAGGATATACACAAAATTTACACACAAAATACGATTTAAAAAACAAAGACATTGATTGTTTTCCAGAAAACATTTTCATTAGAATTTTTAGTTTTCCATAAACTTTCCACAAAGAAAAACTGATATTTTTTAATGAGGTCACATTTAAAAGACCTTTCCCGCATCGTGGAGGATGGAAACTGCACACCAAAGGTATTAGCTTTAGACCTAGTTCAGCTACTGGCCTAAAGCTTAGGATACATACTTTTTCTAGTTTTGCTCAAAAAGCAAACTAAAAACTTGGTCAAAGCTCTCTGACACAGTAAGTTATTATAAAAGGCTTTTTCAGTAGAACAAATTGCGTTAGTAGATTTTTTTTTCCCCAAATCATCTAACCTCTTTAATATTATAAAGATGGAATGCTTTATTCACAATGAAAGTTTCATGTTTCTACCAGCTTTAAGGCTGAAACATGCCAATAAATTTATCTTTAATAACCTGTTGAGAGACCCTAGTCATCAATACATATATACTATGTACATACAGATAAAAGGCAGTACCGAATGACAACACTTTTTCTAAAAAAAAAATTCCACAAGATTTCTTCCTTATACTCAATCATTTGCAGTTTTTCTGCCTAGTGGGATGCGCAAATATAACTTACCAGCCAGATCTACAGGAGCAGAGCAGCCTTTTGTCCCTCACTGCCTTCTAGAAGGCTATAAAAAGATATGTACACGTACTGGGGGGCTCTGTCTGTATCAGCTCTGCTGCTGCTATCAATTCTGTGGAATCAGTGCAGCAAGGATAATAGAGTTCAATAGCCCTAGTTCAAAAGCCTTCATATTTTCAGATTATTTTGTTTCGCTCCACATGATTTAATGCACAGGGGATAACAAAGGCCTTGGGGGACTATTTCATCTCCTCAGTGCTTGTGTGATACTTACTGTAATGCTAATGGGAGTTATATGTGTGCATCCAGGGAAGAATACACTATGGTTTTTAATATGATAAACAAAGAGCAGCCCAGAAACAACTTAGGTTTTTACTTCAGCACAAATCTGCAGTTTACATTTGAAGCATGGAAACAGTAACAGATTTAAAAAAAAAAACACTATTCACTGAGCATTGTGGCTGTAAAACTCTGGGGTGTCTGATGTCTAATTTGTGACAGACTTGTTTTGTGAAAATTAAGTTTATGAAGCATATTACAGATGTACCATAACAACTATACTTATATACCATCGACTGTATAAAAATATATACTGATATATACATATTGCTATGCATATAAACATCTATATGTATATATAGGGAGTTACATATGACAGAGCAATCAGGCGCTGTTTTGTGCAAGGAGCCCTTGTGCTACTTTGAGGAAAATGTGCCAGGAAATCATAGGCATGGTCTGCTTTGGAGAACAGCTTTAAAATGAATGATCATAGAATCATAGAATCATTTAGGCTGGAAAAGACCTCCAGGATCATCCAGTCCAACTTTTAACCTAGCACTGCGAAGTCCACCATTAAATCAGGTCACTAAGCTCTGAATCCAAACGTTTTCTGAGGACCTCCAGGGACAGTGACTCAACCACTTCCCTGGGCAACCTGTTCCAATACTTCACAACCCTTTCAGTGAAGAAAGTTTTCCTAATATCCAACCTAACCTCCCCTGGCGTAACTTGAGGTCATTTCCTCTTGTTTTTATCACTTGTTGCTTGGGAGAAGAGACCGACCCCCACCTGGCTACAGCTTCCTTTAAGATAGCTGTATGCAATGGAAAGGTCTCCCCTGAGCCTCCTTTTCTCCAGGCTAAACAACCCCAGCTCCCTCAGCTGCTCCTCATAAGACCTGTTCTCCAGACCCCTCACCAGCTTCATTGCCCTTCTTTGGACACGCTCCAGCACCTTGATGTCTTTCTTGTAGAGAGGGGCCTAAAACTGAACACAGTATTCGAGGTGCGGCCTCACCAGAGCTGAGTACAGAGGGACAACCACCTCCCTAGTCCTGCTGGCCACACTACTGCTGGTACAACTGGAATGATACCACTGAATGATACCATACATATACACTCACGCAAATGTGCGTGTGTACAAGAGACGGAACACATTAAATATTCAATATATTGCTTTGTATGATAACCTCTTGTCCTTAGAATGCTGGAAAGTGTACTTTCATACTTTCAGCATGCAGGTAGATCCTGTTTTTCATACATACTGACCTTTTCTAAACAGTCTATTCCATCTTGAAGTGACTATGCTGTAAATCAGATCCATACACACATGCACAGTTGGAATTAGAAAGAAAGTGAATGGTTTGAAAGCCTTAAATACATTTTGCATAATTTGTAAGCTAGAGAAACTCTTAAGTAGAGAATGTGCTATGTGAGGACTAGCTTTGATTCAAATTCTTCTTACCTAGTTACCAAGGCAAGACCAGGAGTTAAACAAGATAACGTGACTTCTTCTGTTTCTATGGGAATTCTTTTCTGTGGAAGATAAATTTTTTTTCTAATTGAATCCATTTTTAAGTTCTTCCGTACTGTTAGAAAATTTGAAACAGGATCACAAGGCCATCAACAAAAATTTATTTCAAAAATAGTAATAATGAGTAGGTCCACTTTTTTGTTGTTGTTGTTTTTGTTAAATCACAAATGTCTTTTCACTGCAGACATTTTACTCAAGAGATATTGACCTGAATCATTCATGTGCATCTACTCTGCAGAGTATTCCCCAGGTGCATGATCTGCCAGAGCACATTCCTCAGAGGCCACACACCAGTCTTTGATTACAACTGCAGAACAGTGCCCCGCCACGTGCAAAACCTCACGCTTACATTTACCTTTCTTCACCCAGGTATTGCCACTGCAAGGAGGCAGAGCTGACAACTGGCAGTTCTTGGGAAAGGTGGATACCTCCAGGAAATTTGGGGAACCTGGAACTTTACTGGTTTCTCCATCACAGACTCTGCAAGATGAGCCATAATTTAAAGTGATTTTTCTTGTAGCTTTCTATCTTACTTTTGTTTGAGAAGGTATGCAAAGTCTAATACCTGAGGCACTGAACAGGCTACCCATAGAAGCTGTGGATGCCCCATCGTTGGAAGTGTTCAAGGCCAGGTTGGATGGGGTTTTAGGCAACCTGGTCTAGTGGGTGGCATCCCTGCCCATGGCAGGAGGGTTGGAACTAGATGGTCTTTAAGGTCCCTTCCAAGCCAAACCATTCTGTGAGTCTACAACTCTAAAAGTCTACAAGTCCATTATTCCAAAATTTGAAAGTTTGATATAGATGACAATATTTTCTTCCTAATAGGGATTTTATTCTTCTTCCTTAACTATGCATCATCCACATATAGTGTCATCACGTCAAATAAGGGACAATGCAACAGCACAAACGAAACCTAGAAATGCCTTGTGTCCATCTGATTTATCTGACAAAGCTGGTGAACAGCAGACTGCACTGTTGGCGTTTGTAACCTCTCAAGAACAGCTGCTTGGTACCAGCAGCTTGGTGGATGTTTCTCAAATCACTGCAATCAGAACAGCTCCTCAGCTTTTCCAAATCATGATTGTTATCCACAAAAGCAAAAAACCTGTCAGCCCAAGGAGAGTTGGATGACATATTTTGTCTTAAAGTTTTCCCATTAAAAAGTAACTTGGTCTTTTTTTTTTTTTTTACTGAAGAAACAACATTTCAATGTTTTTAATATGAAATTTACAAGGAAAAAAATGGCAAACTTGACCTTATTACAGTTGGAATTCCTACACTTGATTTAATTTTGGAAAACAAAGACTATGATACATCTTTCCCCCCCCTGTGATTCTTCATCCCTAATCCAAGTTTTTTGCCATCAACTGGAATAGAAGAAGTGATTTCCAGCTTTGTGATTTACTTTGGTTCCCTTTCCAGTTTTCCTATTTTTCTCTTTGTGCTTTGTATTTTTTTTCTTACTGTTTTTAGTACCTTATCCAAATTACTTCAAGTTTTGAAGAATCACAGAATGCAAAACACAAAATGATGAATAAAAAACAACCCTGAAATAAACACAGGTACACTTAATTCTACTGAATTACATAACAGCAAAAGGGAAATTAAGAAGAAACGATAAAATTGGGAGAGGTTTGAAAACTGAGATAAAGTGAATTTCAGTCTAACAAATATATATAATTTTCTATAAAATATCCAAAATGATGGACAAAAGTACAAGAAAAACAATTCAGAGGATTTCCGTAATTTAAAAAAAAGAAAAAGAAAAAGATATAGAGGAGTTTAAAAGTCTGCTCTATTACCTTTACAATTAATACCTTCAAGAGAAAATTGCTGCAATTTATAATCACTATTGCTTACAGAGCTTCTCTGGTTTAGGATGATTATCTGCACTGTTAACCACCAGCCTCTGCAAAACCCTGAAAGACATGCAATAACATGAACAGGGTCTCACCAACCATCTCTTTCTCACAGCCTTCTCTTTTTCAAGTAAACATATTGGAGATGATGAGAGCTTTCTGAAATCAAGATACTGAAGATGAAGAGAAGAATTTTCTTGCCTGTGTAGGACTGCAAGAAGGAAGCTTTGACCTCCCAGATCTGCCTTGTTAGCTGTAGAAGAATTCAGTCTGTCACTCCAATGGCTTCAAACTGAGCACCATGCATTAATCATGAATTTTAAATTTTGACTGGCAGAATTGAAAAAATAATTTGTTAAAAGCAGATGGCAGCCTGTAGTTTCATGCCCTGCTTTTGCCTTACCTGCAACATCTGCATGTAGCGCCTCCCCTGCAAATCAAGCCTTTCACTCAAAATAAAATAAACATATTTGTAGTCTGATTTAGTTTTACCAGTAGTTTCACTAAAATGTTTTCCTTAAATTGTCACAGAAGGAAATGTAGACCTGTTTCTACAGCAGGCATATCTCACCATGTCAGATTTTTTATGGTTATATCAATGCTATATTTTTTAGCAAGAGATGGGCTCACAACAAATGATCCATCTTTGTAAGGTAAAGCCAGATCCATCTTAGTGAAAGAGTTACCCACGACAAAATACCAACAAGCCTGTACTGTTCCGTGGTGAAAAGGAAGGCTTGTACTACGTGCAGTAACTGGGTATATGCATTACCTTCACCGGGAATTGTGATTTTCATCTTAAGTGTCACAACTTTGGGGGGATATCCTGCATGTAAAATTTCTATGCTTCGGATCATCTATAGGACCTAGCATTAGAGAAATGAGTTTCCCTGAACTCCGATTTAAAGGCAAACTTTGCATCATGTTGCTGAAGTTTAAACACACTGAACTGAAAAGCGTACAGTGAAAAGCAGCCTATGCTTTTAGCTGTGGACTAAGTATCTGATTTCAGATAATACAGAGCTAGAAAATGCCTACCAAATTCTTGGATCAAGTTTCTTGCTATTAACTCAACCACATCATATAAACCCATTGTAAACTGAAACTGTAAGAACCCTGAAAGCTAGGCAATTCAATCAGTATCTTTTCTCCACAAAACCTGGGGAGTACAGATTTTCCTTGCTGTTAGTGTGAGAAAATTCACACTTCCAGTATCTTTCCATACATATTTGTATGCTTGTTTTAATTTTTAAACGCATTTTTCCTTTCTAAGGTTATTATTGTTATATTTGAGAAACTCACAAACTGATAATGAATGTATATTGGCAGCTACCTCTGTATGTGACAAAATCAATAATACCGTGACTGAATGGAGGGGAAACCGAGGCATAAGCAGAAGGTCAAGCATAAAATCTGTGCTGGAGCTGGCGACCAAACTAAGATCACTGTGAACAGAGGCATGTTTTAAATCCTATTCCACATCAGAAGGATTCATACCAAGAGGTCTAGGGGAGTACTCTGCTTGCTTGCTTATGCTTAGCCTGCTTCTATATCCAATACAATATGAGAGTAATTGTATCCTGATTCCTTCCTCCGAGTAAATTAGAGATTAGGGATGTCACCCAGAGTAAAAAAAAAAAAAAAAGGTCCAATATTCTCCGTTTTACAAGGAGACTTCAAGCCACAGTTCCCAAGAATGAGATTTGTTTAGCAAGCCTGAGGTTATTCTAGGAATTTCGGCATTCTCCATCCATCCTTTTGAAGCCAGTCAGTGTATTGATATGAAGCCCAGATTTTGGAAGGAACAGATAATGTCACTGTGACTCTGCAATTTAGTGACTACTTTAGGCACAGAAGGAGGCAAGCCCTCAATTCTGCTCCCTGCTTTTATCCAGTAAATGTTTAGTAATACCAACATTTGGCATTTTTTACTTAATTAGTAACAATTAGCAATTCTTCCTTAGAAAATAAGAGCCAAACATAAGCAAAAAGTACTCATTTGTAATTTTAATAAAGTAATATCACCCCCTGGGTATCTTATTTCACTTTATGCTCAAGTTCCTGAACAGAATTTCATTCTATCTTTTAATGTATAATACATTTCAGAGAATTAAAAATGAATTTTCCTCTTCAACATGATTATTAATAAATATATACTATTTAGCATATATACATCATGCAAAAAAAATTGGTATTTTTCCTAAACAGAGGCCTTATTTTCCTAACTATTCTACAATTTTGCATCTCAGAGAATATTCAGTGGCACCATTTACCCTTGTGCTGAAGAACCACAAGAAAAGAGATTTTATGGCCCCATGGTCCCTTCTGTGCATGGAATGTCTGCAGATCCCACCTGGTGCAAGATGGTATTTTGAGGTACAGCGCAGAGAAAGTCAAAGAGCGAGTGAGCCATGGCTACGGCTACTATGGCTACACTGCTCCCTGTACCTGCGCTGGCTCATTTACAGCTAGCTCTTTGCAATGTGCACCATAAATGTGTCCTGGCTTCTAACAGGGGTAGTGCTCAAACCAACAAGCAAACACTCAGGAGAATGATATTTTTAGAGGCTGGAAACATGGATGTGCTTGACTAAGAAGTTGGAGTGTGCTAGTTTCTTAAAGAGTGCACTGTAACAGATCTATGGTTGCAGTCTGAAGAAATGTGTGTTAGGAAGCTGATCTGCTCCAAAAGAAGCAGACTCCACGGCAGAGCTCCGGACTTTTCACGAGAACATTCTTCTCCCAGCCTCCTCCCCAAAAACTGAATCAAACAAGCTGTCTGACATGGCTGTGGTTATGCAAGTAAACTACTGCTCTCCCACCTACCACCTCTCTGGTACCATTTCTGCCACAGGTTTTTCACCTCTATTTTTGTAGCAGAGAGGAGCACAGCCAAAAGGAAGAGGCTGAAACTGAAGTATGGGGGAGTTCAGCTTGAATGAGTGCTACAAGATTAGACAGATGCACTTTTGTTTTATTTCATGTTATTATATGATACGGCAAGTCATACAAAGAAAAGCAATTAAAGAACCAGGAACATTTTGTTCATTTCAACTACTCTGCTGAAGGAAAGGTTTTTTTCCTGGATCATTGCCTTTGTGAATATATTACATCTATTCTGGACTGTGATCCAAACGTTACGAGAAGTAACTAATATGCTAAGTTAGGAGTGTTGCCTTTTTCTTTGCATAAACACCCTTCAAGCGCTGTTTTGCAAAACTTGTCACAAATGCTCTAAATTACCAGGTTGCCTTTAATAGACTTAATATTGTTTGTTGCTGATGGAGCAAAGCCAAACGTAAACATATTAGTTCACTGAAAATCAAGTGTAAGGTTTGTCCTCAAAAAAGGATATCATGAATGCTATTAGCCCATACTGGAAGAAAGGACAAGACAAGAAGTGAAGGACAGCTGCATTCTGGGCAGCTCTAGTGATCTGAAGACTCTGGTAGGAAGCTCTCAGGCAGAGCTCGGTGTCACACTGACCAACAGCAAGTACTGGAGCCAACAGGAAGGTATTCTGGCACCACAGATGTAATCCCAACAGCTATTCAAAACTATAGCATGCAGCTGTCCATGCTCACTGAAATCTGAGAACTTTGAGATGACATACTCATGATTACATTCATAGGATGCAAAATGCAACTTACAAGCAGACAGCACTCATCCAGTCCATTCTACACTCCTCATTCATCTGCTGTGCTGTAAGATTGCACTCACTGTTGGCATGTAGCTTTGATTTCCATACATACTAAGATCTGTTGAGGCAGAAATTGCCACTGAACTTGAGATATTTCTTTTATCCTTGCACTAGAAATGCACACAGTACCATTTCCTCTGCAGCTCTTTATCCAAGGCACACCAGTTTGAGTAAGTGTCCGCAGCACAGGACCTTGGCTCCCTTCCCTCAGTAAGACACAGGCAAATAGATGCCACAGCATTTGAACATATCCCCAGAGACACAAATTAGATGTGGATAAATGGTGGGACAGAAACACCTACAAAGTATGCCCAAAGTATGCACGGGCGTTTTTCATATGCCTACATGTTTTAATCCACACCAAGATAGCAGAAAAACATACAGGCATGGAGATACAATAAGCATGAAAGAAGAGTTTTAGAAATAATAGCAAATATATTATCCAAGGCCTTTTTTTTTCCCATTGTACAAAAACCATGTAGATAATACTCGAATTTCTGAACTGTTCCACACTGTTTCCAGCCTTGTTTTGACTTCACAATAGCACATGAACTATTCTTAACTAAATGTATATATGGTTAATAGCTATTTAAAACAGTTCCTCTACTGCCTATATTTTTCATTCACTTCAAAAATCCACTGTCAGCCCTCCTCATAAAGCTCTACCAGACTAAAACCAGGTGTTATACTCCATGTCAGTATACACAATTCTAATAAGTCACAGTAAGAGGATTTTAACTCCTCTATAAAGAGCGTTATGGAAGCAAATTTTATAAAAAAAGCCCATTGTTGACTAAAACTTGTCCTTGTTTATATGATATATACTTCATAGAAGATTAGCACAGGTATTGCAATATTTCAGAACTATCATCACTGTAGAGTTATCAGTGCTTAGATTGGTCTATAAATTATAATTTAGCTCATTAAAAGCACAAGATGTAATGAGTACTTTCAACTAACTAAAGAAAAGAGCGATCTATATATCTTTTCGTGGCATCTGCCTAACTTGTATTTATAAAATATATTCCCCCTCATTGCAGCATTAGCAACATACTGCTAAAACACAGTTAAGCCACCAGTTGGTTATTATACCTTTGCATATTTATACAATTCATTCTATGTTTAAACATAAAATCTACCTAAAAATTACAAGCACTTACGTAATCAGAATTCATCACTTACTTTAGAGTAGGTTGTGTCCATCCCTACATTCAAATTAAGAAAGTTGTGGAAGAAGTGTTGTTTTCTCTATCTCTTTTTCAGCCAGTGTCTTTCCCTAACACATGCAAGCAGTTTAAGAAAGATGGTACTTTATGAGATTAAAGAGCTAGAGATAATCCAGGAAACTGCAAATAAAATAATAGGATTAAGTTATATAGTTAGCTCACTGGACTGAAACAAATTTAGTTCACTCTGTTGGGCTAAAATACATACAAAACCTTTTACTTCCACTAAACTTTCTTCCTGAAAGCTTCTTTACATCAATATCATGGTATATTGTGAATTGAAAATACTTAAATACATATATATTTACGACAAAAAATCTAAAAACTAAATTACTTTTGTATTAGTCTATGGATTTGAAAATCTGGGTAGCATTTTCTAAATACTCAGACTTGGAATAAATTTTCATGTCCTGTTTAGTGGGCTACGGAAGTCAACACTGTTATTTTGTTTGATAGCTGTTCTTGAGAGACAACAATGCCTTGTGGAAACAGAAAACTTCAAACAAAAGTCAGAAGAAAACACTTAACTTGCCATGCAATATGCCATCTTGAAGTACATACACACAGATATATATAAATACAAGATATATTTTCATGTAATGAAGATAAAGTGTTTGTTGATATCTTACTTTAGGAAACAGAAACTCTTAGCACACCCACCAGGATGAGGATGTCTGCTTTTCTCAAAGGGGCTTATTTTCTCCACATTTGTTAAGAAATTTGTTCTTTCCAACTCCCTTCCTGCCTCCCTCGGCTCTGATTCCCCCTTACTTAATCAAGCTTACAGTGCTTAGACACCAGAAGGCAGTAATTAAGACAGGATTCCTACTGATGAATCAATCTATATATGTATTTCTTCTATTCTGGGAGCAACAAGAAGCAGCTTTCTACTGAAACAAAAATAGTGTCCGCCTGCCGCAACTGCTGGGCTGAGGCTGAAACCCAGATGGAGGGGCCACAACCTCCCCAGGCAAATGTCTACACCCAAACAGACCTCCCAAGGACCGAAAGAGCTGCCCAGACTCTCAGTTGCGGGGAACTCCAGAATCTGGAAGTCCCCCTAGGGCCTGGAGGCAGAGGTAGGTGCAAGCGTGCCCAGCTGGATGAACTTTTTGAGCAAGTTGCCATGTTGCAAGATTTGCTCACCAGGCAGCATGGTATCCAGGAATCCGAGCGAGAGACTGATGCATGGCATTTGTGCGCTGACACGGGATGAGCGACAGCCCTGCCTTAAGTCCTGGCAAGGAGTAGGTAAGCTAGCTTCCAACCCTGAGCTGATGGACTTGACTGACTCACAAGACAAGGGATACTGGACCCTTGTCTCTGCTCAGAACAGAGGGAGGAGTCTCCCCTTTCCCCCCCCCAAAGTGCCCCTACGCAACAGATACAATGCTCTGGGGATGGAAAAAGGAGAGTGCATGAGTAATGGTCAAGACCCAGGAAAGGACAACCGTACAAAGTTGGACCAACCAACCATCTGTATTAGAAACACTGCCACCAAAAAAGTACAACGGGTGTTAGTAATTGGAGGTGCCTCACTGAGAGGCACTTAAGTACTCATTTGCCATCCGGACAATCTCCCTAGAGAGGTTTGCAGCCTGCCAGGGGTCTGCATTCGTGATATCACGAAGAGGCTACCAAGCCTGGTAAAGCCAGAGGACTATCACCCAATTCCTGCTCTTTCATGTAGGATTGAATGAGGGTGCAACAAGGAGACTCCAAAACACCTAAAGGGACTTTATGTCCCTCGGAAAGATGTTGAAGGGATCAGGAGCTCAGGTAGTGTTCTTCTCTATCCTCCCAGTTGGAGACTGGGACCCAAGAAGAAGGAGAGGAATGGATCAGATGAATGATTGGTTGCATGGATGGTGCCATGCTCAGGGTTTTGGATTCTATGATCTCGGATGCACCTTTTAGAGAGACCAGACATACTGACACCAGACAGTGCACACCCGACCAGGTGGGGCAAGAGTGTTCTGGGCAGTGAGCTGGTTGGACTTATTAGCAGAGGTTTAAACTAGATTCAGCAGGGGATAGGGATGTACTTCTAAGTGACAGAGAAGAACTCTTCTCTGGAAGGAATTAGGGAACGCTCCTCTAAAAATGTGATGAGGCCAACAGCCCAGCTGAAGTGCCTCTATGCAAATGCATGCAGCATGGGAAACAAGCAGGAGGAGTTGGAAAACAGTGCAGTCAGAAAACTATGATTTAATTGCTATCATGGAAACGTGGTGGGAAGAATCACTCAACTGGAACACTGCAATCAGGGGCTACGAGCTTTTCAGAAGAGACAGGCAGGGAAGGAAGGGCGGGGGTGTTGACCTCTGTGTTAAGAAATGGATAGATGCCTCTAAGAAAGAGCCACGAACAGTTTGAGAGCTTGTGGGTAAAAACTAATGACTGGACCAAGAACACCTTGTGGTTGGGTTCTACTACAGGCCACCTGATCAAGGGAAGCCAGTTGCCAAGGCCTTCCTGCTTCAGCTACAAGAAGCATCGCACTCGCAGACTCTCATCCTGATGGGGGATTTCATCCACCCAGATGTCTGCTGGGAAAGCAACACAGCAGGCAGTATGCCATCCAAGAGACTCCTGGAGCACCCCCCCGATAACTTCCTGGTCCAGGTATTAGACAAACCAACCAGTGGAGAAGTGTTACTGGACCTGGTGCTCACCAATGCAGATGAACTCATTAAAGAGGTTAAGATCAGAGGCAGTCTGGGCTGCAGCAACCACACCCTGGTTGAGTTCACGATCTTGAGGAACATGGGCCTCACAAAGAGCAAAGTTAGGAGCCTGCACTTTAGAAGAGCGAACTTCCAGCTGTTTAAAGAATTATTGGATGAGATCCCCTGGGACTCTGTCCTTAAGGACACAAGCACTGATCAGAGGTGGCAGCTCTTTAAGAACACTCTTCTTAGAGCGCAAGAGCTCTCCATCCCCATGTGCAAGAAATCAAGCAGGGAAGGCAGGAAAATGGCATGGCCGAGCAAGGACCTGCTGGTCAAACTGAGGTGTACGACAGAAATGCACAGGCAGTGGAAGCAGAGACAAGTGGCCCAGGAAGAGTACAGGGATGCCATCTGGATGGGTAGGGATGGGGAAGCCAAGGCACAGATGGAACAGAACTTGGCAAGGGATGCAAAGAATAACAAGACGGGATTCTACAGGTACATTGGTCGGGAAAGAAAGGCCAAGGACAGTGTACTCTCTCTGACAAATGAGAAGGGAGAATTGGTAACAACAGACATGGAGAAAGCTGAGGTACTCAAGTTTTTTGCCTCAGTCTTCAATGGCAGTCAGGCTTCCCACATCTCTTCAGTCCCTGAACTCTAGGCAGGGGCTGAGGGAGCAAAGTCCCTCCCACTGTAAGCATAGAGCAGGTTCAAGATCACCTGATGAAACTGATGAGCAGGTAAAAGTCTATGGGGCCCAATGATGTGCATCCCAGGGTCCTGAGGGAACTACCTCATGTAGTCACCAAGCCACTCTCCATTATATTTGAAAAGTCATGGCAGTCAGGCGAAGTCCTGGTGACTGGAAAAAGGGAAACATCACTCCCATGTTTAAAAAGGGTAGAAAGGAAGACCTGGAGAACTACAGGCCGGTGAGCCTCACCTCTGTGCCTGGGAAGATCATGGAGCAGATCCTCCTGGAAGCAATGTTAAGGCACATGCAAG
>VXAL01005623.1:50129-76944 GCA_013399475.1 Chauna torquata | reverse complement strand
GAGGGAGGTGATTGTCCCCCTCTGCTCTGTCCTCATGAGGCCCCACTTGGAGTCCTGCATCCAGGCCTGGTGCCCCCAGCACAAGAAAGACATGGACCTGTTGGAGCAGGTCCAGAGTAGGGCCATGAGGATGATCAGAGGGCTGGAGCACCTC
Source organism: Chauna torquata (assembly GCA_013399475.1). Classification (NCBI taxonomy): domain Eukaryota; kingdom Metazoa; phylum Chordata; class Aves; order Anseriformes; family Anhimidae; genus Chauna; species Chauna torquata. Next base: position 76,790 of record VXAL01005623.1, on the reverse strand, counting down.
TCCTATGAAGAAAGGCTGAGAGAGCTGGGGATGTTCAGCTTGAAGAAGAGAAGGCTCCGGGGAGACCTCATTGCAGCCTTTCAGTACTTGAAAGGGGCTTATAAAAAAGATGGAGAGTGAATTTTTACATGGGCAGAAAGTGATAGGACAAGGGGGAATGGTTTAAACTAAAAGAGGGGAGATTTAGATCAGATGTTAGGAAGAAATTCTTTACTCAGAGGGTGGTGAGGCACTGGAACAGGTTGCCCAGGGAAGCTGTGGATGCCCCAACCCCGGAGGTGTTCAAGGCCAGGTTGGATGGGGCCTTGGGCAACCTGATCTAGTGGGTTCCAACCCCCCATGGCAGGGGGGTTGGAACTAGATGGTCTTTAGGGTTCCTTCCAACTCAAGCCATTCTATGATTCTATGAAAACTTACATAACTCCTTGCCAATCAGGAATGTCACATGCATATAATAAAAGAGAATTAGAATCAAAAATACATTGAAAAACAATAGAAACTGTATCATTTTCTCTATCATCATTATTAGAAGGCACAACTAATGGGCACTAAATATTGACCTCATTTTAATAAGAATATCTTAGGTACCATTTAATTTTTAAAAAGGCAGAAGATAACAAAAAAGCCCATAAAAAACATACACCAACCAAACCCAGAAATCTTTAAGGCTCTCCATCTTGTAAAACTCTGTAACTATGATTAAAAAGCAACAGATTGGTTATAAAGCCATTATTAAAAACCAAACATTCTAATCAAGTAATATTTACATTGCCAAACAGAAATGTTGTGGCTCTGGAGTCACAAGTACACTTCTAAAAATTTTAATTCTGTCCACCTTTTTGAGTTATCTTATCAGGACTAAATATAAGATGCATTCCTGCAAATATGCATTCAGCACCAGCATAGCTCCATAAAACTCCTAAGAATAAATGAATGGCTCCCATTCAATAAGTGATTTGCATGTGTGTGTTGTTTAGAGGGTACAGAAAATTTGGCTCTGTAAGCCTGTACATTGTCCACACTCATTTGTTTGGATTCTTGCAAGAATACCTCAGGCCCAAAGCAAGGTCTACATGACAGCTGCCAAGACACCTTAGATCAGCTTGGGTATGTCAACACCTAGGAGCTCTCAGGTCTGCTGAGTGTCTGTCTCAGGTCCTGCTACCACAGTTGACCCATCAGCACCACAAACACCTTGTGCCCTTCCCACAGGGTCCTACCCAAGAAGCCTTGTTTGATTCCTGTCATCATCCACCAGCTTCTTTTAGCAAAAAGACCCATGGTAGCTGGCAGAACAGTAGGCACACGGCCTTTCCCATTTTCTTCCCAGTCCCTGCATGTTCAAGAAATGCTTTGTACCCCAAAGGAGACCACTCCAAACCAAAGGGTTGCTCCCTGACCATGCTTGTCTCTATCTAAGCATACCAGCTGTTGGTAGTACTAGCCCTTGCTCAGCAACAGGACAGGAGGCCAGGGAAGCCCCTGTGCTTAGCTGGAGAAAGACATTTCTGAGGAGTCAGCAGGGGTTCAGCTGTTCTTGTGGCAGCTTAGTCATCCCAGGAAAAAGGAGGGCTGGGTGTCCAGCCTGTGTGGTGGCATCACTAAAGAGCCAGGTGGTGTCCTGGAGCTGGCCATGATGCTTGAGGGCATACATGTTGGCAGATATGCTCAGCTCCCACTGAGGGTATGGTCAGGTTATATGGTTATCTACAAATTTGAGGGCAGTAGCCTAAGTGCTCACCCCACAAGAGATACTTTACTATCCTGCTGTAGCCCCTAGATATGAATGGAGGACTGATAGCTGAGCATTCAGCTGGAGCACACAGCACAGCAAGCTAAGAGGGCAGCTGAGAGAAATTATATACTTTTCATGAATGCAGGTACCATGATAGCAACTGATCCAATACCCTCCAAAGTTAAAAGAAATCTCCACAAAAGCCACATTCCTTTAACTCATTAGTTTTGTCAGCTCCAGTAACTTGGAGTCTTTCATAGGTAAATGATAGTGCATTGATTGATATTTATGACATTATATTTGTATTATATAAATTTATATAAATTACAAATATAAGGAATTAATGTTCATGTCTTCTACCACGCAATGCATGATAGACCATTTGCCAAGAGAAGGAAGCACACACAAAACTGAGATGACAAGTAGAAACTTACCAGTGAATTCCTGTAATTTATTCTCTTAACTACAGCTCTCAAATACTGTTAATGTAATTGCCATTTATTCATGATCTTATTATGCAGTGGTTAACAGAGACTGGGGAAATACATACATCGTGTATAAATTGCCTTTAATAAAAGCAATTAGACAGTTGAATGAATATTGTTCATTACCACTTATGAGTACAGGGACATCTGGTGGACAATACTGTTCTTTGATATTTTTCTAGGTATTTTCAATACCTAAGTTTTCCTCCAAAACTCCATAGGGTACAAATTTAATCTGCTCAATGGCCCACATTTAAGAAATACTGCATATTTTTATAATATTTAGTGACCTTTGATATGTACACCTTAAAATAAATTAATTCTAAATGAACATCTACTTCAACTGAGATAACTTTTCATTATCTTTCAGTAGACATTAATTTAGTTTCTTTTAGTCAGAACTCATGTGTAAAAAGGTTCACGTTTACATGTGAAAATATATTTTCTTCTATAACACTTCAGCATAAATAGCAAAATTTAATCTGGGACTTTAAAATATATTTTGGTCCCAAGTTTAAATGGGATTTTCAGAAATCACTTTTTTTTTTAAATTTTATTTGAGGTCTGTAAGTACATTAGTGTACCTACTTCACAATAATTCCTGCAGCACATGGAATCCAGAAGTCCATGGAGCACTGCTAAAGCAAGGCAATACTGTACCAACAGCAGGGATCTTCTCTAGCTGTTTTTTTCCTAGCTTAACACAAGCAAATGTGTTTAGAAATACTCACAATGAACCACAGCAGTTATTTGCCATGATGAAATGGAAAGAAAAAAAAAAAAAAAAACAGACCGAAATATCTGACTAAAAACAGAGTTGAGAACACCTGCCATAACGCCGCAATATATGGTGACAAGATGGACATTACTGTTCAAGAAAATGTCCACATTTCCACAATGTTGTCAGAGATCTGGTAATAGAAAGGGGCCCAGGGCAAATAAAGGAGTGTGTACAGCAGAGGCGAAGACTATGAAGGGAAGCAAAGAGAAGTGTGGGCTGAGAAATACATAAAAATGGAGAGGAAAAAGAAATCAGTAATATGGTGTGAGGCTACAAGACTAAAGGAAGGAGCAGAAGACAGAGAGGAATGGAAAGAAAAAGAAGGTGAAGGTGGCTAAACAATGAAGGCAAGCCAGACCCTGGTAGTAGTCTGGGGCAAAGGGTAACACTGAAGAGATGCAAAAAGGAATGTAGAACAGCAGAGTATGAGAAGAATGAGAAAGTGCAAGAAGAAAGGGTGTGTGCATAGACAGAAGCGTGCAAAAGAACAAAGTGGCACTCCATGGAAAAAAACAGAGCTTCACTTCCAGCAGCAATATGGGGGCATGATCAAGGAAGATGAATGTGCTATTTAAAGTACTTTTCCAAGTTTGAATTTATTATGAAAGATTTGGGGTAAGACTAGATATTTACCCTGGCATAGCCTGAAATCCAAACACGTTAAAAAAAAAAAAAAAAAAGACAAGGGGTGGATGAGGAAATGATTAAAGCATTTATGACTTGCATACAGCAGAGTCAGGGGCTAGATGAAAGAACAAAATCATCAGCGATTGTTTCAATGTATAGTGACATATGTATTAAGCAGCACAGACTAGATATTTTGGGGGGTAAGAACTCCAGTACATTCATTACAGGAATGAAACAGAAAGATAAAAACAGGGAAGAGAATACTGCATGGTAAGCACTGAGTGGCTAGTCATTACAGAAAAGGATAAAAAAGGAAGGATGTGTAAAAGCTTCAGTAATGTTCTTTTTAATCAATACTTCTGAATATGTTACATGCCTGATTAAAGGGAGAGAAATGCAGGTTTTACACTGGGCAACATAAAACACATCAAGCACTTAGAACTCTTATTCTCTTAAGTTTCACATCAGTTCACATCAGTAGTATAATAGCACTAGTCCCTGTAGAAAATATAATTCAAGAAAGAACGAACAATGCAGAAGCAATTTAGTGCAAGTTTGGCTGAAGCGACTGTCTAGTTGACGTTACGATTTTAACTAAATGACTCCTGATTATTCAATGGAGAGTTTTTAAAAGGCTTCCTTGGATAATAAATTATCTTTCCAAACACAGAACATTTGAGTGTGCTAGACTGAGCACACTAGAGTTTTATTCATTCCTTTCTGTTTATGTAACCTGTCTGGTATTGCCTCTGAAAACCAACTTCTGCCTCCCCACTTTACCAGATAAAGTACACGGACTGCATATGGTCTCATCTCTCTGTAGAGATGTAATGGTCTGTATTTTCACTCTATAGTGTTTCCTTCAACTTTTTTCTCTAGCAAGGATGCAGAACTTCCCTGCTATCTAGGTTGTGCGAGGAACTCAGTATGCCCTTATCAAGATAATCTGTGCTGAGCCAATACATTGCCTTCTTATTTCATACAGGCTGTTACCAAAAGAACAGGTAAGAACAGCTTCTTTCTTCAGCTCCTGTCCCCAGAACTTCTTAAAATTGTGAGTCTTATACTGCTAAGAAATAATATGTTGATAATCTAACTAAGGGCCAACGTGATGAAGACCTGAAGGAGATCTATTTACTTCAGAAAAAGCAACAGATCTGTGGTTAGAGCTTTACACTGACTATAGGAGACTCAAGTTCCTGCTCTGATGCCTCAGAATAAAGAATTAATGCTTTATTCTCCATGTGCCACATGATTAATTGAACAGCTAGACTTCCAGACAAATCTTTTTTCCATCAACACCACAAATTCCGCTCAGTGCAAATAATTAAATAAAAACTGATCTGGAGAGTGAAAACATTTCAGTGTCTTGAAGAGACGTGTCCTTCTGGAATTCCCATATATCAAAGGCAAGACCAATCTCAAGCGCACTGAAAACACCCCTTCTTGAGCGTGTCTCAGGTCTATCCAAAAACTGAAACAAAGCCATCAAATGACCCAATTTGAGTGGTTTAATTAATTTCCTCCTTGTGAATCTTGGCTCCAACCAGGGTGTGGCAAAAGAAGCGCTTGAACCTGAGCTTCCATTGTAGCTCTATGCCTTGAGTTCTGGGATCTCGGCCATTTTGTGATGCATGACTCTCATTTCCTCCTCACCTCCCAATTAGAGTATCTAAATAGCTCCATTTTGTCCCAGTTAATTTTTTTTTTGAAACCTCTGAAATCTGTGAAAAGGAACTTTGCCTCCAGACTACCTCTATTTTGCATTTTTGACTCCAAATACTTCATTTCAGTGAGTCTTGATCAGCCTTCTGTACAGCTCAATTGCTACAAGGAAAAGGTGACCGACTCCGTAACTAATAAGCTATTAGAAAGTTGGTTGGCAGCTGATGTGATATCAAAGTGAAGGTATTTTTGCATTGCATCAGTCTCAAAGCACTTTTAAAAGAATTCAACAATTAGAGAAAAGAGAAGGAAAAAGAAACCCAAAGATAGAGCCAGAATAAGTCAGCCTCCAGGCAGAAAAAAAATTAAGAAAGCAAAGATGTAGCTTATACGTTAAAGTAGAAGAGCCAAGAAAACAAATTACTACGCTTGGGAGCCAAAGATCATAGTCAATGTCTTCCTACTACAACTGAAGAAACTATAACAGTAGTAACATTGCCAAGAGAGCAAAGATCAATAGCAGTAGAGGAATGGATGGAGGGAGTTATGACAACATTAAGACAACAAAGGAAAGCTAGCAGCCTTTGCCAAACTTATACAACCCTGTTTGGCAAAGGCAGGGATCAGTGGGACTGGCAATACACAAGACATTAATGAGGCCACAGTGACTGAACAGTCCTTTCAAGCAGCAGATATGTATTTCTGAAGTATTCAATTTCTTCAGTGATTGATCAAAAGAGCTGAATACACAGAATGCCAAAAGCACTGGATTCTTCGTTTAAAGTCTCTTACCACTAATGAAAAGAATTTATAGGGTTGTACTCACATCAGATGAGGACTGGTCAATTGGCAGCTGATGACTCAAACAGGACATGCAAGGAAATTTTGGCTAGCCTCTAGGAAAGCCTACAGCTGTAAGACAAGCCAGTTTTTCAGTCTACTGAAAGATAACGGAAGAAAGCCAAAGCGCATTTGATGTGGGCTAAGAGAAAGCAAGCATTACCCACCATTGAACACACCTGGCTGGCCAGCCAAACAAACTAGTAGCATTAAAGCACGAGAAAGGTAAATTGCATGAGAATGAGAGAAAGGGTTCAGCTCTGGGTGGGATAGTTGGGAACATCTGAGTCTGGCCCAGAAATACATTCCCTGGCCTGGAAATACAGTCAGCGCTCAGTTGTCTTTGGGTTTCAGTTTAACTGCACACAAATGCGGAGACACCAAAGCTGTCCTTACACAGGTGGATACCTTAACTCAGTGCTAACACAGATGCTCCTCATGTTCTGCAACACATTCCCTGGCACTGGGACTCCAAGGGACTTTTTGGTTAGAGATCGCCAGCTCTGTGCGCTGATGCTAGGCCTTAGCTAGCAAGAACTTAATAGATGTGAGCTAACTGTGTCCAGTACATCTACATCTTACTATGTTATGTCGTTACATTGTTACTTACGTTATCAGGGTTTTTTTTTTCTCATTATTCACAACATCACTTAGTCCCTCACTTTCGATAAAGTAGAATTAATTATAAAAACATCCCACTCTAACACCTGGACAGGAATAAATACGACCCCTGAAAATAAGCTGCCTACCTATTTTTTCTTAGCATATACACCACCACCACAAAGGTGTGCTGGTCATGCTGAATAATAATATTCTCAGAGTGAATCTTTTTTATTTTTACAACCAATATGTAAATTCAGCTATAAATTTTTTCCTAAGGTATTTTATTGAAACATTTCTGATCATTTTGGCATAGACTTGTACATTTTTAGCAAAGTGAACTTGTAGTTTAAGCCTCACATTAATTGCAGCATGTGCCCTCATTTTATAATAGGGTGCTGCAAAATGTTTATTTTGGCCACCTTATTAATGAAATTAGATTCCAGGAAGGAAACTATGAAAGGTGATAAAAAGAGAGTTTAAATTAGTATGTTTAAAAACCAAGAAAAGTGAAAAGGAAAAAGGAAGAAGATATTTTCAGCAGTATACCCTTGTCTCTAACGGCATGAAGGACTGTACATAGAGTGAATTGCCTACCACAGGTCCTCTAAATCTCTGCCTGAAAAAGAGGGAAGAAACTCATTCACAGTTATTGTAACAACAGCCATCTTACTTTTGTTACTGTACCATGCAGCAGTTTGAAGCATCTGGAATTCTTTGGGCTAGACAACAATTATTTCATAAGCACAATAGTATCCCATCATACTGGCTGAGCAAGTTAAAGCAGAACATGAATAATTTTCATTGACCAAAAGAAGACAGTAATTAAAATAATTTAAAAAAGACTAAAGTAGCACTGCTCTGCAAGTATTTTTAATGTATCAGGCCCTCAGCCGTCTAAAATTAATTAATGCTTTAATGAAAGTTGTCTGTTTTCTGACTAACAAATTTAGATTTTCTAACATCCAGCTACCCTGGCTTTCAATTAAGACTCAAAGAGCCAAGAACTGATGAGAAAGGACATCATAAATGATTTATGAATGTCCTACTTCTGTGTATGGTACATTTATTATTCCACTTAATGTATCCATATGGTTTTCTAATCCATTCATTACTGAAAGCCTCACATTACAGTTATTTCATTAAAGGATATATCAATTTTCAGGCAGTTTCTTAGGAAGCACATTTAAAAATTAAAGCTACAATTGAATTTTTGATTTAGTGTATGGATTTCAAAGTATCTATCTATTTAATTATTGTCCTATTACTTATTTGTAGATCCACCAGTTGTTGACTTTTTTTTTTCCTGATCAACATTCAATAGCTTTCTTGCTATTTCATGATCTGTGTGGTCTTTTAAATTTGCAGTTAATGGTTCCTTGTTCTTACAATTCCAGTCAAGAATCTCTTGTTCCAACCACTGAAGTATGTATACAGCATGTCAGAAAGGTGTTCCCATAGCTAATAACCACCTTTCCTCCCCCCAGGCCAGCCATCCTTTAACAGAGCATTTCTACCAGGGTTCATCTAAAAATTCTTCAGTTTCTGTTTTAGTAGGCAATGGACAAAGGGGAGAGGTCTTTAACTAGTGTATAGTATAAACACAAAAAAGGGAGTGAGTATTTTTAATTTTCAGGTTAATTTCTATTACCTGTATATATTTCCACTGTGGCTAATTAGGCAGAGTTACAGCATCCTGCTGCACCATTCCAGAGAAAGCCTGTGAGAAGGATTTGGGGGATGTCTGTTTCATGCTTATTTTTCATCATCCCCTAAAGACAAGGAATATTATTTCTACGGTGTTTTAGCTTTATTTTGCCTAAAGAATGCGAAGACTTTAAAAGAAGAGAGCAGTACTTAAGGTCATTCTTCCTAGCCCAAAACATTTGTGTTTTAATGACCTGTCAGCTCAGAATAATGCTCTACTATAAGACTGCATGGTACAGTACCTGAAATTAAACTGTTATAACCATGAAATAATTTTTATTATATGAAATTGAAATATCATATCTATTTGTAAGTATTAGCCTCGAAAGCTCTGTTCTTAATTAGACAATATATTATGTGTTGCTTGAAGAAAGCGTATCAGCAACAATTTGGTTAAACAGTGCAGAAAGAGAGAAATGTTGCCAGAACACCACAGGACTATAACCAAAGTGATCCTTATTTCTTTCAATGTTTACAAAAAAAAAACAACCAATGTTACCTGTACAACTACTACCAGCAAAAATATAACCTCTTATTCTAATGCCACCAACAGGAAAAGGGGTAAAAAAAACAAATTAAACTCAATCAATGACATTGTGTAAATCGAGTCAAACTGACTTTAGCTTATTGTAAATGTAAAAATCCTGACTATATTGTCATTGATTTCTATGTTCCAGTTTATTACACGATGATGATTCCCACGGAGAATGCGTATACTCAGCCAAATCTGTATAAAGAAGACATTCTACTTTATTCTCCAACAGCTAATAAAGGCTGAAATGTAAATCTGTTTCATTTCATGTTTAAATAAACATAGATACGACATAAGCTGTCAACCACTTTCCTACACTATTCATCGCTATTGTATTAGCAGTCTCGATGTACATCCACAACATTTTGCACAATGCTTCTACCACGTACTCAATTCAAAGCACTGTATCCACTCAAAGTATTTTCCACCAGTTTACTGTGGTGCAGAGCCAAATAAGAATTAGCTCTATTACAGATTGCCAATCATAACCGACCTTCAAAGGAAGGACAGCAAAACACTACTTAAATGCTTTTAGCAACAACAACAAAGAAAGAGAAAGACTTTGTACCTCTCTGCTTACCTCCCTGGATTATTCCCCTTTCCATGAAACATTTTGATACCAAGGGGACATCATTCAGTTGATAGCTGTCTGATCATTTTCAAATTCCAATACCCTCCTAACCTGTGCACTTAATTTCAGAATTCAATATTTATTTTTGGTCAAAGAGATGCTGAAGTACAGTAATACTTGATCTACGAGGCTCTTTAAACACTGTGTTCAAAAGATCATCTTCTGCTCCCTCATACTGGTTCTCTGATTCATTACACCACCATGTTTTAAAAATATCATATATTAATGTGGTGATGATATAAAAAAATATTATTTTTCTTTTTCAAAAGCTGCTTTTAAAAGGCTTAACGTTTAAGGGGTTACATACAAAAACACGTCATGAACCATCTATTGAGGAACTTTTGAGAAGCTGTCCCTTTCCCTAACAATGATGTCAGAAGTGAAGAACCACAAGGATTATTCCAGAGGCTGAACTGCCAGATCCAACAAAACACTAACTGATAAGGAAACACATGCTGTCTTGCTGTCTTTTTATCTGAGTGCCCTTTATCTGCCTTTTAAAGGTTACTGTAGGGGAACTTGGCTTTCCACAAAGACAGTTCTCTGAGGGCTCTAACAGAATTTAAAAAAAAAAGAAAAAAAAAGGAAAAAAAGTGTGCTTCTTCAGTTTTTATTCCTGAACACTGTCAACACAATGCATAGATTTATTGTGGGGAGTAGTCAATACATTTATTTGTTTATGGGTGGGTCTCGTGGTGGGTCATTTTGATCATTTAAGACTTTGGGTGTCAAGCACCCATGATTTCAGTGATGGCACCTGGAACTGTGCGTGCCAGGAAACTCTTCCCTTTCCTTAGACATATTTAGACAGTAACAGGATCAGCTCATTAAAAGGAAAACAGAACATAGGTCATGGTACAGCAATCTCTTGAACTGCTGAAATGCATGCCTGTCTGTACTGTTGAGGGGAATGGAGTCACTGCAGTTCCACTCAGGAAGGGGTGCAAGACCAGCTCAGAACCTGAAAGGCTGTAACACCCGAAGTGCAGCTTGCGCATTGTCATAAAGGACCCAAGCAAAGGGCAGGGATGGAAAATCCACTGTAGTCTTTTCTCCTAGAAGTCAGTACAGCTCGGCACACAAATGGCTCAGGGGAATATTTAAATCAGAGAAATAAACGGGGCCATGTAATAAGGAGGCAGCAGGGAGCTGTTTGTTTTATTTTTTTTCCCTCTATTTCAAGGACGAAATCAAAATACATACAAGAAATTTGTACTGGACCAGCCTAAGATTAACACTACTTTGAATTTTCAGTTGGCTGAAACAATGTGTGTTGGGTCAAACAAACGTGAGTATGAGACAAGGGCTACTCTGTACCCCTTTGCTCAGTGAGTAAATCATGTGAAATGGGAAAGACTCAAGTTTAGTTTTCTCTTCTACTCCCTTTAGAGCAAGGCTTTAAGCCAGGTCTCTCACACTTGGGTATACAGCCTTTCTCTTGTATCTAAGTTCCCCCACATTTTTGAGACATCTTGGAAATGCTTAAGCAAAAGTGAAGATCTGTGATTTGGCTGCAACTGTTGCTGATTTCTATCCAATTTCATGGAGAATCTTTGTTTTGCCAAAAAACATTTTATCAATTATAAAAGTTTTTCCTGGAGGAAAAAGAAAAAAAACAATCGGAAAAAAGGAAAAACATAAGCAGATTCATTTCTTCTACACACAAGTATCTACTTTATAGCTGGGACTGGCCAATTAAATGAACATGCAGCTGAAAGAAGTATGGAACAGTTGATACTCACTTTATCTTTTTCTTACAGATGAACTGCACAACACTAACTGCCAATGAAAATTTAACCTTCAGTTTAAAGGCATATAACATGCCTGCTTCTGAAATCTAGTTTCCATTTAAACTGTGCAGCTCATGAAATCTAAATGACTTCAAGAAACATCACTGAAAAATGATGGAAAAGGAAAACTTCGTGATCAAAGAGGATCTGGGCAATTTATGAAAGACATGACTAGCTTTTGTTCAAGTTTAGCATCCCACTGAATGATACAGAAAATAACTCCAAAGTTGCCAGCAGTAAGTTAATCAATTAAAGCACTGGGCTGATGAACATCCCACTAACATTCTATTAACATTTCGCCAGCAGATGACAAAAAAGTGCCTTAAGGAGGTTTTAGTGCATGCTACAACCTAACGCAATCTTTACTGTTTTCCACAAAGACTGACAGTAAACACAATACCATGATAATGGTTCAGCATGCAACTATCCCTGCTGAAGTGCACAGAAGGAAGCAGCAGAAAGCAAATGAGGCCAACTAATGCAGACTCTCTAGACTTCTTTGTGCAAACAAAATCCAGAATGACAGAGCTGCAGGCTACTAGGTCTACTTGCAAGGCTTGCTGCAGATATATTGTGCACAGTATAATTACTTAAAAAAGGACTAAGATAATGGTGAGCATCAGTCTTTAATTAGAAGGTGGATTTGAGTTTAGAAGCTGAATACTGTGAAGATCTGGTCATGATGTAAAGTGTAAACGGGCACAACAGTGATTATAACAATCACACTAAGGGTACTGACTAATATTGACCACTCTTGTAACGTGTGACCAACATTTAAGGCTTGTTAGCAATTCAGCACTGTAATTATAATAAGATCTTAAAACTTCACCATTGATCAGCACAGCACTTGTCCTCTGTTGTTTCAAGCATCAGACAAATACATGACCTGGAAACAGAGAGGGACCATTTGCTACCTTGTTGGATTCGGAGATCTTACTCCTCAAAAGGCTCCTTTGAGAAGTTACTGCAGAGACACAATCTTCTATTCATGTCTCCTCTGCCGGGCCCAATGCCAATCCCTCTCTTAGGCTGGCAATAACAGGCCTCAGATGTTCTATGGCAAAAAGTGACATCTGACTTTTTGTTGTGTTTCATAGACAGTTAGCTTGGCTGCTTGCCCCGGCACTGGTTGACCTGTCAGTTTATGGACTATTTGTTCTCCTGACTAACACATTTATGCCTTATTCTTGCTCCATTTTGTAGCTTATAATTTCAAACGTGTTTTGACCACCTTTTCACAAGGTCTACAGAGGGAGTGAGCTTAGGGTACTTTTACTGAACTAGAGAATAAGGGACAGAGGGCCCTCTGAGTCATAGCACCAAGCTGCTTGTGATCTCTCTGTGCACCACAGGGAAAATGACTTTTGGAGTTCGTGTTTGACAGACTTCAGACTGAGACCCCAGGTTCACCCAGTATTCAGAAAGCAGCTCTTTAGTCACTTATATTATGACAATACAGTATAACTACATCTAGATACAGATATAACTACATATATACAGATCCACATCTATCCCAGTGAAAATAAGGACATTACCATTCTGGATATAATAGGAAGAAAAAATTAACATTTTGAACAACTTCCAAACTAACTGTAGTTAGTTGGTCACACGACATAACATGCCACACAACACATGATGGAAGGCAGACAGTTCAAGAGCAACAGTTATACATCACTTGCTTTCAGAAACTGTCTGTTCCACAGTAAGAACATCCCCCAGTCATCATCCATTCCTCTCCCCTCCTGTGCCCCAAACCACCCAAATTAAGAATTACTTGTTGTTTGTGGTCTCCTAAAGACAGTCCTAAATTTCTGATCTACTGGATCACTCTCAGCTATCAAAGTTTCTCACAGACTTCCATGCATTTTCATCAGACGGACACCTTGAAATACAACTTTAAAGACTGTTCACCATGGCCTTACTGAACGCACTCCAGGAACAATGGAGCTCAGAGGTGCAGATTGTCCAGCTCTGTGTTAGCTGGACAGATGCTGTGCCAGCAGAGGCTGCCACAGAATTTGAAAGCCAGAAGAGTTCCTAACATAGAGAACCAAAAAAAAAAAGCAGAGACTTCATCTTAGATCAAAATAAGGTATGCAACATCAGGGAAAAGAGTAGCGAGAGACTATGGAGAAACGGTCTATGGAGTGAAGAGCTGGGGAAAACTGGTACAGCTATTAGTGAATAAGCATTATCAGAGCATATTCTCAGGTTTCAGTAAAGTGGTAAAACCTCTAGAAACCAGTAGCCTATACTCTGTGACTCAGCCTTGAAAAAGATGGGATCTTACATTACCAAAATCTCAGTTAGAAGAAACATGTATTTTCTGTTTAAAGAAAAGCAAAAAGCAAATTCCACACTGTTCCATTTGTATGAAGAGAAAAGAAAACTATATTAAATGCCTCCACAAAAATGTACCTATAGGGAAAATATTTGGGGGCTGAAAATGACTGGAAGGATTGAATGACCCCACTTTTTTTATCAAGTTCTCCCCCTACAGTTTTTCTTGTGGCATTCTGACAAAGCCAGTCAGTAGAAGCAATTTCAATGTTAAGAAAAATGACATCTTGCGGTCTGGTTCCCTTTGTTTGACCAATCTTCAAAAGAAAGTATAAAGTCTTCCATCAAAAGTAAGTTTTGAGTGGATGTAAGAAGGAGGAGAGTGTAGGACATCCTGTTTGTTACCAGAGGAACTTGGACGGGACATTCTATGTGGAAGCCATGGCCTGACAGAAAGTACATAGAATTATAAAAAGCAACATTTCCAGCAGGAAAAAGTGGTGTGAATAATGAAATAAAATATACAAACAAATAAGGTAGCTGAGGTCATGGGCTTTGCCACCAGTAATCAAAACTGATGCATGAGGAAGTGGGGAACTGATGAAGGAATAAACATGTATGTGTAAGGCCATGTCAGTAAGCAAGCAAGAGCTGCACCTTCTCTGAGTACGTAGTATGAGCAAACTTAGACAAGAGCATATAGCAGTACTTCTGCGATGAATGTGACATAAATGTAAAAGCAGCTCTGCTGTGGTTTTCACAGCCCTGTGGTTTTCAGCTACCCAAAGTCAACTAGAAGCAGCCCACCTACCTGAACTGTGCCTTGACTCAGAAAGGATTTCCACGTTGTCACAGTATAAAATCTGTTGTTCAAGCTAGGATCAACTCTAGATTAAGATGGCACTAAATGTACATGTCTGTGTGCATGCATGAATATATATAAATATGTAAGTAGTCAGTGTGCAGTACCTGTTTATGCACCCACTGTCACCAATAGCAATCATCACTACAGCCATTTGAGCCTAGAGAGATACTCTGCTCATCCTGGAGTAGACATCGAGGCTATGTTGTACTGGTAAATTAAATGCATCTGGTGTCTGGCAGTGAGAAAACTGATGTGGAAATGGCCCATGTCAGTACCAACCTCCAGAACAGGATGACCACACCCAGTCTGACTATTGGATACGGAATCCCAGCTTTGTTAACACCCTAATCATGTATAAATTGTTTAGAATAGTGCTAGACAGCTTAATAGGCTACCAATAGGCTAGATCTCCACTGCCTATACTGAAGCTTGAATATCTAGCTCGCATGTAGATAGATACCTACTTACAGATACGTGCATTCATGTGCTTTATACTTCCTCTGAATCCTACCTCGGAGCACTAGCACCCGAAACGCTTCCTTGTTTTCAGCTTGCTTGAAGGTAGAAGGTTCAAATGTTGATGACAACATAGATGTAATGGTATGGCAGAGCTGCAGCTCTGAGGAATTCAACCTTACACAAAAAGCCATGGAAATGCAAGGAGAAGCTCTGTGTGGCTGTCTGTGGATCTTATGTCCCACTGATATCAGCTGAGAGAAACTCCAGTTAAATCAACTCAGTACAGTAACTCTCACGTAAACCAAATGAGATGCACAGAATTTTAGGTTACTATACAACATTGTCACCTCTACAAGCAACAAAAATAGAGACACAGATTTTCATATTTATCTAAGAAGATGCATAGTAGTAGTGGGGGATGAAAGGGAAAAATGATACAGTGAGTAAGTTGATTAGCTTTACATTTCTGAAATACTTTATAATATACAAGTGAAAAAAGCCTCTGAGAAACTTGGTGCATTATTAGCACAACACACTTGTCTGTCTGAGAGAGACTTTGGACAGACTAAACTATATCAGATTACAAGTGATGATGCTTTAGCACCTCCATGAGGTGATACTTCAGGCCCAGCCTGAGCTGTAACCTTTACCACAAGTCCTTCTGCTTTTCTCTTAAGTTCAGCCCTAACTATATATATTTATGCATGTATGTTTGTTTGTTTTTTTAAAAGTGTGTTAGGCAGCAACATTTTTAATAATAAGTGTTTATCCACATACTATTTATGATCTCTGTGTACTGCCTTGACCTTGGTGGTACTTATATTCATTATTGGGAAGACCTGGAACAAACACAGACCTGTTTAGAGAATTTGTTAATTTCACTAACTGTCTAATACGTTTGATCCATGTATAGTTTCTGAGATCCAAACAAACTCAAACAAATAGAAAATCTTAAGTAATACCAAAAAATTAAGTAATTCCATATATTAACCAAGTGATTTTTAGATAAGTAGTCTCATGTCCTTTTGAAAGACAGCTAAACAGAACACATGGCTAAGCACGAAGGCATTGATAAAAGAGCCAAAATGCTTCTAAGAGCTCTGGATTGTCCTTATTTCCCTCAACAAGATTTGAGCACTGAAGGGGAAAAAAAAAAAAAAAGGAACTTAATACTGGATAATGTGACGGAAAGCCTTCAGGTACAGAAAACTTACTCCCAGAAAACAAATCCTTCCTCTTCCTCCCTTCAGGAAACAAGCACTACAATTTCCCCAGGTTCAGTAATATTACTTCCTAACGTGTATTCTTTATCAGTAGAGTCACAAAACATCAATTTTTGACACAATACCTGCAGAATTCTTGGCTTCATGGCACTCTTCTGTGCATTGGCAACGTTTTGCTTGTCAGATGGCATAGACCTTAGCGCAAAATGTAACATTGTAATTGTTCTACATTAGGCACCCATTCACTCTACCTTTCCACCTCCATCATGAATTAAATGAACCTCAAGTCACTGAAATTAGGTTGAATTCAGTTTCCTCTCCTCTGCAGAGCTGCAACAGCGTTGATTTCTTCTAAAAAATAACCTCCTTTGCAGGCTTTCATTCTAAATCACAGTGTGCACTAGTCATGTAACTGGATTACAGGAAGCATTAACACCAGCAATTGCCCTTTCAAGCTGAGCAACCAACAAGGTTGCTACAGGCTGGAACAAAAAGGGTCAGCCAGGGCAAAACAACAAATGTTGCCACTTGTCCTATATAATAAAAACCAAAAAGCAGCAACAAGCAGCAAGTGCTATTTCAAAACAAAGAGGGAATGACATACGTCCATTCAAAACAAAACAGGCTCCCTTGGCAATGACACTAAGATTACAATCTACTTAACATGAAATTCATGAGGGAGAAACCAAACATCCAAGTGCAGAGACCTGGAAGGAGCGGGGCTGTGCCTGGATGATGGCAACCACCCTGCTGTGGGACAGCTGCCCTTTGGAGGAAGACAACTTCAAAATTTTTTATTGTGGGATTACCCTATTGAGCTGCCTGAGTCTCTCTGTGCTTCTGCTTTAAAACATATGCTTCCCAAAAGGCTTTTTCTGAAAGGATGACATTAAAACCAAACTAAAAACAGTCCTTCAACACACCCAGAGATAGCTGAAGATCCCAAGCAACAAGCAGCCTTCATGTCATGATTAGCTCACACTGTTATGCCCCCCCTTAAAGCACATATGGTTCTCAGCCAGAACAGAAGGTTTCAGAGCAGCAGCTCCATCCTACAAATGCAGTAGCAATGCTTCAGACTCAGGTCACTTAATGAGAATTTAATGTAGATTTAATAGATCTTTTTTTATGTGACTGCCAATTGAAAATCTACCTCATTTAAGTTTTAACGCAGGCACAGAGCCAGTCAGCTAAAATCAGTCGCCCCAGAATATTTTGCAGGATTATTCCATTCAAAGTTGAGTACTGTGGGTCTCCAAATGCATGCAAAGCTCTGCTAAAATAACAGTTCACAGGCAGCATCATCATTAAATGAAAAAATAAGAGGTCATTCATCTTCAGAGTTCCTTGCACTAACAGAGAGGTTTCACCTCCACAGAGGGTGAAAACAATGCTTGCTGTGGGAAAAGAGAGCAGGCACCTTTACTTGGGAGCTGGCCCTGCTGGCTGCGGCAAGCCTGGGGCGTAGATGTATCCAAAGTGCTTGACCTTTCCTCCTCTAGATCAGTACCATTCAGCACTGAGACTGTGTGGACAGCTGTCATGTCCCCAGTGAGGCAAGGCTGTCAGTCCCTTATTTTGCTCTGAAATGGACTGCAATAGCATGCCTGCATACAAGTGAACCTAGTCCACTGATTGTACTAGCTATCTAATCTCAAATTGGGAGGCCCTGTTCACGGGGGATGCAAACAAGTCCAGAAGGCAGCTTTTTGAGGTCAGTTCTCTGATAGTATTTTTTTAACTATTAAAACTAGCCTTTACCGCACTCCAATAACCTCAGTGGCACACAGACAGCTATTCAGCATATTCATGAGGGCGGATCTTCAGAGGTACCAACAGTAAGAGGAACTTGATTCTGAAACACTTCATGCGCTAACACTCCCAGTGCTGTACATTATTCTGTCTTCTTTCCTTGTTCGCAAAGGCCATTCTCTTTTAATCTAGCATCTTTTCTACGGAGCAATTTACAGAATTAGGCAAATAGCTGCTGATTGCAATTAGTCACATTGTTCAGTTTAATCTTTATTAGTAAACTCTAATGAGCAAGTGAGCCATTATGAACGGTTGTTCTTCCCTTCAGAAAAAAAGAAGGATAAACCCAATGCTCTTCTGCATAATCAGGCAGGACTAACCATGCATCAGGGTGAGACAGAGCAGTGTCTTGCAGAACATACACAGACTGCACTGCACACTCCACAGAGGACAGCTCTGCTGACATTGGCATGAAGGGTGAAGATGCAGCAAGGTGGCATCAGTATATGGATCCACTGACATGCCCTCCACTGCAGGAGGGAGTACTGCCATCACCTTTCTGAGAATGGGAAAGACCACACAGGTAACTGAACGAGGAAGGTCCCAGACCACATCTCCCAGAAGGAATGCACATGGCTTACACCAACAAAAATGTAATTCTTAATTTTTGCAAGAAAGAGATTTGCTTTCAAACAGCTACGTAAGCATAATGGTGGATTTGCTAAAGAAATAGAGGTGAACAAAACTTTTGCGTTTAAAATCTCCCAGCCTCTGTAGAATTGTTCTCTGAATTACATTTTCTTGTGCCCTACACAGAATAAGTTTAAAACCCATCCAGTAAAAGCAGTGCAAATACCAATCAAGACAAGAGGATTAAAGGCATCTGAGGCAAAGGTAAGTTTACCTACAGAGAGGCTATATGCTGCACTGGTTCATCAGATTGCTTGTTGATCAGGGTGAGGCTATATGAATGCAAGTTCTATTAAAGTGAAGAACTTCAAGATGTGTGGTCATTATTTAGATTTAGATGATCAGCCAGGCAGAAGAATACGAACTTTTGATACTCCACTTCAAAATCTGTGTCTATAGTTAGCTATAAGCATATTTATTCACAAAACAACTCCAGAAATCAGAAAAAGACACTTACCACAACAATCACGTTTGTTGCAGGAATGGGAAGATTTTCCACTTCCAAATCTTGACCAGTCATAGCTAACAGATTGACGGATGGGTCATAGGCAGGTCTGGGGAAGGTTGATTTAACAATTATTGCAGGATGCAGCTTGTTTATTTTGGTGTGGGAAGAAGAATGGAAATTCTGTTTTGAATTCTTGTAACTGTCTGTATCCAGACTTTTCTCCACACTCTGCACATGGTGATAAATAAACACAGGTTTCCCAGTCTTTTGCTGATGAATTGCCAAAAAGTGGTCATTGTCTCCAGAAAAGCAGCCTGCAGAAAGAAAAGAATAAGTTTAGAATGTCTCTCTTGGATATTCTGTAGGCGATTCTGGAAATCTGATGAGATCTTTGGATTCTACAAGATTTGGAAAGATTATCTGTGGAATACAAGAATTCCCTTGAATGCAATTTCTATAGCAATAGCTTAACAACAGCAAAAAGAGTCTACTAAGTATGTTAAGTGCATTACATTCTTAAATTCATTTTTACAAGGCTTTTTCAAATGTTTTTTGTACTTCTAGTCAGGGCTACATTTCGAAAATGATATGCAAGTGCAGAGTACATGCAGAGCCAAGTCCAACTTCTGTACTGGTATTGACTTCAATATCAAAACATATGCAGTCCACTTGTGATGTATTTAATCACCTAGTAATAACAAATATGAGAATGGTTGAGATTGTCTTTTATATAGAGGGATTGAGGTAAAAAGGCCAAGAACCAGATCCAAAAGTCTGACTTAAACATGTAAGAAAGAGAGGAAAGGTAAAGCTCAGATGCCTGAGTCCATATTCACCGTTCTGCATTACCTGGTCAGCTCCCATTAACTGTAGAAATTCCTAAACTCTGTAAGTATCTCTGGTAGAGCTGAGTTTGCAGTCTCCATGACTGGAGGTATACACCACCCCACCATTAGGCAACAGCATACGGAGCATACATCCATCTCTAGTACATCTCCGTTTCTGTAATGGAAGGGGGCTGTCACACTCCAAACCTTCCCTGCTGCTGCCATGAGATGCCCCAGTAACCACACTGGGAGCTGCTCTGTGACACACGGAATGCTCTCCATCCAAATCCCTGAAGCTGCTTCACTGCTCAGGACAAAACAAAGCAACCAAAATTCACCAGGCCAAAGGAAGACCAAGGGAATACGCATGGGTCTTTGCACACTTAGCTGAGATAAAAAAGGAGAGCACGGGGAATCTTATGCCACTGGTGTGTTGTTTCTTTGTTTTACATTAGGTAGTCAGTAGGGAAATCCATAAACACGACTTGAAGGAGGGACGTGTGCTCCTCTTATTACAGATGCTGCTCAGACCAGGAGGCCTTATAGTCCCTTGCATCAACTCTTGCTACGACCCATCCTCTAGCGAAGCGTTGCCTAGCCAGCCAACAGAGCACAGGGCTCTCTGTACAGGACGCAGAGGTGTGTGTATTTAGCCACATCTTGCCTACCTCAGTGTTGGGCACAAAGAACTCTTTCAGATTAAATCCTTTTAATAAACTGTGCATTAACAAAAAATAAGTTTACTTTTGATAGTCGAAGTACTTCCAAATGATACCTTTTTAAAAGGAACCAAAACCAAAGCTTTATTTGATTTTTTTTTTGTGGATGAAGCCTAGTGAATCTCTGGTTCCTTTACGAAGAACAAAACTATTCAGCTGAAGAAGAACCAATTCAGCTGCCAGTCTGGTAGACAGACTGTCCTTCTGAGCAGAAAAACAGGCAAGGATCAGCTCCTTTATAGATAAAAAGTAACTGAAGCTGAATTAGTCACCCCCTGGATGAGTGCCCTAAGAAATACACCGTGGAGCAAAAGGGATTTTGTGTTCTAAGAGAAGTGAACCCTGAGAGCTTGCTCTGCTCAGCTTGGAATTTCCTCTTCAGAAGCTGTTGGAGTTAATGGGAATGTTGAATTTGTGCACTGATTTTTAGTTAGAAAAAATATCAACATTATTTTAATTCTCATAATGAGCTGTGAAGAACAGCTCTGAACCAACTACATGTTTCAATTCAGGGTGAACAAGAAATCATTCTGTTTTATTCAGACTGATTTTTGCCTCTGATTTTTTTGCTTCTGCAAGCAAATCAAAATAATCAGCCATTTGCACAGCTCTACCCAGTGCCCTTAGGAGATTTCAGTGTAGGTAATTACATTCTGTTGACCTAATTTCCTCATGAAATTTCAGTTAGGAAAATGAAGGACAATATCTTATCTGTGCTATAGTATTGCAATGCATCATTGGGAACCATATTCTCTGCCAAAAGTGGGTCCATGTCAGCAGGAAGTGAGGCAATTCATAACATACATGAGCAGAAAATCAATAGGAAGAAGACAGAACACAGAATCATGCATTCTGCAGTACACTTAAAGATCCTCCCACTATAAAGTACAATGCTAAACCCAAGGCTCTTCTTTTAAATGGTAAAAACAAACACTGGCAATTTCTAGATGACCAGCGAGGCCATATGTGTACAGCTGTTGTCAAGTTTAATTGGGAAGATGACTAAGAGCAGAAAAAAAAGAGAAATTGTAGAGCATGGTCTTAAAGATAGCCGAATTTCAGAGCTTGTTAAGCTTTCTGGGATCTCATTCAGCTTTTTGGAGGCTGGCTTCATTGACAAAATCCTGAGGGCTAGTCTTAACCCAGCAATTTATGGAGTTGTGTGAAGGGCAAAGTAAAAACAAGGGAACATCAGCACTTCTCATGGTCACCTCTTTAGTGAATTTCTTTTCATGTCTCCATCACAGGCAACCAGTATTCCAAACCTGAGCACATACAAATTACAGCAGTGTAACTACAAACACACTTTTTGTCTGTGGTTCCTCTTGTTTCCTTCACTCCTACTCCTTTGTTTCTGAGGGAATCAAAACCACTGTGTTTCTCCAGGAAATCTTTATATTGCATTTCCTCCTCATTTTAATATTCCAAGTTCCCCTTTTATTTCATTTATTTTTACTGAAAAAAGCAGAAAATATAATTACGAGCCCAAATTCTTCACTGCATAATATTAAGGTAAATCCCAAGTATGACTTCAGAGTTAATCTTGACTGAATCCAGAAAAAAACTGCACGGTTGTCTTATTTTTGATAAGTCAATAGTTTAAGGAACTCTCCAAAAAGCTCACTTGCTAGCAAATCTCAGTACTTTTTAATAGCAGTATCACCATTTCTTACTAAATCCTGACAGACTCTCTTCCATCACAATGTTAAAATTATGCCAGTAACACAAATCACTAAATCAGATTTGATAAATGATCCATTGCAGATTTTCAAGACGGACAGCAAAATATACTTTGGTAGTGGCCCATTCTGTAGAAATGAGAAATTAACTAGTTTAATTACAAAGCATACTCTCTGCACTCACAAATCTATTTTTACCAGCTGACAGCATGGAAGTTCAAACATGTTCCAAGAAAATTACTAGGCTGAATTTGGTTTTCTGAGAAGTTCACATAGCCCCAATAATTTAAGTAGGTTGCATGCACTGATAGTGCCCAGCGTGAAAACTTCATTGATCTCAGCAGACTGTGTATGAGGCCCTAAACAAGATCAGACTTTGACCCCCAGATTGCTATCCGTGCCTCAGGTGACCCTAACAGTGGGCCACCATTGATCCCATGGCGGAACCTGTAGCTTCCTCTTAATCTGATGAATATTCTTTCTCATCCCCCCACCCAAACATCAGCTCTGAGCACAAACAGCATGCACCAACGAGGCACTCAGAGAAGTAAGTCATTAGAAACTCCAGCACTTCTGCTACACATCACCCGCAAATATTGCCAGTCTCCAACCCTTAAGAGGGAGAAGATAGGGAGTCTCTTTTCCTTCCCATATCTAGTTCTGTACCCACACAGAAAAAAACAAGTTCTCCTTTGTGGCTCCTGGAGTAACCATCAGAAACTATGAAGAACTGAAGTAGCACAGTATGATAGCAAAAACTGATTTGGGTGTCTTTTAATCTTCAGCTATACCAAGATACACTGGCATTCAGAAAATAGGACTTAGAACAAGACTCAGAAAACAATTCCTAGAAGTGTCTCTTCCATAAGCTTAGTACACTTGATCCTAAAGTGAATTTTTATATTCTAGTCACATTACCCTGTTTGAAGTCTACTTCAGAGCAACATTATTCCCGACGGTTTTGTAATCATTCAGTGCTCATATCACCCTTTAACTAAAATAATTTTATTCCTTCTCCTAAAATTCCTCCCCCTCCTCAAGTGTATTTACAAAGCATTATAGTTTATTCTGCCATGGCATTGAACAGACTAGATGTTCAGATTATGATTTCATGCTACTTCTTCTAATCAAAAAGAGGCTGAATCCTCACCTATTTCTCAGCTAAGTATAGTTATTAGCAGGAAAATGGAAAATTTGATTTCATTATTTTATTCCAAAATGAACCAGTGAGTGAATGAACCAATAATCAGTGTCTGCTCCAGACTCACATCACAACTTATCTCAGCAGCAGGTTTATATCTACCTTTGCTCCTGGTAGACAGCCTACCCTTCCTTCTCACATAATAACCATTCCTACTCCCTTTAGTAACAGACGCGGCCCTGTAACTGTTACAGTGGTGTGATTTGTTGATTCTGCCTTCCAGTTCTTCTATCTGTACATCGTTCTCATTGGTCAGCTCTCTGGCTTAGGTTCCTGATGAATGTTTCTACTTCTTCCTCTGTTCTTTCCTACTAGTTGGCTTTGTCTTCTTCCTTGCAACTCCTCACATACTGCTGCTTCTTTTCCTTAGTTGTTTTTTTTTCCTTTTAAAACAAGCAAAAATGCCTATTTCACAATTTTGCATGTTCTCCTGTTGGCTGTTCTATTTCTGTCTTCTCCTTGCTTCCACACTCCTCCACTATAACCCCCTTCTTTAATTTAGATTCTCTTGCAAAACAGTAGTCTTCTTCTTCAAAATCTCAGATGATCTTTAGTTGCATTTCCAGTCCTTGAAGCTTTGCTTCTAGACCTTCTATCAGCTGAAACACTTGATCTATTAATAATGCGCAACAAGAAATTCCACGGTAATGTAGAATGCATACTTTCTATATTTGATCATCTATATTGCTTGTATTAATTTCAGGATTTCCACCATTGCTACCAGTTGCCATCTTTGTCTTCATCATCCTTCTTGGAAAGCAAAACAGGAAAAATCCCTACCAAACTACCTTGCAAGCTCACAAATACTGTTCTGCTTGCTGGTTCCAACTATGTGTTCACTTCATTTTCTTTGTCATCTGCAGAAGCATACAAGAGAAAATAACTTCTGTCCTGAATATCCACATGGTCCCAACATATGGGAAGCACAAAATTTACACATGATACTAGATTGGCAAATCAAAAGAATGCTAGACAGCTCATGCCACTAGCCTGTCATACACTACAAATGTGTATTACGTAGGCAGAAATGAAAGCCATATTATAAAGAGTAAATCTGATGCGAAAGATGTGGGTGCTTTCGACTGTCCCAGTTGGTCTCCGCTTAACAGAGAAATCCCAGGATTTCTCTAGACTGTCTTGACTCCCCGAATAGCCTCTGAGAGTTTACATTGTATTTTAAACCAACCTGCCAGAAAATTGTTACAGACTCACAATTCCCAAGCACCATCACTTAAATAGATAAAAAAACCCTTAAAGATAGTAAAAATCCATGAAGAGGCCAGTAACACAGTAGCAGGGTTTTCTCTTTTTAAGACATAAAAATATCACAGCTCTACAGATTTTCTCTCTCTCAAGTCTGAAACCAGAACTTTATTTGATCAGAAACAGAGAGTTCCAGTGGGACATAACATTCATTGTAATCCTGACAGGGCCAAGATAATGGTGTTCAAAGTCTTGATCTGCATCTGGAAAATCAATCTGTGGTCATTGTCTAAAGTCTTATTATTTGCTTTAATTTGAACAAGTTAGATTCATAATAAGGTATGTTCCTGAACATTCTCAAACTCTTTATTTTCTGTAATAAGAGGTATACAGTATATTTACTATTTGTAAGTAGTACAGTCACCCTAAATCCATCAACAGCACTGCTGTGTTATACCTGATCAGTAAGTAAAATGCCCCAGTGGATATAGACACATACTGCATGTGTTTTAAAACTCATACTTAATACTATAACTAGCACTAAAATAACACTGAAGTCTCTTTATAGTTCTAGATATCTTGGTATATTTGAAGACTGAGATTTTCATTCTAAAAAGCTGTAAATTGGAGGAAAAAAGGCAGAAAGTGTATAGTGATTTCATAAGGGGAAAATGTGCCGAAACTTGATTGATTGGTTTCAAAGATAAATTTAACTCAAATGCAGTTTGAGTTACAGTACTTCATGCTGTTGCCAAATAACTTCTCATTTTCAGTAAGTACTGAACTTTGACAATTAAATTCTGTACCCTGATCTCCACATTCCTTTTTTTCTGTCTCTTTAGCTCTCTGTTCTGAAAGATGTCCTTTGTCCCACGCAACCTTTCTTCACACCCTATAGACCAGCCTCAGGCTTTGGACAGGCTCCATCTTAATCACCTTTTGCACAATGGTTCATCTCTTCTGGAACAGCTGACCAGAATCACTGTAAGAGGCAGGCCAATGTACTTGTGCAGACCATTGAACAATCCTCTTCAATAATTCCAATGTTCTTACAGCTAGGAGGTTTCATTGCCTGCCTCTTCTTAGTCCATTGAGATGGAAACGGTCTCACATCCTGCAGAGTAGTTTGCAGTTCTCCCCGATCTCTATAAGGGCCAAGTATATATATATATTTTTCCCTTTCCTCTAGGCCAGTATCTCTTAGAATCTGTGACAAAATGCTTAATATCACACTAGCCATCTATGAGCATGGATCTAACACTCAGGAGTCCAGGTGACAAAGATACTAAGGGAAACGCTAACTACAGGTAATTTCTAGACATAGTATAAACACTACCATAGGTTTAAAAGATTTCTGTCTTCTCTGGGCTATGAAGGTTGTCCCTTCTGGTGCAGGCAAGGGGACGTTGCTTTGGCTGTGATTTTAGAAGACACAAAAGTGTATTTCTTTATGCCTGCCTTATCTATCTTACTGAAAAAAAAAAAATTTAACATATCAAGAGGAGCCAACACATCTGATGGGAAATAAAAATGTTTGAAATGATGCTGAAAGCACAAACGAAAAAAAAAGCTGTCTGGAGGCAATATGCCTTGCATCTGTACCATCTAGTTAAGAGTATGTCTTACTGTCAGCAAAGTAGTACATCAATCAAACCTAAATCTCATTTGGATGGGCTACACAGCATTAGCCAAACACAAACTACTCTTCAACTTTAGCAAGGTGGGCCAAGTATTATTGTTATTTTGTGATTCTGTGATATGACTGCGGTGGTTTTACCCAGCTGAGCAGCCGAACTCCGCCACAAGGGCTCGCTCACTCCCCCTCCTCAAAGGAACGGAGGAGAAAATACGATGGACACGGGCTCAAGGGTTGAAATAAGGACAAAAAGGTTGCTCACCAATTACCATCATGGGCAAAACAG
>VXAL01005623.1:0-42771 GCA_013399475.1 Chauna torquata | reverse complement strand
CCGAGCCGGGCAGCGCCGCGCCACCGCGTCCCGCTCCCCCCGCCAGTGAGCATGCCTGGGAGCGGGCTGCGCATGCGCAGCGCCGCGCGGGCGGCGGGGCGGGTGGTGCGCGCACCTGCCTTCGGCGCGCGGGTGAGGCGAGGGGGGCAGCGGGGGGGCTGGGGAGCCGGAGCTGCCGGAGAGGAGCTGGGAGAGGCCCCCGGCCCCAGCCGCACGCACGGAAGGGGGAGAAGGCCAGGCCGGCGGCTTCTCCCTCTGGCTTCAGCCGGAGCCGCAGCGGGGGCTCGGTGCCGCAGCGAAGCGGTGGTGTTGCGTCTCCCAAATGTGAAAGGGCGTGTGAGGTTCGTCTCGAGATTTGGCGTGACTGGGAGGACTCGGCGACGTGTATTTTTATGCTTACAGCGGAAGCGCTCCTCCCCTTCAGTCTGCTGAGAGACACGTTGTGCTGTGAAATCGGCAGTTAGCAGAAACTGCGTGATGGGAACATGGCCGATACATTAGTAAAGTAACGTTCGCTTGGGGTCTGCTGAACTGCCGGCGGCGGTGCAAACCAGGCCGATGCACCACTCACGCAGCAGGCCCTCGTACATCAGAGACCCAAACGCAGAGACCAAACGTGAACCAGCCCTGTAGCAAGATCATTTGCTAAAGTTGAGTTTAATTGAACAAAAGAGTCACGGGAGGCTAACCTTGAAAGGAAGCGACAGATGTGTCACCCGGCAAGTGACCCAGCTACAAGACTACGGTTGGATGTGGCTCATGATCAGTCCCACAACAGAAACAACGTGTCTGAAGTGAAGTAGAAAACAACAGAGGAGATTAACAGCGCTTGCTTGCTTTTAGTTGTCTTCAGATGAACCTATGCGCAGACATTTTCTTCGTGTCGTGATGCGAAGGGCTGCACAGGACCTGATTTCTAAATGTGGTTGCATGTGTGACTGTACACAGGCAATCAAGCTTCCTCTGCTGGCCCCTGCACGGCTGTTCACATGCCTATAGGCTGCTGGGTCGTTCGCTTGACAGCAAGCTAAGTGAAAAAAGGCTTGGGTTGGGAAACAGCTCTCGGTTCTTGAGCTCTGCCTGAAACAAGGAATTAAAGGGATTGAGGGGATTTTTGAACACAAAGTGGCATTTGAGCCCTGTCATCTCGGTGATATCTTTTGTAGGTATTGTGCCTCAGATGCCCTGCTAAGTCACAGGATCTATGCTGCTTCTTAAATTGAGAGGGTAATTTGCTGTGGGTATGTACTAGTTGGCAGCGCATTCTGTTCCAGTTTAATCCTACTAGTTCTGACTAGTAGAAATGAAAGCTTAGAAAGTGAAAGGGAGAAGTCTGCCTGTGCAGTGGCACCCCACTTGTGCCCCCACAACAACAGTTCCTGTGTGCCCAGGCCTCAGAGTTACACATATGGGAAGAATAGGCAGCTATACTTAACTCTGTTGAGTAAATTATGCAGTGCAAGTTACAATTTAGCCAACTCCTAGGGAAAGACAAAATAAAACTTTACTTACAGTCCTCTGATGTTTTGTTACTCTCCACAAGTCATCACCCTTGTGTGTTCTAGGCAATGATTAGGGTCAAATATGTCAACAGGATAACTCCACTGAAGCTAATGGTATTGATTCATCCCTGTGTGGTTACAGATGAGGCAGCTGTGGCTTTATATGATTGAGCACTGCAGCGATATCTACTCACCTTATTTGTAGAGCCCAAAGATACAAAGACCAGATGACTCACCACTACTCTGTTAAGAAAATTGTTTTCCACTGGGGAAATGCCTTTAGATACGGTTTTGAGCCCACATCCAAGAAAACACTTAAGCTTGCAACTCCTACTTAAGCTGAATTCAATGGGAAGCTAAGACTAACTCATTTGCTGAATTTTATATCAATACATCATTTTTAAAAGGCAGTCTCGTCAATGCAAAATAGAAGCATGACTGTGGAGTGGGAAGCTGTTACACAGAAAGTGAACACACACATGTTGCATCAGCTTGAATTCTCTAGCTTCAGGGATTTTTTTTTCCCAGTATAGAACATGGTATTAGCGGAGTGGAGATCACTAATGTATGTCTTACTCTGAGAGAGTGTATTAAGTCTAGAGCTGAATTAAGTGTTCAGCTGAACACTAACTTTACCAATATTTATCAGTGAGGTAAATGATATAAGATATTGCTAATTCTTTTCAATGTTTTTTTTTTCCCCCATAGTCTGTTTTTCTCTTCTGATGCGACAGATTGAGTATGCTGCTGAGATGTCATATTTAGTGTCGGTTACAATTAAGAGAGACTGGTCCAAGTGTTAGAGCTCTGTTTTTCTCACCTGTCATGCTGGGTAGAACGTCTTCCTTGGCTGGGAATCATTTTGCACTAGACTTCCATTGACAAATGGCTTTAAGAGGAAGCTAAAACAATGAAAGCCAAATTATAAAATAATGTTGAGTTTAAGAAGGCAGCGATACATGGATTATCAAGCAGAAAATGTATCTGAAGAGGTAATCACATTTTTGTCTGAGATAAATAACACAGATGCTTATGTCTTGTCCCTTGACAAGCTTCAGCAGAAAACTGAAGCACTGTGTAGTAATAAATGAAAGCAGGCTGGAGGAGGAGGAGGGGTGAAGAGGAGGTTATATGCATAGATCAAAGGATTCTTTAGAGAGATGAATGCAAATCAGAAAAAAATAACTACTTTTTGGTGTATGCACATGTGTGTATGCTCCTCCTCAGCGGAGGAGAGCTCATGACATGTAAGATTAGGCCTAGCACAAAATGATATTGCTAGGGTGGGCAGAGGGGTTGTGTTAACACAGTGCAGAAAGGTAACTGCTGCAGGAAAAGTGGCAGGGACTAGCCTGTGTCCTGAGAGATTGCCTGTGGGCAACATCATTATTGTACCGATATAAATGTATCATATTCCTTAATGAGTATTGTCATTATAGGACTACAGCACTTCTAAAGTGGTCTGAGACTCTCCAGTGTATTTTTGGCAGGATCTCTAATACAGACATGAAAACCTGACACTGTCTCGGCTGAGAGGCAACAAAAACTTGGACATTATAAGAGAGAGAGAGGATGCAAGGGTATTTTATTCTCTGAGCCAACTCATTTGTGGCTATGTGTGTAGACATGAAGCTTTAAGACCATTATCCAGATTTTGGCAAGACCATGTTATAATTTTTACATCATTTTAATTTTTTTTTCTAATGAAGTTACTTACAGCTTAACTGGAAGAAATTCACTCCTGTTTGGTGGGTCAGTTTAGAAAGAATCAAATGAATTAAGGGGTATATGACCAAAAGCTGCCTGTTAAAGCTACAAGGCAAACAACTGTTAAACCCCAGTGTGAGCAGCTGGAGTATTGAATGAGACCTGTAAGGGGCTGGGGTAGCCCCTGCTGGTAGTGAGGGCAAGGCATGAGTACTTGCAAATGCATTTAGCCATGCTGATTACTTTCCTTCTGGCAGTGTGTTTCATTCATGCATTTAGATTGCTAGCAAATTCACGTTATTTTCTTTTGATATGAAGTTATGTAGGTCTGGGTCACTTGCTTTCCAATGCAGTGCCTGAAAGCTATGTCTTTCTACACTATCTTCAGGAATTTACGTGTTGCAGATAGGGAGGGCAAATGAAGCTGGCAATTCAGATGCTGGTTGTGGTTTTCTCCATATTTTCCACGTGAAGGAGGAGAGGAATGAATGTGATGGAGAGCTGCTTATTCCTACCAAGTTTATGATTGCTTGTCTCAGCATCTTGTATTTAGTGGTACAACACTTTTAAATGGATTCGAAGGAATAAGGATGGCTATTTATCTTGCTCCTGGCAAGGTCTTTTAGCACTGTTTCCATCTGAAGCCTAATTGTGTAAATGTACCAGAAACGTCAGCTTTGCTTTCTGCTGTGCTGCGTTAGCCATTCCATTGTTTTGCCTGAAAGTGGGACATGTATGCACAGGTCAAAATATTCCAAATATAGGCATGGGATTCAGTTCACCTAACTTAAGAGATCTACAAGGTAGATATCTTCCTCTGAGCTAGTCATGACAAGCTCCATTTGTCGTCAAGAGAGACAAATAGGAAGTCCTAGAACATATTTCATCTGACTGGTTTTAAATGTCTACCTTGGGATAAATCATGCATCACAATGCCAGTTTTTCTCCACTGACTGTAATGAGAGATTAAGATAATTAGCTTACATACAGATACCAATATTTGCTCAGGTGACTCTTACACGTTCTTACAAAGTTGTTCACCCTGGGCATTTTTCTAGATTTCCCATCGGAGATATCTGTGTGTTTGAATTGCTGATAATCAACCCTCCACAAGGACATAATCAACAATTCCATATTCACAAATGTTTTTGTCTCTCTTTCCAGGTCCACTCACAGCAATTATTTGGAAGAGTAAGTGGCATCTCTGATTTCGTATAGCCCAGGTACCATTTCATCATTTCCTCTGATTTCAAGTTCTCTCTTTTATGCTATTCATACCAGAGGGTGGTAAAGATATCTTTCTCCAATATTCTACCAGCAGCATCAAGATTCTTGACAGCGGAAGATAAAAAAGTTTCAGGTTATCCTTAAAAGACCTTTAGTCAAGGCTAGGAATATATCTTCTGAACTATACTAATTTGTATAGTCAATCATTTTATGTCAAAGTAATTTAAATTTCTCATAAAATACTGGTAAACCCAAAAATATGTGTGAGTATACTGATATGCATTTAAATACGGAATGCAGGTTACCTGTGGTTACTGATGACTACACAGCACATCTGTAAATGAAGCAGCTATGCTTACGATTTAAAGTAATTTGCACAGAACACTTTAAATTCTAGACTGAAACCTCTCGACGCAGAAGTAGCTGAATTTGCATGGAGGTAATAATAACAATGAGCTCCTCTCTCAAGTGGGTCAAACTTCAGACAACTCTGATCTAATCCAAAGCTGACAGTGTTAGGGTTACTTCAGGTTCAGATGAGATTAGACAATTTGGGCATTTGTCTGTTAACCTCAGACAGTTTACTTTGATGTTATGTTTCAAGAAGAGTATGGCTCCTTGAAACAGAAAATAAAAGAGAATTTAGTCAGAATTTTATTACTTGAATACACAATTTTGTGTAAAGTCAACTTTCTTCTCCTAACCCAAGTAAGCAATAACAAACTGCCAATCATCTCTCTCAGATTGGTTTAACATTCACTGTGTTCTTGTATATGCACAAAGATTGATTTTAATGAAAATATGCTTGATTTGGCTGCCCATTGGCTTTCCAAACAATGTTGTTAAAATATACTTGCAACTGGGAGTTGAGGTTTCAGTGCATCAGAAGCTGCAGCACCTTAGCTTGGATTTAAAAAAAAAAAAAAAAGTGGACGGGAAGCTGTAATCTGTCAATATTGAATTGACATTCATGGAACATTAGGGAGTCACAGCAGTTGTCCTCAGCAAATAGCAAGTAAACATCTTGTATAATTAATATTCAGTCACCCACTGTTCAGAGATTCAGTGGGCAGAAGCATTTATTCATTAATGATTTTGCTTTAGGGTATCATTTGATTAATTTTGGATTAGACACGTGACACACCATGAATGTAAAGATCTTAATGTAATTGCCCTAGCTGAAAAGGATCTTGAGAAAAGGCTGATCATCAAACTTCAGTTCCTGTGAAGATTACAGCACAAATCTTCCTGGAATTCCTGAAGGACATGAAGAGGGGCTTGGAACTCCCAGCGCAGATTTACTAGAGTTATATCATGCCTAACCAACCTGATTGCCTTTTATGATGACATCATGGTCTTTGTGGGTGAGAGGAGAGCAGTGGCTGTCATTTACCTTGAACTGAGCAAGGCTTTCAACACTATCTCCCATAGTAACCTTTTAGTGAAATTTGAGACATACAAACCAGATAGGTGAACTGCAAGGTGGGTGGAAAAAGGAATGAGCCAACAGGTTTAAATGGTGGTGGTCAATCAATGCTTCAGGACAAAGCTGGTGACCTGCTACTAAAATCTGTACTGGAGCTTATAGTGTTTAAGGTCTACATTAACAAAATGAACTGCGAGATAGGATGCACCTTCAGCAAGTCTAAAGTTCACACAATCTGGAAGAGAAGTCAATATGCTGGAGGTCGTCTGCTACTCGGCAAGATCTTGACACACCAGAAAATGAGCTGACAGAAACCTTGTGAAGTTCAAAAAAGAAAAATGTGGAGTCCTGTACCTGGGATTGAATAACACCATGCAATTAGCACAAGCCATGAGCTAATGGGGTAGAAGGCAGCTTTATAGAAATGGAGTAGGGGGTCCTAGGATGGACACCAGGATGAACATGCGTGATCAAAGTGCCTTTGTGGTGATGTTGTGGTTTAACCTGGCAGGCAGCTAAGACATCACACAGCTGTTTGCTCATTCCCCCACCTCAAGTTGGATGGGGGAGCAAATTGAAAAGAAAAGTGAAAGAACTTGTGGGTTGAGATAAGGACAGTTTAATAAGAAAAGGAGAAAATAAAAAAGAAAAAGGAAAAAAAAACCAGTAACAACAAAAAGAATAAACAAAGGAAGTGATGCACAACGCAGTTGCTCCCCACCCGCCGACCAATATTCACGCAGTTGCTCATGACCTGCGGCAACAGCAGCCCCCCCTGGGCCAACTCCACCAGTTTTATTGCTGAGCACACGGCATGGGACATCCCTTTGGCCAGTCTGGGTCAGCTGTACTGGTTCTGTCCCCTCCCAGCTCCTGGTGCTCCCCCAGCCTCCTCGCTGACAGGGTGATGTGAGAAGCTGAAAAGTCCTTGGCTCTGTGTAAGGGCTGCTCAGCAATAACTGAAACATCAGCGTATTATCAGCAGTATTCTCATCCTAAATCCAAAACACAGCACCATACCAGCTACTAGGAAGAAATTTAACTCTATCCCAGCCAAAACCAGGACAAGTGATGAAGGTTAACTGCAAACTAGTGTGCATTTGTAAGGCTGTAGCCAGCAGGTCAAAGAAGTAGTTGTTCCCCCTGAAATGGCACTTGTGAGACATCATCTGGAATACCACGTCCAGTTTTGGGCTTACCAGAACAAGACAGATGTTGGAATACTGGAGCAAGTTCGGTGGAGGGCCACTGAGATGATAGTGGACTGGAACACCCAATATGGAAGGAAACATTGAGGGAACTGTATTTGTTCGGTCTAAGGAAGAGAAGACTAAAGGAGGATCGCGTTGCTGTCTACAACTACATAGTGGGAGCATATAGGAAAGATGGAGCCAGGCTCTTCCCAGACTGGCACAGTAACAGGGCGAGAGGCAGAGGGCACAAGCTGCAAGTCCAGTAGACATGAGGAAGAAAAAAAAATCACTTTGAGGGTAGTCATACACTAGAAACTTGTTGTCCAGGAAGGTTGTGGAATCTCTCTCTGGAGGTGTTCAAAACTCAGCTGGACAAGACCCTGAGTAACCCAGTCTGACTTCAGAATTTGTTTTAATTTCCAATTCGGTGCTGCTTGGAGCAGAGAATCCAAACAGAAGGTGGCCAGAGGTCCCTTCCAGCCAAGGTGTTCTGTGATTCTAAGTAGTGCAGCACAATAGAAATGGATTTCTATGGCAAAATGCTTGGTGCTGGTGACCTGAGGTTCACACAATACTCATTTTATGTTTTTTTTACTGCGTACTGAGTGCTAATTAGCAGCTGAACTGTTAAATGCGTTATGTACACTTCTGGGGTGCCTTTTCTACCTTGGTTTCTTCTCAAAGGAATCAGTTAATATGCTCTGAAGCTGCTCTATAATGATGTTTTCTCTCCAGAAGTGCACTTCTTATAAGTACTAAAATGCTACTATAAAAACCTAAAGAGATTTAGGACCTATGGATCAAATGGCTATCAAGATCTTCCATACACTTACAGACAGGATTTTTAAAGACAGTTGAACCATCCACAGCAGAGCTCAATTTTGCTGACTTTGTCACAGTCTTCTAAGGTAGCTCAATAGAGCTCTTTGTTTTTCCTTTGTGTGCTTCAGTTTCCCAGCTACAGAGGAGTTAACAGGGCTAGAGTAGCACATCATCAGCACATTCAGGAATGCCCATGAAGGCTTAGGTGACCACAGCTTATGCTACACCACTGGTATTCATGGGGGAAGGTATGAGTCCCGTATGAACTGAAATTTTGTTTCAACACAAACACACTGCCATTTCATGCACCTTGTCAAACAGCCATTTTGTTAGTATCTGTGAAGAATTAAAAAATCCTCAGTGTTTTACAGGTACCTGATCACTCCAAGACATCTCAAGTTGGGCACTGATGAAATCTCTGGGTTATCTCTATGTTCACATGCACTTGAGAAACAAAGAATCTCTAGTTGTTTTTTTCTAAAGTTTCGTGGCTATTTCGAAGTATCAGATCTTCTGGTTACACACACCAATAATACCACTGAAGTTCACGGTGTCCTTAAAAAGTCTTTTTCAGTGACTGGCCAAGACTATGGAATGAAATTCAATATGTGTTAAGAACCGTGGCAAAAGCTCATTTACTTTAATTCCAAGTTTAAGGCATATTTCTTCAACCTTCTTTTATCCAGCATAAGAGCACAGCATTATGCACATAATATTTGTTCTAAAATTTCTCTCAGTTTTTATCTAAGGCAGAAGATGGGGAAAAGAATAAACAACATCAGGCAGATGCTAGACATGTTGTTTAATGCAGTTCTGGAAGGAAGACCAGTCTCACAGACACAAATTGTTATAAGTTGAACCATATGGATCAACGCAATGTGAGTTTGAGGAACTTGCAGCACAATCCTAAATCTTTAAAGAAGTCACATGTTTTATTAGACTTATTATTGTTAGAAATATTGTTTCTTGGGTGTTTTATTTGTTTGCTTCTTTTACAAATATAAACTGGAAAGCAGCAGCATATAACAAATTCATATCCCATTTAAATAATGTATATGGTACATATAAAAAGTACATAAAATATAAAGTTTAAAAAATATTTAAAGTTAAATTTACTTTTAAAGAGAGTGATAAAGGAATCACCAAAAATATAAAAAATCCATTGTGCACATTTTAAAAATAAATTCTTAACAAATAAACATTAGCCAAGGTCCAGTCTACAGGCTTGGCAGTATTGTTATGAATTATGAGAACTATATGATAATTTTATAGCAAGACCAGACTATACCCTTTTTTGTTGAGAGTTTAAAGTATCATTGTGATTCACAAATAAAACACAATTTAGGAGAGAGCCAGAGAACACTTAAATAAAAATTTCAAAACATCAGCAATTTTAAAGTTTCCTTGCATCCTGTGACAGAAGTTGTTTCCCATTTTCAGTTGCTTCTAGAGTCTATGGAAATTTTCTATGTCTTGGAGAGTTCATTTAATTTTATCCCAACAAATTTGACTCTAGCAGTTAAACCCAAGAGGTAGCCATTAGAAAGGTGTTACGATCTCTAATATCACCAAACTTTTGATCGAAGCTAAGAGCCATTCTGATGTCAGGATATACCTATTGTTACCTCAAAAAGTTGTCCCAAATTCATCAGTTATAAGAACTCACATTTTCAGTGTACATACTTGAGGGTTTCTGGGGGTGGCGACTGCTGTTTGTTTTCTGCTGGAGGCTAGATTCTCTCAAAATCTCATCTGCCCTGAATATACT
Source organism: Chauna torquata (assembly GCA_013399475.1). Taxonomy (NCBI): domain Eukaryota; kingdom Metazoa; phylum Chordata; class Aves; order Anseriformes; family Anhimidae; genus Chauna; species Chauna torquata. The sequence goes on along the minus strand of VXAL01005623.1, from coordinate 33,126 downwards.
CCAGTTCTAGTTGTTGGCTGGGTGTCTGTGGGCATCCAACAAGAGCATGTTTCACTGCAAAGGTGAGCAGGACTCCCTTGTAACTACTGCTCTTAGCAGTAAGGAATCACAAGCAGCAGACGGAAAGCAGAGAACTTCATTCTATACCTGCTCCTAGCAGTGGAAGGGAGAAGCTCCAATGGAAATATCAAAACAGGTATGAGCAGAAAGTATAAGCAACGTGATATGCTAATGCAGTCTAATTGCAAAAGGAAAAACTGAAGTACAGTAGTGGATGGGGGAAAACACAAGAAGAGAGACAAGCAGTGGTCAGGGAAACAGGAGGAGATGGCAACAGAAGCATGAGGGTCCGTGGACAGTAAAGTAAACGCTATAGTTTGGATAAGAATGCCACCTTCTTTGTGGGTTGAAAAAAACGTTTCAATTTGCTGAACAGCAGGTAATTTTATCCAAACAAAAAAATAAGCAAAGCTCCTCTCTTCAATTTATAGGCTGGAGAAATAAAAAATGAGAGGCCGACATTTAGTAATTGTTTCTCTTAATGCCAGTTTAGGGAGTCCAGTCCTGTTTTTCTAGTTACATGGGCTCCCTTGCCAACTCCTAGGGGACGCAGTGATTAAAGACAAGGAAAATAATTGTGCTTATTAACCGTAAGTTTTTAATTGATAAAAAAGGAAAAGAAAAATTAAAACCAACACAAACAAAACCAATGGCTATTCCATTTTCATTCTTTTTATTTATCCTTTTTGTGGAAAGGCTTTAACAAAGGCTACATCACTGAGTGTGGTCTAACCATATGGAGTCCAGAATATATACTTCTTCCAAGTAGCAGCAAGTCTTACTGTATCGTAGGTAACAAAGTTCAGCAGATTAATCAAAGATTAAGCAGATCAGCAATTCCATCTGAGGACTGATCAGACCTATGCAATGTATCACAGATAACCTAACGTGTAGAACCTTACAGATGATCAGTGGAGATAAATTTCATGTCTTATAATATCTGGAAAGTAGTTTTATAAAAATAAGTCATTTGGGGAGCTGTCAAAAATAATAATCATATAAATGTGCATCAGTAGTCTTAAAAAATGAGTCTTTCTACTCTTCTCTTTTTCCCCATAGTATTTTAATTCAAATAGTGAATCAATATCCTGGTAGGATCTTCAAAATAGATATATCAATCAAATGTCTTGGCAATGCTTTACCACTTTGTCTTTGACAATGCAGTCTTGTCATCATATTACAGAAACATTAATGAGAAGAAAATCACTATTCCCAATTGGTGTGTTGTAGCTTCTTTGCTTTTTCATGTATCTAATTATTATTTATTTGTAGAAGCCAATGGACAAATGATGAAAATTACGGTACACTTGAGAGTAGGAACAAATGCTTTCTTCTGTTACTTGTTTTATAATCTCATTTTTTTCATAACTTCAGAAAAGGGGGAACCTGTATATTTATCAGGCCAGAAGTGTGGGCTTCTAAGTGTCTACAGACTCACTACCTGGGTCCACCCCCTAGTACACTCTTGACATATTTCCATCACGTGGCACTAAACCAAAGCTGCATCCACCTTTTCTACTAATATGTCACTACTTTTTCTTTTGTTTCTAAAGTGAATCATCTTTTCTTCTTTTAAAGTCTAGAGTCTTTCTGACATTCAGCTGTGATGTAAGGTTTATTTTCTTGAAATAAAGATCATGCCATTATCTAACAGGAGTCCTCTGAGACAGACCTTGCTCTTTCCAGTGACATGCATTGGTCGTTTAACTCTTCCTCAGTTGCTTTTTCACTTTACAGTTGCTTGTACACTTTATTGGTATGGAAACCACTTCCAAAACATAATTAAAGATTCATGAAAAAATACTGTATACAAAGCACAAAGCTTTTTATACACTTTCCATGTTGTAGCATAAAGGGAAATACTGTGAAATGTCAAGGAACCGTAAATTTGTGTTTTGAGTCTTTAAAAAAATATTTAGTGCTTTGTGGATAATATATTTTATCTTCTGACACTTGAAACTGATCCTCAGCTAAGAAAGGATGCAGAATTCCTATATTTATCCTGAGCATTTCGTAGTATATAATAAATCGCCCAAAACGTAACCCATAAATACAAGTTTTTGTGTTCTCCAGTCATCACTGGTATAAAAATAATCACAGATACCTGTTCAAATCGAGTAAAACTCTGACAAGATAGGAGTGATTTAACATTACAATTTTACTAATAACCATTTTTGAATCAATATTGTTCTTTTTCCCTATACTTTGCTACCAGAAAATAGCTATTAAGCCACAGGCAAAGTGCATCACTCATCCTCCAGCAGCGGGTACCCTGAGAGGGAAAATAGCCTACAATGCTCAAAGTGGCTCAGATCATAGAGGACATTGTCAGTGCAATGATTTCAACTTGTTGGTGACTCCTGGGAATCTGTGCTATTCCAAGTTATTTATAAAATGCAAATTGAAGAGAAAAATAATCTGATATGGAAGGTTTCAATTGAAACATTATGTTTACACTTACACAGCCAAGCCAAATACCTCATTATTTATAGTCCATTGCTAAGCCTTACTTTTACACCAGCTGAGAATGGCGAAATACAGCCTCACTGTTCTAGCTCTGTCTGTTTTCAATATAGTTGTAGGCCAGAACTTCTCATCTGACTTTGTAACCCTCTCTTGGACATTTAATATTAACATTAAAAATTTTCTGTCCATTGCTTCATCCAAAATATGGTCTCTGAGGAGCTAATAGGAGCGAGGAAGGAAACAGCAAAGCACATGCCAATTGACAAAATTTCTTAACTACTGTAGCTTTATTCTTAAAGCACACTGGTTTTCCAACACCTCACCATAATTTTTTTCCACACCGGATCTCACTCCTACATTGAGTTTGTCAGATTGTTGTGGTGTAAAGGGGAAAATCATTTTTTCCCTCTGTCCTGCAAGCCCTTTCTATCATATGTCTGTGGCAGGTCCCAATAACCTAGCTGCCACATAGTCTGGCTCCTGTGTCATGTTTCCACTCGTATGTTGCAGCTCTTCACCTCATTACGGCCAACTCTTCAGTAGATCTCTGCAGAAAAGCCAAGAGGGGTCAGACAGTACTTGAGAGACAGTCTGCATTGGTGGCAGCATGGTTAGGACAGTCAGCAGTGCTTTTCTAAGAAGAAGTTAAGTTCATTTCTGGGCTCAACAACTATCTTCTACAAAATTCAATGTACCTGCCTTGTAAAAATTAGAAGAGATTCTAGAAACATGTTTTACTGTCATGGTGTTACAGAAGTGTTACTGTAGCAAAGTCAAATGCGCAAAAGCTGGGAAACATCAAGATTAAGTTTGTCAGAAAACTTTACTTTGGTCCTGTTGTGCCTACTCATTAAGATGCAGCTTCCGTGAGATGACCACATAGCACACTTCTCCCCGAGATAAAACAAGAAGAGGGATGATACAGTGGAGTAGTCTTCAGATTTTAGCAGTGACATTTGAGATATTTGCACAAGTTTTCCTCAAATGTGTGCACACTTTCAGCATTTGCAATGAGGAAAAGGAAAAAGAAAAGGAAAAAAGTGTAAATGCCACGACACAGGAAACAATCAAAAACTGACGTTACAGTAGGGATTTCATCCATTGAAGTAGCTTATGCTAAGGCACTTACGTGCAATAAACTTCTCATCCTCCAGTTTTAGGAGCTATATAGTGCATAATGTAAAGATTTAATTACCTTTATTTTTCCAACAGTTCAGGCTTTCTCTGAGTTTCTTCAAATTCTGGCAGATGAAGGTGGTATCGTGATAATCTAGGTGTAAAAGGAGTCTGCCTTTTTACCTGGTGTAGATGTAGAAAAACTGTTTCCTTAGACTTAAATTACTTTAAAAACACTCCTGAATCTGGTCCAGTACCTCTCAGAATACTAATAAAATATATGTATTTTATATAATAAAACAGATGATTACAGCCTGGACAGATGGGATTGTATATAGTGGTCATTTATGACACAGCTGAAAGATCACCTCTCCAGTTTTTAAAGACCAAGTACTAATGAAGTGTCCAGCTGTGGATGCTGATGGAGTGCTGAAGACTTCCACTTTGCTGTCTGTGTACCTCAAAACCATTTGTAATCCCTAAGTTCGTTAAATGATGTGGTCTTTGAGAGTTGTTCTTTCACAGCAACATTTCCAGTTGTTTTTGACACCCCCATCCCCTGCCCAGGGGTCCTTGGAGCATTGTCCCAGCCGTCACATTCACAGAACTGCAATGTAAATTGAATAGTGTGTTCAGTTCCAAAAGCATTTTGTTTTAAAGCCGTAACATCTTTTCTCTTGTGTGGATGTGTCCACACACTCTTACAGTCCAGGGCTGAACCCCAGTATGGAAGCAAAGTGCAGACGGTACCTGGTGGATGAATTCAGAGTAGTGTCTGGGGGATTGCTCCCACCTAGGAGGCAGCAAGTGGAAGTGAGCATGGCTACATGCCGTGGGATCTCTGGTAGGAGAAGACAGCTGTGAATTCTGTAGGGAGCTTCCCACAAGCCCAGGACCAGAAAGTCTATCAGAAAAGTGCCGAACTCATGAACCACTTGGCTGTTGTGGTTTCTGGCTGATGCTGCTCCTGACCATTTGACAGCTTGATGCTGGTCTACCTTGGATGCTGCTGCTACCTGCACTACTTCTCTGTTACTGGTTGCACAGGCCCTGCAGCAAGTCTGGGAAAGGGCACTTTCCTACACTTTACTTATCATGCTTAAGTCCCCCCACCCCGTTACCATTCTGGCTCACAGCTACTTTGCCATTGATACTCATTAGACCTTGTCGGAGCTTAGCAGCAAATGCAGTTGATATTCAAGAAATTGCAAAGTACAAATAGCGGAACAACAAAGTAAACCCAAGTGGCAGCCTCAGTCTTAAAGAGAACCCCAGGAAATGCTCGGTACTGGTCAGGACGCTCACTAGATGTCACTGTTCTCCAGAAATATATGTGTGAGCACTTTTTTGTGGCTGTGAATGTAGTGGGTCTTTAACAAAAAGTACAGCAACTCGTATTTTCAGAAACCGAACTCATTTAGAAAATTTTCATAGTTCAGCAAAAATTTTCTCCAAGTGCCTACTCCACTTGCATTGTCTGATTTTCCTGTCACCTCAATGTAAACCAAGAATAACTTCACTCACACTGAATAGTAGTTCTGGCTGGTGGCCAGAGAGGAATCCAGCCATTTTTCAATCTTTTTCCTATCTATACTGTATAAGATACATGCTTTAGAGATGGAATGATCTCAAAATGAACAATGCAGCACTTTATACTGCCTGGCTGTATATGTGTGTAACATTTTTTTCACTCTGTAGGTAAAGAAAACTGAAAATATTTTAATGCTGTTTTTGCCCAAGTGCTTAGTTTTTACGAACTTAACTTGGTGTGACTAAATTAGAAGTTAGTTTCCTTAGTATCCCTATATGATCACTGGAGAACTGAGTCTTCCTCGGTGATTTGGATAGGAGATGCAACCCATATGCTGCTGGAAGAGCTTCTCTTTTTCCAGTGAGTACACCAGCAGCTCAGGAAGAGATGACTTTTTTTACCTGAGCACTTAAAGTTATGTGATTAAAACTGAGAGGTGTGAGTCCTCCCAGAGATGCTTGACTCAGGTTTTATCCATGTATTTTAAAACAGAAATGATGCTACTAGTAAGAAAACAGGCTGGAAGAAGAGGCAGAGGTGTTGCTAGTGAGGTGATCATCTGTGAAGAGAATAACTGAATTAAATCAGGCTGTGTTAAACTGGGCTCTTTTGAAAAAGTTTCAGAACACTAAATGTTCACAAGCAGGCTACAGCATGGACTCACTAATAACTGCCAGATTTGGCACTCCTTTCCTCATGTTTGCTAAATCAATAAACATTGGGGAAAAAATCCAACCCACCAGTCACCCAAGTGTGTCCAGAGCATCATTAGTGCATAACAGCATGTTTCTACATGGGGGGTCACACGGCTGACTTGAGGCAGTTAGCTTAGGTGCTCTGACTTGCCTTGTGCGGAGTCTACTGCTCCCTAGTGACTCCTTTACTTTTATATAGAGAAACTAGGCTGTGAATCACCCTCGAGTGTGCAGTTCAACAGCATTTTAAGCTGATCTAAGTCAGTGGTGTGGCAAGTCCCACCTCCACCTCAAGCTATACATTCCTGCTCCTTCTCCCCCATGTCTAGTAGGTGGTGAGCTGGTTCAGCCAAAAATTAACCCAGAGGAAAGAAAAAATCGGATTAGTTTTCTATTTTGGATAAGCTGCCTGAAAAGACGCAATGTTTGGCCACAGCATTAGTGGAGGGGAGAACGTGGGAATGTGCCACCGGGATGATGGAAGGCAAGGGCCTGGCCACCCTGACTGGTTTGCTCGTGCTGCCAGGCACCGATCCACTCCTTTAAGTAGCCGCCTAATGTAGCCCCGGATGGGCAACGTGAGCTATCCCCTCCCTGCAGCCTCTGGTTCCATTCCCTAAACACACCTCTTGAAATGTAAAACTCACAGGGAAGGTTCTGACTCCTGGCTCTCATGAGGTAAAAAGATTTTCTCCAGCAGAGCATGAGAAGGGTAGCTGTCAGGGAAATGAGAAGTCTGCACTGGGTGGAGAGGACAGTCACAATCCCTTGTGAGTAAAACATGAAAGCACAGCTAAGATATATGACAGAGCAGAGTGAAATAGCAGTGATGCGTATTCCTGGGTTGCTACAACTTTCTGAGGGGCATCTTGACTCTCAGTTTGGTTACAGATTAGGAGGATGGAGAATGGTTTGCAGAAACCTTTATTCAACCCTGATGCTAACCCAAGTACAGCTTGCACAGATCAAGGGAGTTCTTTCTACTTACTTTAAATTATGCAAAGCAATTAGTCTTCATTAACAGCTTGTCTAATTTAATTTAAAGGATCAATCTGTTTCCCTGTTAGATGACTGAAGTAAAAAATCAAAATAAAAATTTAAAGGCAAAAACTTCAAACCCATATTTGACTGCCACTTGAGTATGTCAGCTAAACTCAGGAGTCATTACGACTTACCTGAGCTCATCATCTACTCTCATTTTGTCCAGAAACTTCACTTCATTCTTGACACCATGTCAAAACATTTCATGGATGTTCTTTTGCATTACAAAATGCCAAGTACTGATTCTTTATTTGCTAGAAGCAACTAGCAGAAAGACGAAAATCAAAGTCTTTTAACTAGCCTGTAGCATCAGAAGTCTTATGTGAATTGAAATTCCTGTCATGTGGAATTTCTCAAAGAAATTCAGAGGTTTCGTTGAACTTTCTTAAGATGAAGCTAATAAGATTGTCTTTAAATATTTAACGAGATAGTTGTCACATTTGGACTGATGCTTGCCTTGGCCAACCACCTCTAGTCTTTTTCTGCAGGTTGTTTATTTTCTAGGAACACATATTCACCATAACATTAATTCATAGGTTACAAGCAAGGAAATCTCTACTTTTCTTGTCCGTGTCTAGGAGTCTACTGTAAGATATTCTGTCTGGGAATGTGTTTCTCCTTGGTTACACTACATGCGGAGAAATAAATGTTAAATCCAGAGATTTTGAAGGCCGGAAAGCATTTGCAAGAGACTTACAAAGCTCCATGGTTTGTGATGGAGGTATTTATCCTCACCTGCATTTAAGAAAGCTAAAAATCAAATAAATGCTGTTTTTTTTTCTAGGTAAGCTATTTCTGGCTTTCCTGCTCGGATGTCACTGTATCTTTGTAAAACTATACCTGATAAAATGGAAGGCATTCAATAAACCTATAAATGGGGAGGAGCAAGAGACAATACATTTTCCCTGACTTCAGTTCACACTGCAGGGAAATGAACAATCCCTTGACCATGTTAAGTTTCCTACTTTGTCATCCTTACTTTATTTGTTCTTAGAGAACTTGATAATTTCTCATATTTGTGGGGTTTCTAGGGGATATAGAGGGCTCGGGAAATTGGTAGAAATGCAAATTTGGGTCAAGATTCACCAAGGTTCAATGGACTGGAGAGGAAAAACAGAATACAGAGAAAGCAAGATGGAAAACAATGGTCTTGGAATATCAGACGGGATGTGTGAGTTGTAGTTCCAAATCCCTCTGGTTTGCAGACACATCAGGGATTTGATCCAAATTCTTCCACTTCTCCAGACAGTGCCCTGATCAGGTGCACTAGGTATCTTCCATCCCTTTTGTTGAAATAGGTTCTTTTTGTAAAAACACTACATATTTCATGGGTGCAAATCCCTGAGCCCTCCTTTGGAAATAGAAATTAGATTTTTTTTTTCCATTTTCTTTAATTCAACATAGTAAAATGTATAAATAGTGTGAATCTTGTAGTTACGTTTTCTGCCACAGCTTCCCATCTGTTCTTGGATTGCCATTATGCTTTGGTCACAATATTGCAGCCCTCTGTAAATGTAAAAAAAAAAATTTTTTTTTGTAGAAAACTGAGGACTTAGATGATGCATGAATAAGTAGCATTTACCAGCCAAAGTGTTCCTGCTTGTTTTCAGCTCATCATCTTAGGTATGGTTTGGAAAGTTGAGAGATTGATACTGACAGTACTTTGACCAAAGGATTACTTCAAACGTCTTGTAAAATAGATTTCAGAAAAAAAGATGAAAACACTGAATTTGTAATTGTAGACATGGAAAAGCCTTCAGAAGGCTGGCAGAGGGAAACCTATTGTTTCCATACCTCTGATTTTGGTTGCCTAAGAGAACAATGAAGGAGTTTCAAGGCTGTGAGGAAAGCTGATGTGTGGAGAGTCAGTCATCTTGTCTACCTGATTTTGTCAAGTGCTCAGATGTTTTTAGGAGATCTTCAATAACCAGCCATGGGGATCCCAAGGCCATGAGCAAGGTATCATTGTGTTGTATTTAGAAGAGGTCATGCATGAGACGAGTTTTGTCATGCAGTGGTTCTTGGGAAGCTGAGTGTAGCCATGAAACACAAAGAAGAAAGAAGTTAACTACTCTTCTGCGGGAGATCATACCAGAATGGGGAAAAAACCAACCAACCAACCAACCAACCTTTTTTTGGCCAACCAGCTAAATCAATTGCCAAATGAGGAGTGTAGTCACCCTAGGCTTCTTCTGGTGTGAATGCATAAAAAGAGATACAGTCAAAGGGCCCTTCAGGTCATAGCTGTACTACACTAACTGTTGAAGGAGGTTCTTATCCTCCTGCTCTGACCAGAGAGGGAGCCCTGAACTGGCATGTTCCTCACTCATGAAGCTCTGTTGGTTTCTCTCAATCAGATGAATTCAAGCCACAATACCTGCCCCCCAATACTTAAAGCAAGAAGTTTGAAGGGAGAATTTTCTTCTCTGTAAGTACTGAGGCAAAGAGAGATTAGATGACTTGCCAGGGTCACCCAAGGAGTCTGTGACAGAGCCAGAAATTCAGCCAATGCCTGTTCCAGTGCTTTAAATACAAGGCAGGATTACCATTCCCTGTAAAGCTTTCATGTCTAGTTATGGTTTAGTTTCAGATCACTTAAATAGAAGATTTTGAAAGTAGACCAGTTTATTAGAACTTACTTGAAAAGAGCAGGTTTGACAGACTAAATTAGTCCCTGAATATCGCTTTTGTTGTTTCTTATGCATTTGCCATCTTAAAATTGTGGTACCACTTCACAATAGAACAAAGGTTTCCCTTTTTCCAGTAAATCAATGCAGATGATTTCTGAGTATGTTCCACAGGCAGGAACAAAAATTTAATGATTTTTCGCATTATGAAAATATTCACCCTTTGGTCTTTTGGGAAGAGAAGGTTGTGACTGAGAGATAATTTGTTTGGCAAACCAACAAACTCTCCATACTGCAGTTTTTCTTTCCTCAATCCCAGATGCTTTTGGGACTTTACAGTGCTGCCACTTACACATCTGAAGAAGCATATCCTCCCTACAGGCTCCTTGTGCTCCTTGTCCAATGATCCAAGTAGCCCTGTTCTTGACTCCAAACTCACGGCTCCCTTTGACAGTGATTGATGGCCACCCTCTCACAGGAAGTGTGACTAACTCCAACCTGTGAGTATTGGAGGTGCTACAAAACATATCTGCTGTACTATTTATTTTGGGAGGCGGACTTGTGCCCACATTTTTATTCTTGGAATAAACATTCTGACATTTTCTGGCAGGTGTGAATGCTGTAGCGTACCAGCAGGCAGAAAACAAAAAAATTAAAATGACAGCTTCTAACCTCTCTGATGGAAACAAACTGACTATTGCTGATGTGAAAATTGTAAACCCTCACCAGATTCCATATGAATTCTATCACTCGAAAAGCCAGATTTTGATCTTAAGGGTCTCCTGGCAGACCAGAATGAAAAATAGCCATTTTTTTTCAATAGTGCCTACTTGCTCTTCTCAACCAAATCCAAACCATAAGACAACTGTATAATGAATTATGTAAATTTTAAACCTCAGCCTGATTGCAGCCAACGGATTTTGCCAATAGCCTGAAAAGATTAGCCCTAATGTCTAAGTGACAGCATACAGAACCCTTCTCAAATCTCTTTCAGATGTCATCTCATCAAAAGTGCATTGATGTAAAAGGTCTGATGTGAAGGGGTAATTTCAGTTCTTATTCAGTTTAAGGTCAGTAAAATTTAGCCTTAATTTTGCATTGCTTTGTTCCAACACTTGCCTAGAAATTTATATAATCTTTTAAAACAAATATTTATGAAAACCTATTATAATAACAGTTCCTTACACATTAATTTGGCATGTCTTGGCTGTGATGTCTTAGAAGTTAGCAGTATTTATGGAGAAAACATTAAAAGTCACATATGGGGCATATCCTTTTTAGCTTGATTACATATATGTAAAATTGTAGGCTATAACTAATAACAATTTCAGTTGTGATTGGTTCACAGGGAGACAATCTCTAATGTTAGGTTAGAATTTGGTAGAGTTTGGTGTCACTCGAATGTTAACATTGACCAGAACAGTACAGAAGAAATAATAGTCGGAAGATATAGGAGTGAAAATAGGGAAAATATAATAAATGTCAGTAAGTAGGCCAGAAGAGTTCTGTATATATTGCAAGAAAGTCTTAGATAAATTCAGCTTTTCCGTTTAGCATGTGCGCTGTACTAACAGCTATTTCTACTCCTCTACTACTCAAAGACCATTTCAGTTGTGAAAAATCACAGCTTAGAAGTTAGTCTATCCCATATGAGTCTAGCAGTATAAGTCAATAGTTACCCTTTTTGGACAAGCACACACAGAACAATTCATCAAAAAAAAAGTCATTGCAGCATTTCAGTGCATTAACACTGTCACAAGAACACAGCATCCTCAGAAACTAAGAAAGACTGAGATGTCTAACGAAAGGATACAGTAGTCCCTCACTAACCTACTGCAGTACCTCAGATGAGTCACTTCGCTTCTCTGTGCCTCAGCTCCCCATTTCTGTAAACATCACACCTTTTCTTCAAGACCTGTGGTTAAACAGCAATACAAAATTTATGCTTTTTATCACAATAAATATTTGAGATTTGATCTGGGGACTGGTCAAGTCTTGTTTATATAGCATTTCTGAAACAATACAGGTTTCCAAAATGGGGTGGTATTCATAAGTGACTGAATAATAAATAATAATGAATAACTATGGCTAAGAACTAATGGGCTCATCTGTGCACAGATGCCTCGTTCATATGCAAATTGTTTGTATGCACAAATGTCTGAGAGCACAACTGAACTGAAAAATATTTAGAATTTGAATGAAAGCAAGACTGCCAAACCACAGTATCAGGCCACCAACATTCATGGCACTGGTATAAAATCCAAATATTAAGAAATACTAAATTTTATTGGTCTTCTGGTTTTTAAGCCTTCCATGATCATTTTTTCCAGCTTTCCTCAACAACAAGAGCTAGTCACAAAATGGAATTTCTGTCCTCAACAGAGGAAACCATTAAGTTGTTAAAAAAAAGTTGTGGAACATAATTTCTAAAAAAAAAAAAAAAATTAGGTATGAAAACATAGACATATTTCATTCTGATAATGTTGAAATACCATTAATATGAAGTCCAAGTGAACTTTTGCAGTTTTATCAATATGGGAAGATTGAAATTACTTTCTCTGATTAAAAACCATTTGTCTTTAATGATGCTATATTTTCCAGGTGCAAACCATACTGGTAAATATTTTCCCATCTACACACATGAGACTAAGAAGTTGATTTCTAAAAGTAAAACTGACGTTTTTGCTTTTGTGGTAGAATTCTGTATCTGAACTCTTTAAAAATAAAACGAGCTGAACCAGAAGATCTCTATATGCTGAAGGAATATGTGCTGCTGTTAAGCCTTCATCTGGTCCATCACTGCACTTCAACATTATGCTGAGAGAAATATTACTATACGGTCAGGTGCAGATATACAATGCAGAAGAGGGATACATCATCCTCTTTCCTTTCTTGCCTCCAACATTTACGCTAGCAATGTGTCCCAGTCTCCCAAATCACAGCACACATCCACAGGCCTGTCATTTAGATCTGTGTTGTGTCTCTTTGTGACAACTATACAGCCAGACTTCACAGGACAATTTTCTAACAGGTCACAGGCTTGACTGCGTGATAGTGGGCAATTTGCTACGCTGCCTCTACAACAGTTGGCCATCTTAATCATTACAGGGCATCCTTTAGTTGTCAACACTACCATGATGACATCTTCTTTCAAGACAGCAGCAAGTGTTTGATCTATCTTCTCACTAAGGCTGTCAATCGGTGCTTCCTATGTAGCCAGTGGAGAGAAATCCCAACATCTAAATAGGATGGACTGAATTATAGGAATTATAGGAATTATAGGGGCCTAGATTATTTTGCCTTACTGTGTTACTTCTCTCTCTTATCTCTTCCTCCGACTGCTTAGGGATCCAAATGTGATGCTTGGGAGAGTAGAAAGTTTGAGTTAGTCATTGCCCTCTTTAATGTAAACACTATGGTACTGAAGTCCATAAATCAGGCAGGTGGCCATCTGCCTACAGCCTGCTGAACCTCCGTTCTCTCCAAAAGAATTGAAATTATTCTCCTTTCCTTTCTTAAGAGTGAACATAGTGTACCTCTGTATTCTGCGTGCGTTGGAGCGGTACCCTGCTATTAATCAGGGCCTCTAGATGCTGAAGTCGAAGGAAGACACCCAGTCTGAAATACAGAGAGCTATGTAGCAAACACAGAAAACAGAGCTCAGGCGGTTTTCCCTAGGAACAAGTTATGCCCCTAGCAGTTCTTATTGAATATTGTAAAGCAAACATTTATACTGGCTTTTCTTCTGCATCTACATGGGCTGTGAATTCTCCATGTACACTGCAGCCAGCTAATCTGAATGGAACAAAAACATTTGTTTTTCTTCACATTTCTCTATATACCAAGCTCTTCCAAATAAATATTCAGCTGAAATCTCTTGTACTATTAGGGAAAACAAATAAATCAAATGAATGAATTCATTTGAATGCCAGAAAGATCTATCATTTCTGTGTTCTAAGAATATCCCACAAACAATTAAATGTTCATCTAACAGAGGCAAGCCTGATAAAATGATGAGTCTCCCTGGCGCCAGCATTAAGCCTGGCTAAAAGCCAGCAACAGACTAGCATTTAAAAACCCTACAGAAAACATAAGTGACCCCGGCATGGATAAACTGAGGAAGAGCTTCCCTTTGAACACCCTGAGCAATTCACCATGCTGAATGTTCCTTTACTCTTTGGCTTCACTGTCTGGCTCAAACTTGCAGATGAATTTCCAGATGAATTTTGTGGGTCTTTACTCAAAGCACAGGAAAAATTAGACAGACATTTCAAGCTTGATTCTGGCTTTGGATTCAGTCTTCCTTGCACTGATAAATAGTGATAAGGTGATGGAAAGCTAGGAATTTCCCAGCATACGAGTGGGCATGAAACTAGATACCACAAAATTGATTTGTTTATATTTGTATCACCTATGCCAGTTACTCCTTTGGGTCCGAGAAATGGGCCATTCCACAATGAAGCAGGAGGCAGGAATGAGCTTCTGCCTTCACAGCCCGCTCCAAGTTGTGCTGTGATTTGGCCTTTGGTGCAGGGATCAAGAAACAGATGGGGTTTGCAGGGCAGCCTGGCTAAAAAACATCTAAATTCTGGGATGCAAAACCCCCCAAACAAACTTCATATACTTTAAAGTAGTTTTACAGGTTTAAAGTGTCTGATAACATAAATTAGAGTAAGTAATGGGACTGCAGGATTTTTCTTTCTTTTAAGATTCAGGAGTTCTTAATCATCCCCTGCTAGTAATGGTACTACCATTAATAATATCTGAAGCAAGTCAAGATTATTACCCTGTTGCAAAGGAGAAAGACAATGAAAAAAAGAGGCTGAGGAGAGGTGTCTGCCATCACTGATCTGCACTACGCACCCATTAAAAGTCACCCCATTAAACAGGCATCACTGTTAAATATCTGCTTCCAAAAATCTTGATTATACAGTGTAAATAAAACTGATTATTTTTAATATGCAAAATATGCAATTAGTCTTCATTACACACTTGCCAGTTTTAATTTGGGAAGAAAAATCTGTGCTCCCGTTATTGAACTGAAACCTTAATCTCATTTGAAATGCTTTAGGCTTAGAGATGAAGCTCTTTCTTCTGTCTCTTGATTTCCTTCTCACTTACCTAATCCTGATGGAGCCCTCTCCCCCTTCCTTCTTTCTCTGCCTTTTCTTTGGGAGTGAGCAGGGAGGCCCTCTGCCCCAGGGGGGAAGGCATGCATCCATGTGCGTTGGAAATACAGATGAAGCCCTAGCAGAGGGTGTCACTGCAGTTTCAATGGGGAAAAGGGAGCACTAAACCATCTAAGTCTGTTGACAGGATTGCATATCTACTTTAAGAGAAGATTGCTTAAAAATGTCATAGAATCATAGAATCACAGAATGGTTTGGGTTGGAAGGGACCCTTAAAGATCATCTAGTTCCAACTCCCCTGCCATGGGAAGGGACAGCTTCCGCTAGATCAGGTTGCTCAAATATACCAATTATTCCTTTGCGTCCCGGAAATGGGCCGTTCCATGGTGAAGCAGGAGGCAGGAATAAGCTATCATTCTTCAACTGCACAGCATGGTTGACAAGGGCAACTGTCACAAAAGGAGGAGGTGCAAGTTTCCTCCTACCCTGTTGTTCGTATGTACCCATGCTCCCTGGGTAAGTAAGGGTAGTCCTGCAGATCCCATCTGAATGGCTAATGCAAAAGCCTGCCACTTGCACAGAGCCCTGTGTTCACAGTGAAATACTGCCCAGAGAACCTGCCCTGGATCATCTGCCCTCTCTCCTTTCAAATATACCCGCATGGGTAACTCGCTGCTGTGCCATTGGTAACCACAAGCACACTAGCACGTACATTTTCTCCCATGCTGCAGAAGTTTGCTGTGTGTTACAGGACTACATCCTATTAAGATGCCTTGAAACATTGTCTGATAAACAGAAGTAGTATTTATTCATGGCCAAGTTGCTTGTAAAATACACCCCTTCCTTTTCAGGCACTTCAGGCTACAGTGAACCCTAATGTTCAGAGATGAATTTAGACTTCCTGGAAGGATCTTACAGCAGAGATCACCTGTGAGACATACCCCTTCAGTGGGAGTGAAGAAGTCCCCGTATTCTAGCCCTTCAAAATCAAATCATTCCTAATGTGTTTCTTGTTCTGTTCTAGCTGAAAACGAAGCCTGGATCACAACCATCACCTTCCTGTTTGTTGTCTGATGTGGTAAAACAGAGATGCTGTGGACCTTCAGAGTTGAGCCCCAGTGCTGACTCATCCCTGTGAAACTGGAGGAAATGTTACAATTTCATCATCTTTTTCTCAGACAGTCACTGTGATTTACTGGGAAAAAAATGTTTGCTGTACATTTTTTGTTTATAGATGTGTTCTTGTTGACTGATTCCTGCATGATTTGTTATCTTAACACACAGACAGTAGCTAAAACACTTGTAAAGTTCAGCAACTGTAAATTACTGCAGCCTGAGCACTAGATTCCTCACAAGCCAAACAAAGAACATCTCCAATAGATGATTTCTCAAGAAGCTGTTGGCTTTAGAGATGTATAATACGTCCTATATGCTGTAGCTTGCAGGACTGCCCTTCTAAGTCTCAGAGGTAATATCTGCTTGCAAATGCTAGTAATAATTTGTAGGGTCATATACTGTTAGTGTAAATGATAAGACATTGTGGAAGCTATTTAAGTAACCTCTGGTTTTTTTGTAACATCTGTCTGAAATCCATGAATAATGTTTGCTTCAGCCTACATTAAAGCAAAAGCAAAAGAATCAATTTAAACTTCTGACTCAAGGTAGCACATTGGTTAGTGTGACTTCCTGTAATATCTCAGGAAAAAAAGAGTTTTGAAGATGATACAGTGTCCTCAGAAGTTCTAAAAGAGTGTATGAAGCTTCCAGCATTGGATGGGGTGAGGCAATTCTGTAAATAATGCATGATATTTTTGTATGAAATAATACTGTAAGGTAACACACATAGCACTTCCATTCATCAACAGTTTGCTGCTGCATATGCTGTACTTGTTTTTACTTGCAGACCACAAAATACAGATATTTTTCATGCAGTATTTAACAAGTAGTAGTGCTTTCACAAGAGTGTAGTATTTTCTATAAACACAAAATGTAGGAATGCTGGGTGTCCTCAATTTAAAAAAAAACAACAAACCTAAAACCGAATACTGCCTAACAGAATTGGTCCCACTTCTTTTTTTTTAATCAAGAGAAAAATATTGTTTGCAGTTACAACATTTCTTCAAGGTTATTTAAGCATTCAAGTGTTCTGTTTATTGTACTGATTATGACTTGCTTTGCCAAACTCAACAAATTCTAAGTCGCTGCTTTGATAGTCTACCATTCCTTCTGTTCGACATGTGGTTTCTCTAGCATATGGATATAATATTTCATATTCCACTCAATACTTCTTGTTAAAACTCCAATTTTCCCTGCAAATCTTGGTTCTTTCACCTTCTATCTATCCTGCTATATCCAATCTGCCTCACTTATGACATGCCCAAGGCTATCATAATAGTCTCTTCTAAATCCTTCTGTTAAACCCTTATTCAGATCTGGTTAGATTTGCTACATTTTTAAGAACTTAGCTATGTGTGTATCAATGTCTCTCCAACAGGGCTAGCATCAAAAAAAAAAAAAAAAAGTAAATAAAATAAAATAAATAAGAATTCACTGTCCTGAGCTTTTCTACCTAAATCTAGTAGGTACCATCAGTATGAAATGTGATGCCTTCCAGATGTTTTGGAATTTCTTTCAATTGTTGAGCCAATTCTATGACATTCCGAATGACAAAATCCAGAAAGTGATATTCTGAATACTTTATTGTGGCAATAGTTACGGGCCTGATCCTTCAACATATCGAACATGTCATGAAAGGTCATAAATGCCCTTAAATCCCACTGAACTGAGAAGTTAAGAATGAAATTTAAAAACTGTACGAGATCTTTCAGCTTTCACAGCATAAACTCTGGAGCATTGGTAATTGAGGATACTGTGCTTTTGGAGACATATGTTACACATAGTCACAACAGTTGAGGAAATCAGTATATTTAGAACAGGAAATCCCTTTAATACACATGCCAATTAGATCAGAATTCTCTTTGAGGAAAAACATAGCTAGTTTAAGAAACATATTGGTTTCCAATAGACTTGATTCTTGAGCAAAAACATCTGCTAACAATGCTAATCATAGTAGAAAGGACATTGTAATTAAAAATGCATTTGACATCCAAAAGTTAAGATACAAAGTAAGGATCTCAGATTTTTTTTTAATCACTTGGAAGAATAAAGAGTTTTATCCCTTAAGTGATGTCCTGATTCAGAACCAAAAGCCCCAGTGATTCTTTACCTTGAACTGGACACACTTGCTTTTTTCCCCAATGGAAACAGAAAAAAGCCCTGTGCATTAACCTAATAAATTACACAAAAATAATTGCATTGTGGCAGTTGCTCCCCCTTTCTCTTTTTGTCTGTGTAACTTTCACAAACAAGATGCAATTTTCTTACCTACTGCCTAAATTACTGCTTGTATGTATACTACGTGTATTTCCATGATGCCTATTTCGGTTCTTCTGTTGTTCTCAGATACTGAATTTTTCAGGTGACCCACCAGAAACATGCTTTCCAGTCTTTGGTCTCCAGCATATCCTATGTCAAATTTAGCCTTTAACTGACAATTCATCCTGGAATATTTAGGAAATATTTCTATAGAGCAAAAAATGGCAGACTTTCACCCTTCAAGCTCCTGTGAGTTTGATCCATCTCATTGTTCAGCATTTCTCAAGTGAATGTAAAATCATCAGGTGTATCCCTGACTTTTCACCACTGTATATTTTTGTTTTATGGTGTGCATTCTAAATATTTCAGTTTTTCCTTAACCGATGGCTGATGCTTTGCATTCTGAGCTTCTTCATTACTTCTCTGTGTTTCTCCACTGGTACTCCCTAGGGTCTTCACCTGGGTGCCAGGTAACACACACAGAACAAAAATTGCAGTTGTAGCTGCATTTTAGTGATCTCCCAGTTTTCTTGCATCCATTTTATGCAATCTCTCTCTTTTCTGAAGTAATTTCTGGAAATGAAAAGATTTCAGTATTGACTGCTTAATTTATTATACAAGACTTTCAGGGTCTTTTCTAATCACTGCCTTAGACATTATGATTAAATATTATCCAGTATGCTAAACCTTTGGTTGAAGTAGGAGCCAATAATGAGATTTTATTAGAATACGATATTCACAAGAACACAGGTCGTAAGGCCTTATTCTGGCAATTTCCATCTCTGAAATATGCAAGGCTCAATATACGTAACACTCCCAAAGCTTTCAATAGAAAGGGATAGATCTTTGGATTTGACAAAAACTTAAATTTCTGAAGTGCTTTAGACTGCAGTTTCTGCACTTTATTATTATTTGTGGAGCTACAATTTTGCAGTGGTCCTTTAGTTTCGTCCCTGAATTTCTTTCTGGATGGCATTCAGATATGAGGACCTGTCAACCTGTTCATTGCTCTCCTTGCTGCATATTGGCAAATTGGCAAATGGATAAACAATTTAGGTGGTTTCCATCATTCAACTCATTTGTAGCTCATAAATTAAAAAAAAAAAACTTTCATAGAAATAAAACATTATGATATTATACTTTCAGATCTTTACAATATCTGATTTTTTTAAGCCTCATATCACCATAACATGAAGCTACTTTTGATATTACTATTGGACTGACTGTCCACAGAAAAGCAGGAAGTAAAGATGCATTGCTAAATTTTACCATAACAAAATTAATCTATTCAAATGCCTGAAGCATGCAAGCAGGTGATGTATTATATTACTCTGATAGTGACCTTGTACTATTGACAGAAAAGGAGGAGCTCCTTCATAACATCAAGCTATTGCAAAATTAACAAAAGCCATAACAAGATGAGAAATATATATCTCCTAAAATGGCGAAACCTCAAATCGTAGATATCCTGTCTATCCCTCTGATGGGAACAAAGCTGATCTGTCATGTTGGTAACAGATGTGAGAAATATGATCTGCATCCTACTAGAGAAAGGACTGTACAGGGCTTCTTCATCTGTTTTCATTTCTTCTGAGGATATGGGAGGGCTTCTCTGCCAATTCAATGAGAAATAGAAAGCTTTATGGTTTTTTTGAGCTAAATTGTTGTTGTCTCCCTTTGGTTTGCAATTTTTATATGTAAAGCGCTACATTTATACAAGTACTTGCTAGCATGTCAAAAACAGTATAAACTTGGATACGAATATGATTTTCTCTCACATTAAAGACAACCAATATTTGCATTTTCTGAGTGTTAGTTATAACTCCTTTTGGAGCTACACAATCCCTTTTAGCCTCCTATTGCTTCCTTTTCAGAGACTCTGCATCCCACCTTAGAAGCAGTGAGCCACACGTTCTTTGATGAATAGTAGCTATGTTTATAAAGCAGTAGAAGAGGGAGACCTCCAGACACTTGAAGGATTGAATGACAGGATAGATTAATATGCTTTCCAGAAAAAGTCAAGAAGCAAAAAAAAGGAGAAAAAGGGACAGAGATGTAGTTAATAATTGCCTAACACCCGACACTACAAACTCTCTTTTTTTTTTTCTGTAAGATAGTAGGTTTTCGGTAGAGTCAGAATAAGGATGGCACACACAACTCCATTTTTCCCAAAAAATCAGATCTCAGGCTGCTCTGCTTACAACTGCCACTGGAAATGATCAGTCCACACGACTGCAGCAAGAGACCAGTGAAGATCTCTTCTCTCTTTCCATCTCTCTCCTAAAAGATATTTCATATTAATGTTTTAGAAAGAAGATGAGGCCAAACACTCAGCTTTTTCCCTTCCTGGACTCACTGGTAGGCAGGTTTCAGGGAACAAAATCATCAAATGTTTCAAGGTCTCTTCTGTGACAAAGAAGAATTTCTCTTTATTCCTGCCAACCTAAGCTAGATCTACCCTTAGTTCCACGAACACATTACCTGTTGTTTTCACTAACAGTGCTTATTCCCTACATTGTGTTTAAGAAGCAGCATCAGCCTTGTTCAAATTCTTCAGTTTGTCCATGTTGTTCACTAATTATGGTCTGGCAGATCAACTTCTTCCTGAACACTTGGACTTCTCCAAACATAGCTAACATGATGTGGTTCCCAGCCCTATGCAGGAATCACGGGACTCTCTGATGGGTTATCTTCTTTGAGCACTGCTTGCATAAGATCTAGCCCAGCAACTCAAATGCTGATTCAGCGAGCAGTCTTAGGACTCAAATCGGTTGACTCAAAAAAAAGCATAGTGCCTTCTGGACTGCTGTAGCACAATCACCTGCAGCTCTCAGTACCTGCAGAAGATACATACTCACCTGCAGGCTAAACAGGGATGTCCTCAGAGATCTAAACTGGCACTAGACATCTTTAGGCAACTGAGCCTTTAAAAGTTTGTTCTCTCCTTTTCTGTGAAGCTTTCAATGAGAAATTTAGAGAGTATTTTCTCAAGGACGTTAAATATCCATCTTCTACTTATGAAATGAAAGATGACATTAATTCAAATACCAGAGAAGAAGGTGAACAAAACTATATCCAAAGACTTTGGACAGGATCTCTAGCTCTTGCAAATCAACAAACAGATGAATCTCCATTATATATGAATAGATTGTGTAGGTAGGCTAGACAGGTAGATAGGCTTTGGGATATACTGTATCCTTATTATTCAAGATATGATTTAGTAGCTTAGTGGGTAGTATTGGTGATAGGATGACAGTTGGACTAGATGATCTTGTAGATCCTTTCCAACCTTGTATTTCTATGATTCTATGATTCTGATTCTTATGGAAAGACACTTTTGACCTGATTCCTCAGAAGTGATCTAGTGCCCGACAGGGCTTTGGCAGCCAAGGAACACAGTTGAATGTTGAGCCTGTATCACTGATCCAACCCCCAGGAGACTCTGCACCTCTGGAAAGTAAGCTCACTCCGCTCGTATCTCCAACTTAGGTCTAGTATTAGCCTTGCTGGGCTCCACTGGGTTGCTACTTCAATGCCTCTGCTCTCTTTAGCCGGAAAACTTTAGTAACTTAGGCACAGCAATGACCAGCCTGCTCCAGCTCTCAAAAGTCTCACATTCACATGGTTCAGCACCTGAAGTAGTACCAGATACACAGGGGAACCCAGCACAGGGATGCTTAAGCTGGTTCTGCATGAGCTAGTTCAGGGCTGGAAGCTATTGTACTGCCTAGGTTTCTGTGTGCCAGAGCGTTGTAACACACAGATTATACTGAGTAGTGGACAGCTGATGTCACTGATGCCATATTGACTTAAACCAGCAGGGGATCTAGTCCTTTGTGTGTGACTGCTGAAAGAAAATATGGAATGAGCTTTCAGAGGAGAGTAAATGAATCCAGAACTGACCACAGTTGAGAAACTTTGCCAGACCCATTTATTCGGTAGAGTACATTTTATCACAACCAGAACATTTGTCATTCTTTCCCCCAAAGAACATCCCATGGCAAACATAGTTTTCTAGAACTGAAAAAGAAGAGCCAGAACCTCCATAAGATTTATCAGGGAGTACACTGCTGCCCTCTAACTTACATGGAAAGTGTTCAGATAATATGGTGGCTTGCAGCACAAGTCCCTAAAATAAGATTTAAGCTACCAGTACAGGAAAGGAGTTGGAGTGAGATAACAGAACAGCTAAACCCACAAATTAAACAAACAAACAAACAAAAAACAAACCTACTTTTCCAGAAATAATTATATGTACTATGTACTGGAACTGTTAAATAGATCAAGTCTTTGAAGAACAGATGCTGATATCTGTTAGACAGCTACTGTGTAATGCTCCAAAGATAGTAACAACATTGCTTGCGGTAATCCAAAGCAGTCTTCCCTGTCATTGATACTTTCCTTCTCTGCAGCTTAGGGTTTAGTACTATCCTATTGCTTAAAAATTTGTTACTGTCTCCTCTTCTGGATGCTTTCATTATCCAAGAACACACCTCAACCCTTCTTCCTATTCAGTAAGATCACATGCAGTGTTTTACTTACTATGAAAAGTTTTGGAGAGAAAGAAAGATTTAGTTTGTCTGAAATGTTCCTGTTCTCTATGTGAACCTAAAATACTTAATTTATTATGAAAAAAAAAACCCACCCAAACAATTAAAGAAATCAGTATGTGGTGAAAGGCCTAAAATTATAATGAAATAGTAAAAAGACTAATTCTAAAAACACTTTTTTTTTTGTAATAAAAAGAGCAAATAAAACTGTTCTTCTTAAGAATCTCTTTTTTTTTCTTTTAAGCAACTATATCTACTATACCATCTCTTCTTCCCAAGTAATTTAAAAAGACAAGAAAAGGAGGCGGAAAATTCTTTAGAAATGTAGACTGAAAGGGATCTATGGGGGCCCATCTAGACCAGGACTATCAGAGGCACTAGATCAGGCCAGTGTTGGCTTTGTCTTGAAAATATCCAAGGATGGACATTTCACAGCCTTGCTGGGCAGCTTGCACAGGGCTTTCCAGAAAAAGTCACCTATAGAGAACTGTGGAATTAGACAACTCCTCTGTTGTGGTTCAGCCCTGGCAGGCAGCTAAGTGCCACACAGCCGCTCAGTCACTCTCCCCAGGTGGGATGGGGGAGAGAATCAGAAAGGTGAAAGTGCGAGAACTCATGGGTTGGGGTAAAGACAGTTTACCAGGTAAAGCAAAAGCCGTGCACACAAGCAAAGCAAAACAAAGAATCCATTCGCTCCTGCCCATGGGCAGGCAGGTGCTCAGCCCCCGCCAGGAAAGCAGGGCTCATCACGCGTAACGGTTCCTTGGGAAGACAAACGCCATCACTCCCAACGTCCCCCCACTCCACCTTCTTTACCCCAGCTTTTACTGCTGAACATGGTGCCGCATGGTATGGGACATCCCTTGGGTCACCTGTCCTGGCTGTGTCCCCTCCCAGCTCCTTGTGCACCCCCAGCCTCCTCACTGATGGGGGAGCACAAGAAGCAGAAAAGTCCTTGGCTCTGTATAAACACTGCTCTGCAACAACCAAAAACATCACCACTATTTTCATCAAAAATCCAAGACACATCATTATGTGAGCCTCTGCAAAGAAAATTAACTCTATCCCAGCCAAAACCATGACATCCTCTAATGTGCTTTACATGGCCGCTGCAGAACGAAGGAACTGTGCCTCAGCTTGGGCAGCCTACAGTGACCTTGTCAGATGTGGACGGCTGGCATCTGAGGTTTGGCAGGACAAAGCCTATCCCACTTAGCCAAGTAGAATGTTGTCTGTGAGTGAGACTTAGCTCTCCTGGTTTTAGATATTGAAAAGTTTGAGTGTTGAGTCTAAGATCATCACACAGGCTCCTTCCTTGATCAGTGGAGAGATATTTCCAAAGAGTAATTCATCTCATCCTAATATAGATGTCTGAGAGGTGGAACGAGTTGCCCTCAGGGGCAACATGCTCCTTTTATCAACTATGGTGGGAAAGCAGATGAACAATTTGTTCTATAGATGTATATTTCAGATTTCAGAAATTTAGGTATTTTTGATTGCGTATTCAGAAAGATATTAAGATATACAGAAAGTTAGGAAGAATAACTTCCATTCCACATATATAAATGTATATCCAACAAACATTATAAAGCCTAGTTGTCACATCGTTAAAAAATTATAGCATTTTAACAATGCTTTGCATCAACAGAAGGAAATCTTGTGCTGAAATACATCTCAGTCCTTAATCTTCCAAAAATCTCTCTCTAAAGAGATCACAGGAGACTTGATAATAAAGAGAAATGCCTGAAGGCTTAATTTATATTTTCTACCTTTTCCATTTGCAGGAAAAATATCAAAGACACAAACAGCATTTCTGTAACTATTTAGGGATTTGCACAAATTTCATAAGGAATTACATTTCAATGTGCATAGACTGCATAGCAAAAAGAATCCAGTGTGCAAGGAAACATAAGCAATGCACGCTGAGATCTGTAGTTACGTCAAGAACAAAATACAATTTAGTTTTAACATTTAATGATCCAATAAGATGAAGCTGTTACTTTTCAAGCAGCTTTAGTCACTTAACTGGGAATGATCTAGTTAATGAAAGTATATTTAATACAAATAGGGAAGATTTTTCAAAGGGTCACTAAGGTAAAAGGCAATTTATGGCTTTTTTTTGTGTGTGTGTGAACCAGTTACCCTCCTGTTTATCTGCACTACCCTGTGACTGAATCCTGCCACTGCTATTTGCAGCTTCTGTCTCATTTAGTATAGATAATGCAAATATTTCCTTTTAGTTTAAATGAAACAGGACCAGCTCATGAATTCAAGGCAAAAAGAGAGAGAATGAGAGAGAGAGTGCGTGGGAATGAGAGAGATTTACAGTAGCTTAAAAACAGATGCTGGTAAAACAAGCAACAGCAACATGGCTGTGGCACCTCTGTTGCAGAATAGATACACTGCACTGTGTCTAACAGATAAATCTGTTTCAAGGAGAAAGCCCATAAAGTTGTGTCTTTTACAGCTGCAGTCCCATTCGTTGTTCCTTTCCCTTTACGCCGGATGTTTGATCACATAACATGAAGATGCCTAGGTCAAGCATCTTTAAAAGGTTTGAAATTCTTCTTAAATATTTCTTCTGCCACATGTGCACTAATTTTTCTAGCTCGTATAGATGAATATTAGCTTCATCTATAGATGAACTATAGATGAGATCTATAGATGAACTATAGATTAACTACAGATTATTTATGATCTCTATAGACCTTTATAGATCTCTATAGTTCTCTCTCTATATATTGCAGAGATATGTGAAGATCTATAGATGAACCTAACCCAGAACAGACCAAAGTTTTGTCTGGCAGCTTGTAGCTTGGGTGTCCTAACAGACATATTAATGCTTGTTGATGGAAACAGGGCATGAAATGGCATCTCTATCACAAATCATAAAGATCTGTTACTCAATAGAATAAGAAACAGAGTAAAACATTATTCCATGCAGTCAGTTTAAATGGCTAGGGTTTTGGATGCTTATTTGTGGTGAGCAGTTTCCTATATATTGTGTGACAGGCTCAGCCACTGACCACAGACTGCAGAAAGATCTGTGGTATAAGCAAAACTACTTTGTAGACAGATGTCAACTGCCTTGCGTCTCTTCTTAAGCAGCTGAGCACACAGCGGTCGTATCCAAGTCACTGAGGTTTGGCAGATTGATGTTGAGCTCTTGGTTTAGTCAGGTCTTCAGTGAACTCTTCAGCTTTGTTTTAGGCCTCTTCAATTCATTTGGCATATACAGCAGAACTTAAAGAGTCAGCCAGCCCAGCTGACCACCCACTGACATACAAAAACTTCCAAATATTATACCCCTTTATTTTCATTGTTAGGCAAATAGATATTTTTGGTTTTCCTAGTCTGGTTAAGTATGTATTTTTCTCTATTTCCTATGGTCAGAATAAGCATCATAACTTCAGTCTGTATCTTCTAGCTCTGAGCAAGGTATTAGAACAAGGAAAACATTACTATCTCTGCAGATACTTTTTATCTCCTCCTGGTTGGACCTTCCCATGGACTTAGCAGAAACCATCAAATAGTATCACAGTGACTACCCTTGGTACAGTAAAACCAAGGGTCACATTAGGGCTGGCTGAAAGACAGTAATTCCAACTCATGAAATATACCGAGGATTCAGAGCCTGTTCCAACATGAACAAAACCAATATCTCCTGTTATATATGGATGGAGAAAACAAACCTATTCCAGGAGACCAGCTGGGATATTATCTGTAACCTACAGATTAGTTACTCACCTTGGGCAAAAAGAGAGACAAACTCAGCTCCCCACAGGGAACCAGGCAGTGAAGGTGTTGAATAGGAGCATCCCTCCTTCCAGGTAAACGCTTTTCTCTCTCTGATACAATCCTGAACCTGAGAACCTCATTAATCACATTTTCAGAGAAACTGGTATGTTTTGCAACATATTTTGGTTTTAATGAAATAGCTGTCATGGAAGAAAAGAGCTAATTCAAACTTTGAAGCAACTATAGCTACAGAGAGCAGAATGAATTGCCCCTCAGATGTTTGGCCTCCTATTCTGCACACTGTTTTTGCCCTTGGCAAAAAGCAGCCATACAAGGTTATTGTTTCCAGTCAGACGGGCGTCAACATTTCAGGGCGCACATAACAGAACACTTGGAGGTTTTACAAGCCTGAATATTTTGGGATGCCAGTTCAGCCCAGTGCCTTTCCCTGCTTCAGATTTATGGTCAGCACATCTAGCCAGTAGTAACAAATGAGAGATTTTTCAGCCAGGCAGATATTCACACCTGATGGCTCAGCACTAAAACACAGTCCTACTTCCAGAGTTTAATTCACTCTAGACCTCAGCCGCACAGGACTTCCCGGCACTACAAATCACTGGCACTTTTGACAAAGGCAGACTTCGTATTTTAATATTGTGTATCTCCTTTTCTTCCTTTTAAAAAGTTCCAGTAAAATGGGATGACAACTGAATATTTCGCAAGGTGAAATAAATTATGAGGACATGAGAATTAAATTACTCCACCAAAAAAGCTTTGTAAATCATTCTAATATACATATCGAGTTTACCTATTCCTCTGATAAGGATGTGGAGCCACTTTAATGTGATTTCGGAAGGAAGCAAGGCTCCTGTGCTCAATCAGTCATCTTCATGTCCTTTACATGGTGTTTGGACCAGTTTTTGCCTAATCTGATATTAAGGTAAAGGTTTCAAAAGATATCATGAGAATTGTCTGCCAGGTACAGGAAAAAAGATCCTTGCGACTGCTGATGGTCAATGTGGATTCCCCAGTGTATAATAAAGTAGAAGCTTGTGTCTTCATATAACTCATTAAAAAATTTAGTCAGTCATAAGAATAGAGTGATTGGAAACTAGGTTTTCATAGTTCTGGTTCTTACAGAACTATATAGATTTTTTTGGAGAAGCAGATTAGATAAAGAAGGCAGACAAGTAAGGTACTGCTTTGAAAGTTTATGGACAGTCAGTAGAGGTATCTTTGGTTAAGTATATATTCTTTAGCAATAACGTTCAATACTTTCAAAGAGTGCATGAGGGTTGCAAATACTGCCAAGACCTTTGTATTTGATCTAATTGTCCAGTTTACAAGACTACATTTCTAAAAGCAGTAAAAGGTACAGGTTGCAACATTTCACTGGTAGAGGGGCTAAACACAATATAGGTGCTTGCACACTACTTAGTTGAAGTACAGATAATTACACTAGCTTGTTGGTCCTCTTTAGCTGATGGGAAACTAAGATAGCCCACTTGTATTTTCTTTTCCCCTAGAATATTCCAACAGCTGTGTGATTTCACCTCCTCCATGAGACTGTATCTACCAGGAGGGGGAATGGTTCCACCATCACACAGTTGGGCTGTGGGTTGAAAGTCCTCCTGGCTGCACTGCAAGGCAAGAACATAGCTCAGCTGGGGAAGGCAGCTGTGGGGAGGGGAAATAGGGGGTATTCACACTACTTCTTTCCTAATCCACCGCCTTAGCTTATTTTAACTGAAGTGTTCTGGTTTTGATCAACACTCCACAAACTGCTCAGTTTGGACATGTTTTATCAAGGAAAAGTTCACATTTTTCCCTTGCATTGTTCAGGAAGAATATCATTAAACAAGAAGTCCAGCTTTTCATGTAAAATAACTCAAGCAGCAAACCTACAAGTTGTCACGTAAATGAGGTTCCTTAGTTTACTCACTGAAATGAAGAAAAAATTATGTTTCAGGATTTTCAGGAATAATTTTTTGAAACATGGATAGTAATAACAATAACAACACAGAAATCCAGTACGAGAAGTACAAAATGCAGTATACTATCTTTTAAAAATATTCTGTTTTCTTTATCTATGGTTTTGAGCAACAATATTTGTCAGCAGAAATCTGTGAATAGATTTAATTAACTCCAAACTGTACTTTTAATTGGTCTGCTGAATACCATTTGCTTTTATAAGTAAGGGTAGGAAATATTTTTCCATCTCTTAGCTCATAAAACTTTGAACATTGCATATTCACAAAGACTGACAAGAATTTCTTAACATTTAAAGTTTTTTATTCAGTCTTTACTCTTCCTTACCTTAATATAATAACATTCTTTTAACATGTTTTAAAGCATATCAAATGTTGACATTAAATCAAAAGAAATTCCTGACCGTATATATCCATAAGAACTATTATCACAGGAATTTCATGACATGATGCATATTGTGATTTTGATTTTAATAATATGTAAACAAAAACCCAGTTTCTTTTTGGTCACCTTAGTAAACTCAGATAAAAAAGTAGCTGCTATGCAGGACAATCTATTTTATGCTTCAACATGAAGGCAATTCTAATCTCTTTGTATCCATAGTTTATGTATAAAGCATATTTTGATGTCTTTAGTAGGGTATAAATCTTTGAAGACTTTTATTGTTTTTGAAATGTCCTCCTGCTGCCTATATTATACAATAAATTAGTTGCTAATAAAAATGAATTTGACTCAGCCAAGTTGGTAGTGAAGTAGTGGCTGTTGGGCTGCCAACATGAAAAGGCTTTGGTTCCCAGGCCTCCAGCCAGCACAGACTAAGCAGATTAAAGAGGTAACTTTCTCAGTGTTGATGAAACATGGATAAAGGTAACACTAAAATACTATATCTCATGGGTTTAGGTTTGGTGTTTTTTTTTTTTGTTAGAATTTCATATGCAATCTGTAGATCTTAAAATACAGAGGCAGTACATTAACTCCATCCTTAACAAACTTCATTATCTAAAATTGGACTATGTGCAAACCTCCTTCTGCATTTAGGATTAGCTTCCTTGCCTAGCATATGGTATCACCGCATCAGTTCTCTTTTATAGAAGTATGCAAGATGCAGTAGTTTCCAAACTTCGGTCGACCCTTTTCACGTAGAAGGAACCTGTATTTTCCTTGGTTGGCAGGCCTAGCATGTCCTTAGTCATACCTGGGGAGCACCACCAGTACAGCTGTGATGGCTTCCAGCCATCAACCTCCTTGTTCAAAACAGAGGATTTATGAACTCTCTTGGATTCATCCCCATTCAAACTTAAACATGAATTTAATCCCTGTAAAGTCAGTGGTACTTAAATGCATAAAGAAAGGTAAGCACAGGTTTGCAAAATAAAAATGGTTGCGGAAAAAAAGCTGCATGGTTTCCTACCACCTTCTGCTTTGGCTCCTCAACCTCCAACCAGGTGGGTCCCATGATAGTCTAGGACTTTCTGGCCAACCCTCAATTCCTTCTCTTGGAGCAAGTTCACATTTGTTTTATTTTCATTTCCAAATCAGAGTAAAGTGTAATTTGAGATGGCAAAATACTACATGAAGTGGAATTTCCTTCTTCTACTCAGCTCTAATAGTGACTTATAGTTCCAGTTTAAGTAAAAGATAATGATATTTTTATTAAACTAAATGATACTTGTTAGCAACACTAAAGGGTTGAACTAGAAGTGGTGTTGCTTCCTGGTGCCCAGATGGGTAATAAAATGCAATTATTTCGTTCTCAAAGTGCCATGATGACTTTTTTTCACTCATTTATATGGTATCCCATTATATGCTCCCTGAATGTGCAGAGTAGAGGCATTCTGATGACATATCCCTGCCATGAGGTTTCATGAAAACTCACACTTACCGGCAATATAAATATTCCTCTCACTTCTCAAAACTAAAAACTCAGTTTATCTTTTTTTTTTTTTTAATAGCTCAAGGATTTTCTTTCCCTCCCAAACTGAACTTAGGAAATATGTTTAAGCAGACCTATGAAATATTCAAGATTCAAGTTTTGTATCCCAGAAACTAGGGAAACTAGTGCCATGTATGAAGAATGCCAATGTGATTAACACTACGTTAGTGCCAAGTACACAAACATAATACGTGCAGCCTGACTTATCTCTAACACCATAGTTTTAATTGCTGCAATAAAACAGTCGTAACTCCTGTCACATACATGCTGACCAAGGCTTATTTAACATTGGATGCCCATGGCAGGCACCGCTCTGTTAAGCAGCCATGCACATTGTGAATGGAAAGTGAGTGTTCTTTCTTGGGAGTGACAAAATCTTACCACGCAGTACATTGCTCAGTGCAGCTGGTGCCCGCAGTATTTCCAGAGTGCAGACTCTTCAGGTGAAGAGAGCGTTAAGGTGCAGCCCTCTTGAGATGAGGAGACGGTGTGATTACTGCTGGAAATGTGGCAGCTGCATGCAGTACTATGAACTTTCCAACCTGATTAAGGCAAAATGTTTATGAATGAAGGCAGTAGGATAATACGACCACATTTCATTTCTCAGCTAACTGATTATATAAATGGCCTTTGAGGCAGATTAGAAGAAATGAATATGCATGCATTGCTATCAGGCTGCTCTTGATCTCAAAAATACATTACAAGGTCACAAATACCAACTCCTGCTCCTCTTGTTTCTTACTGCTCACAATCTAGCTGCTGGATTGCAGCTTAATTCAAACCACCCTTCAGGTTGTGTACCAACAGCCTTTAATTACGAAAAAAAAAAAGTGAAGATTACAGCACTGTTTTGATGTTAAATCCTCCTTTTGGAGGAAGGCGAGAGGGGGAAGAGGGACAATGATACAGCCCCAGCTTTCTGCCAGTCAGGCTTTGCCATAAGGTCTTCCTCCTCTCATCTTGCTCCTTCGGTCCCATCGCTGGGAGACATTTCCACCTCCAGAGCTGCACGGTGGGCAGCCCTTTGGGTCAGCACAAAGCAGCTACTGAAACCGCCAAGAGATTTGTCATCATCTTCAAAGAAAACAAAACAAGCAAAAAACAACTGGGCTTTCTGGATTTTATCTAGCCTCATTTTGTCTGCTTTTTGCATTTTTGAGGCAAATTGTTCAGTTCCACCATGTTTCCGATAATATTTCCAGATGAGAATTTTCTCTTCTCTAGCTTGCAGCTCTTCCACCTTTTTATACTGACTCCCAACCTGCTTAAGTAGTTACGGCTTTCTGATAGCATTACTTCACTATTCATGTGTTTAAATGTTTCCTCCCTCTTCCTTCCATAAATGACTTTCCCAAGCTGTGTATATTAAAATGTATTAACCTGTCTCAGTTGTTCATATGTAGTTGTCCTTTTAATAAATTCTTTGCATTCAGTTTTGTTACCATTTGTGTTGATGTATATATACATTTATATGTTTATTTTATTTTAAGTTTACACAAAAGCTTAAAAATGGAATCCCTATGCTGGAGCAGAGGCTATGTGTTAAAGATTGGTAAGACTCTGATCTCACTTACGACATTCATTACCTTATAGAAATCACTGCTTTAACAGCAACACACATCTCATGTTAAGTTCATGCACAATTTGTCCTGCAGGATTCTTCCCTGCTTCACCCCTCTCTGCTCACCTTTGTGGGTTGTGTCTTTAATGAAACATTGGTGCTGGTGGAGGTCTCTTTCCTCACTCATACCCATGTGAAGAAGGCTGGAAAGGCAGATGTGCCAGAAGTGCTCAGTCCATTGCAACCATGGAAGGGAGTGCAAAAGATGGGTTATCCCCTCTGCCAGCCCATATCTACCTCGGCTGGAACCTTCTTGTCAGCTGGGGTCTTGCTTTACAAGGGATGTGTGCAGCAAGCACAGGGCGAAGGCTAGTAGGCAATTTCCAAACTAAATGGATTTTGCTTGGAAAATGCTGACACTGAAAATAAAACTTTTCATAGTGTGTGCCAGCTTCAATGAAACACTGGTTGGGAAAGAGTTCTCTGCTGGGGAATGGAATTTCTGCTAGAAACTGCAGCCAGAGGACCACCACTGAACAGCCAAAACCATAGGTCTCAGAGTGGCACCTAAGATGAGGGATCTCTGGGGCTCACATCCTTGCTCCAGCACAGATTCTGCTCTCTAGGCACAGAAACTCATGGGTCCAATAGCTGGAAAATGATGAAACGGTATCTGGAAGCCAAACTTTTCATTTTCGATAACTTGTCGTCATAGGCAACTGCAGAAATTTGCACTCATTAGGGCCCAATAATTATTCTCACTCAATAATCTATGTGGAATGTAATTTTTCAGTGCTACACATACACTTGCTAGTTCTGCATTAGTAGTTTATATATTGAAATTATATATGCATGCCACAGTGCTACAACAGGCTTCCCTGCTTGTCTCTGGAACATATTGTTAAAGACAAGAATATTTCTAAATAAATTATGTAAAACCAACTACATTAGGTTACTTCAGCACTGTTCAGTTTGTTTACTGTAAAGTCTTTATAGAGATACAAAACACACTTGGATAGAAAGTAAAATCTGAAACCTCTCTCCCCCTCTACTGTACTTTAGTAATCTCTCTGACATGTCAAACATAGCCATTTCTGCTAAATGACTTATCCATGGCTCCTGTGATCTCCCAGCAGTTTATCGAATAGTCTCTACAGGACATTTGTGTGTGATTATGGCACAGCATAACAGGTTTGGTACAGGTACTAAGGGAGCCGCCTAGGAAAGGTGCCCTCCTAGATCTGTTGCTTATGAACAGAGAGGGTGTTGTGGCTGAAGTGACGATTGGTGGTCATCTTGGCCATAGTGACCATGA